>JAGSMR010000005.1:1200000-1530000 GCA_029286605.1 Sericinus montela
CAAAAGACTAGACTTAAGAGGACAAAAGAGGGCCACACGAGCTTCATATCGTCTAAATTCCAAAGCATCTGTTAGAGAGAAATTAATATTTTAGCACTGCCCTCTCTCATATACTCTCTTTATACTCTCTTTTAGCAAGACATCTGATGTTACTAACGATTAATAGATTCCTTAGAGTAAGTTACTCGTTCATAGGGCGGCGTATACGCTTCTACAACGAAATCCCGATAAATGTGCTGAAACTCCCTATTAACAGGAATAAGAAATTTATTAAATAAAAACTTCGTAAGTAGGGTTATTATATAAATGAATATATTAATTCCAGTAACCCCTGAGTACAAGGTTATCGCTCCCAAGCCATTTCTAGAAAATATCATATCACATTTGTATTGTAAAAAATATTGGCCAAAAAGAGGATACTAGGATAGGATAAATATGAATTTCTTTCGCCTGTTTCTTCTCCGTTAGAGAAACCTCATTACGAAAAGATTATGGTAGATTAAAAATGAATATCGTTAAACGAATGTACATTCTTATGTCGATAAATATATGATTTTATTTGATAATTTGTCTGTCTAATAAGACAGACATATTATCAGATCTCTCATTAGATATTTTTTTAATTTACATCAATATATTAGTAACTTTACTTAGAATTCTTGTAATTATTAAAAATATTCTAATTTTCGACCGGACATAATTATACAAATAGTTAATTTCATTAATATTTTGGTTCCATTAACATAAAAATTTTTTGAAACATATTTTTAAATCGTTAACCACTATAATTCATATTTTTTTTGAGATAAGATTATTCAGATGTTAGCATTAGCTACTACACAGCTCTTGACATTAATACTGGTCTTTTTCCTTAAAGCTCGTCAGGAAATTTAATGTATATGATATACAAATACCTGTTACTATAACGTGCTGAGCATGTTTTTCAGTCGTCTTAATTTTCATATTTTTATAGAATTAGTTAGAAACCTATTTCTTTTTTTAGAATTTTTAACAATTTTAACTATGTGCCGCTATTTACATGCATTATGTAATGCTTATTTGATAATGTGTTATTAATTTATATATAAAGAGGGGATTAAACTATACATTTGTTTACTTTTTCTTTTTGAACGTTGCCATTGACGTAAACTAAATTTGAATTAATAATTGAATTGGCCGTTAGCTTCATTGTCGCACCATTTATTTTATTTATAAATCTATCAGCCTCTCATAAGCCAGTCCGAAACATAATCCACGTGGATTGGACAAAAAAGCGGAGCGAGTGTACGAATTAATCTTAAAGTATGGATCAACATTAAAGGATTATGATCTGTGATACCCTTTAATTTATTCTTCTTTTGTTTTATCATATAAACCATTACTAGTTATTTTAGCTTAGTCCGCGTGACCTAAAATGACTAAACAATTATAATAATCATATTAAATTAATATTTTATTTTATACCTTCACGCAATTATCCATACTGGGTTGGACTTGCCTACCCTGGACTATGAAATCCTTTCGACTCACTTTTAACCCAAGAATATTTAGGACAACGACATAGGTGACCTATTAATCTTAAAAGTAAATTTAAAATCATTAAACTAGTCTATAGAAAACAAATAATTACCTAAATTGTAAAATAAAGCAAGATGAAATTCAAGTACGAATATTAATGACAAAAATAAAACATACATATCATTAGATCATATTTCTAAAACCTTTTCATCCCCAAATATTTGGCTTTTGTTTACTTCGGTTGTGCCGCTTTACGCGTTTAATGTATCATTTTGACACACAATTTATCCAATAAGTTAATGCTTCTCCATTCGTTATCATTGTGTAATATACTTTAAGTGGTCCACCTAGTGGTTCTGTATATTATAGTTGTAAACTTTGTATTTAATAATATAATACGTAAGAAAAGATATTTGCTTATTGCCTTAAAATAAATTCAAATAAATGCGACAAAATTTATCTGCATAGTTTTAATTTTAATATTTAATTTAATTAATAATTAGGTTATCGCAAGTTTAGGAATAATTTCAAGCGTAGGAAGTTCCAACACCTTTTCCCCCATATGTTTTATAAGAGTAATTATTGGAAAAAACTTGAATGCTATAATGGCAACGGTCAATTGAGGTATAACCAGAAAATATATGAGCAAAATTCAGGAAACCGTTGACGAGGTAACAGCCTCCAAGGCGTAAGGTATCTGGTACTGCGATTAGTATGTCAAGTGTAGTGACTAACCCTCCTTTGTCCTCCTGCTTATGTCATGCAGTGAACTTTTAGAGGTCATTGTTTAAAGAAAAAATTTGATGACATTAAGGAATAAAAAACAATGGTTATTGAGACGTAGTATAGTAGATTAAAATATTTTTATTACCTTTCATAAAAAGCTACAAATCCTATCGGCTAACCGCTTTGCTGTCCGTTCCGCTCGTGCGCCCGCTTAGGCCAGATTTCAATAGAGTATAATCTTGCCCTAATGAATCTCCAATCCGGATTAGCGAGGGCCCGTATAATGGTTGGGCGATGCCTGTTGCAAACGAGCGACGATTTAGCTTAGAAAAACTTTTATCCCTACAACCACTACGGCTTCATCATTACAGAATTAGGTAATAACTTAATTTATATATGCAATAATCTCTGTTTTAAAACTAATGGGAAATTGTTAAAATAAACTGATACTGGCGGGATTCGAACTGGCGATCACTACCGGATTGCAGCAATGCTGTTACCTTCGAGCCACCGTGTCCCTCACACACCTTTTGAAATTTAAAATCTATAATTTTTTTACATCAATCAGAGTTGTTGACGCCACCTGTGGGAAATGAAGCTAACTTACAGAAGTCACATGTTTGAAACCCATCCGTAATCAGGTAATTTTTTATATTTATTTATAATATCAAAAAGTCCAACATGATTTATATAATTTAAATCAAAATAACTTGCATCATAAATCAGTGCTTTTTTAGTTGGTACTTACGTGAGTTGTTGAAAATATACTATTTCCTTTATTCCTGTGGTTGGTAAATAACCTAACTATGGCCTCGAATATTTTTATAGTTGCTAACACAACAACTTCGAAAAAATACTAAACGAAACTCAAGCTGAAATAATTGTAAAATTATTAAAGTGTTATGGGTATATTGAACAAATACTGAAGATAATATGCGCCGCGAAAGTAACCAATTTAAAAACTAAACTAAGTGCTTGTAGGAAAAAAATATATTCACGCAATTCCCAATACAGGAGTAGACAGAGGTCTAGTCTAGACAATTAAGTCCCTTTGACCCATCTTCCACCGAAGATATTTTCGGGACAACGTGACAGGTGGAGAGCCCGTCGGCCTCTTTATGTCCAAGCCAACGATATAGTTCGTACATAAATTTTTGAAAAACCCATAGGTACGAGCCTACCACCTGGGGATCGAACTCGGGTCTCTTGACTCGAAATTCCGACCATCCAACCACTCGGCTATCGTGACTTCTATTGTAGGAAGAGTAGTAAATTATCAATCTGTGCTCTGAATTGAATGTGTGTCTCTGGCTATTTCAACAGCAACGATGAACGCATTTTTTTCTATATATTCTCGTGTCTGCGTGTGGTACCTTCGTTGTTTGTGATTCCACAAGTGCTTAGCTACTTACGTATTCTGCCTGTATATGTTTGTATTTCTTAAGTTGTATCAATAAATGGTGACAAGACGACGCGTGTTAAGTCATCGAGGACTCTTGTCGTTGGTTTAAGACCTAAACAGCATGCATTTGATTCAGTTTAATAAATTGTAAGGGCTACATGACAGTAGGCTAATCCCATTGGCTGGCATTAGGGAGGCTTAGTGCGGACAGATCGCTCGCACGTCGAAATTACCTAGCAATTGGTAACCGAGCTGAATTGCTTTCGGGCTCAGTCTAAATCGGCTGCAGACACTTTTATTGCCCCGGCGAAATCCCGCTGACCCGGCCTCGAGCCGCGCCCGGCTACGTTTTATCCCGGCCCCCCTTAATCCCGGATTTGACGTCGAATAATCCGAACCCGTGTCGGATATCGCGTCGACAAAGTCTCTCCCCGTGCTCAACCGCCTTCGTTCTCTTGTTTTGATTTCACAATTTATGGCTTATATATATATTTAAAGTCGTATAAAATCATTCAAAAGCAATTTTACCTTTGGATTATTTCCTCTTTCAATTAGTCTGTACTCATAAAGTAATGAAATAATGGACTATTATTATGCTAGCACGACAAAAGTAATCCGTAACTATCAAAGCGACTCGGGATTATGCCTTTCGAAATGCAGTGCTCTCGGATATTTGAGCTCAATAATATAAAATTTTATCCAAAAAATGAGAAAATTAATTTTGCATTTTCATTGACATGTACGTTATGCGAAAAATTGGAAGACCGGGAATGCAAATTAAACTGATCATTACGATTTATTTTTATAATTTGAGCTTATATGAAAGAGAGAAAAGTTGTAAATAAATGGTGTAAATGTTACTTTTTAAGAGACTCATTCTCAAGAGACCCGAGTTAGATCTTCAGGAGGTGGGCTCATATCAATTAGTTTTGTTTGAAAATTTATATACGACATGGCGTCGATATTAAGATGGTAACAGGCTCAGCAATAGTCGAGTTGTCTCAAAATAAGCTCTTATGGGCCGTGGGCCGAAATGCCTGAAGACTAGATGAAGTCTAGTTGACGGTATTTTTCTTTCTCTAATATTGTAAAATCGAAAATTTTAATTTCACCGCATTATATTTATTTGTCACGTAATTACTGAAAACGTCTGACGTACATCTAATTCTAAATTATTTTCAAACGTGAATAGATTTGTTGAAGCACTCGCAGATTTAAATTGATGGGAGTACATACAGAGGATACGTCGAAATTATATTCCGCGTTTAGAAGCCGAAATTATATTTGATGGCAAAGTGAATAGTCGCCTATTCCCATTTTAATGAGGATTATAGTTTCTAGTGCATTTAGAGTACTTCGCGCGGTAAAATTAATTACTAAATCGAGTCTGTCTGCCTCTGTCTAAACAGCGCGTTTCGTTCTAAAGCCTGGCGTTCGCACGCAATTTCGATTATCTTTAATCCTTTCTCATTTCGCTGTTTCGTTGCCGCTTTTACCAACCACCATGTTTGACAAAATAATTTTTACTGAATTAGGTAATACAAAAAAATGTGAGCCGTCATGGGACGCCTGGCAGATGTGAAACATCGTGTGTGTACAAGTAATATGCATAAAAGATAATATTATTACTGGAATGAAAAAATGAAGTACTAACAAAATACTAATGAAAAAATGAAGTATTACGAATTTCTTACAGAAAATGGTAACTTTATTTAATAAACATTTATTTACATTTGATATAAAAATTCGATATTAATATCAAGTGGCCACAATTTAAATATTTGCTCTCGCTCTCTGTGACTTCAGTTATAGTTATATTCGATGTTTCCTCTGCCGGTATTACTGTGACGATTGGTCGATGATAACTAAACTACGTTACAAATGACCTTTCATGTAAAAATGAAATTTTAATATAATTTACATAGTCACTAATATGAATATAATTAATTAAATTTAAAAAAGGGATTTCAGTGTTTAATTATAAACCTTAAGTCTCAGGAAATATGGTGTAAATTAGTATACATTTGTATTGCGTGCATACAAAGGTATACTAATTTACACCCTATTACCTGAAGATTACGTAGTAGTACGTACGTGCACGGCATGCGTCGCCACGCCAGAAATCGGTTTTACGTGCGGCTATAGATGTTTCACATCAATAAATAAATAAGTATCTTCACGCAATTCCCAATACAGAGGTAGACAGAGGTCTAGTCTAGACACTTAAGTCCCTTCGACCCATCTTCCACCGAAGATATTTTCGGGACAACGTGACAGGTGGTGAGCCCGTCGCCGTCTTTATGTCCAAGCCAACGATGTAATTCGTACATAAGTTTTTGAAAAATACATTGGTACGAGCCTGCCAACTGGGGATCGAACTCGGGTCTCTTGACTCGAAATTCCGACCACCCACAACTCTGCTATCGTGACTTAATAAAAATAAATAATATCTTAAATGGCATGCTTCATGACTATTTTCACGCTATTCCCATCTTTCGCCGAAGACATTTTTTGGGACAACGTGATATGCGGTGAGCCTATCGCCGTTATTACGTCCAAGCCAAAGATACAAATCGTAAATATGTTTTTAAAAAAGTCGAACCTACCACTTGGGGATCGAACTCGGGACTCAACTTACGATTAAGCATCATTACATACGATATTATAAAGTCACAACAAAAAGTCACGATAGCCGAGTGGTGGGTGATCGAAATTAGAGTCATGAGACCCGAGTTTTTTCCAGGCTCGTACCAAGAGGTCCACCTGTCACGTTGTCCGTAAAATGTCATCGGTGGAGTCGAAAGGATTTAACTGTAAAGACCTCTGTCTACCCCATTATGAAATGGAAATGGCGTGAAGATATTTTAGTTTTTAATATTAATTATAATGTCTCTCATTAGTTTTTTTTTGCAACATTGTTGCATGTGTTGTATCATTTGGTGTCAAAAATAAATAAGTCGTCATATCTACAACCCATGTCTGCCAGTTCCTTCTCGTTGTTGTCGTAAGTGATAATTTAACGAGTTGCCTTCAAATTAAGAAAAGGCTGCTGACAGATCTATAATATATGCTATCTAGAATACTTCCAGACCAAAATTTTCTGTACCTACTTAATAGGTTGGGGAACATTTCACCTTTACTTACTTAGATAGAGGTGATTTGGGCCTACGCGCTAGTACTACCTGGCCTCAGACTTTTGGCGTCTCTTTCGGAGCCTTGTTCTCAAAGCGTTAGTTCGCAGACACAAATCGTACATAAGTTTCGAAAAAAACTCATTGGTGTAAAGATCGTATTCGTGTCTAACTCAACCAATCCGCTTTCGTGGTTCCTTTATGTTAATTATTATCAAACACAGAATTATTTTCTAATTTTCATCTATTCGTAAGTACTGTTAATGCAATTTGCATTCAAAACACAAATATACGTAATTTATCTTAAAGCGTAGGCAGTCGCAGATTGGTAAAGCCGAATTTAGTTTTGTATTTAAAAATAATCATTTGAATATCTAAGTAGACGATTGATTAATACAAAATAACTGCTTCCTATTGAAGACATTTTATACAAATGATTTGTTATATATGACTTGTTAAAGAGCGTATATAAACTCGTTAAAGAAGCATGTCAAAGGTCCCTTCTTAAACAGGAATTACTATTAACGATTTTAGGCATCTTGTGCTATAGGCGCTGCTGCTCATCACCAGTCTCCTTATTTTTCATTTCGTATTTTTCGAGATGTTGATCCAGCAAACATTCGGTCTCCATTTTTTGGTTTCAAAATCTCTCCCTTAGAATGGAACCATGCAAAGAAGAAAGGAATAAACAGACATTCAAAAAACCATTTTTTTTTACAAGATTACTTTTGATTACGTGTTGAATAAACAAAACGTAATAAATAATATAATTATAGAGTACCTATACGCGCTACCTCCGATTGTCTATGGACACAATACAAGGTCACCTATATGAGAGTATTGACACATTATAGCTGTTATTAGGTGGAATGCAGTGGTCAATGTAGAGGACGTGAACAGGTTTTATGAGTCTACAATATCGCAATTATAAGTTTAGTTTTACACTATCGATCGATATAAAACTTTACTCGAAAACTCACATTCACTCACTTTACACTCACAAATTCACAATTTTCAATGCCCGTAATATATTAAAATTTAAATTGAAATTAAGTAACAAGCATTCGAAAAGTCTGCATCATAATGAATTCAATCTTTATCTGGGAACATCAGATTAAAGATTAATGTACCAAAAAAGAATTGCTAGAGTTTAAGTAAACTTTAATGCATACATAAAAAGTTTTATTGTTGAAATGTATAAAATGGATACCACATGTCAAAATAGTAAAATTTTCGTTATTTATGGTTTAAATATTCATTGACGCCTTTACAACTGTAATTTAGTAATCATTATTTTAATATTAATTTTGACATTTTAATGTTACCTCGAAGTCTTATTTAAAATTTTAATGACTATGCAATAAACATATTTATTTTATTATATATTTGATGACAGACGTAAGTTTGTTTTACATGAATAAGTAGGTATTCATGTAAAACAAATTTACGCGTCTGTCGTTGTCGTTGCAGTTTTTTAATGCACTTACAAAATAATACGCGCTAATAACAAGATACATAAAAGCAATAAATGTAATTTCTTAAACAGTGCTTCGGTGAAAAGTGGGTCAAAGGGACTTCGTTGTCTAGACCTCTGCCCAGTATGGGAATTTGCGGGAAAGTAAAGCATAGTTGAATTTAGAATTGATACATTTTAAGTATATGAAGCTTTGAAACATAAATGAGTAACCTAAATTGCATTGAGCACATAAATGTCTGACGACGTCGGTCGGCGAGAGGTGTTTACACTGATTTTCATAGCATTGCCAGCTCTGAGGTCCACCAAAATTGAATGTTAAGCCAAATTAGACTCTTATACCCATTCAGTTTTTGACCGAGGATAGGCCGTCTATTATGTAAATCCTCCTTACGGGAGGATTTTGTCCAGTACTGGTATTTGACGATAAACATAATTAAAAAAATACATACACAGATAGTGATAATATCAGATACATTTCTCTGATCCCAAAGTAAGCAACTAAAGCATTTGTGTTATGTAATCGGGAGGGGTAAATATATATTCGTATGGTATTCGCACAACTTTCCATTTGCATTAATTAGTTACGCGCCGCGATAAAATGTTACGTTTCGTTACATATATTTGCTATCACACACGGAGCATTTCACATTTGTATCCTAATTCACTAATGACCCTCTGCGCTCGCAACTAACATTAGGACAATTTAGGCGATAATGCCGCTAAGTCCGCGCCCACAGCGCCCATGGAATTACTGCGTGATGTTAATTAGTCGCGCGGCGTGCTCGCGGCCTAACAGCGAGCTTTTAACTTTTCAAATGCGTTCATTAAGTGCTTGACGATTATTGGGTCGCTATTTCAATGTTCGTTGATCGAAAATTGTGTGGTATTAGTGTTTTCACCATTGCGTTAATAATGTTTATCCCCTTAATTATTTAATGCTCTACTGGTGCGCTAATGAGCAATAATGCTAATCCGTATTAATGCAAGCTTTGGTCAGATAAACATAGTAAAACCGGAATACGAGTTTCTGACAGATTTTGTTGATTTTTTCCCCATCATAACTGAATTACATTATAATATAAAGTATTATTATAATGAAGTTCAGTACAACATATTACGTTCTTTTTAATATACCATGTAGCTTCAGTCTAGTCGAGGAGTTTTAGTTGCATTAAAAGTTAAAATAAAATTAAACTTCGTCAACTTACAAAATGAAAGTTGAGTGCAAAATAGGTCTTTAATCTGATATATCAGTCGTAAGCTTTCGTCGCAATCGAGTTTAGAGCAGAGGCTCGATTAGTTTAGCTTAGAGAAGTTTTGCAGGGAAAATTGTACACATAAATAATTGCATTACATGTATAAACGAAGTACTTTTTGAATTTATATTTGTTTTTGTGTATTATAAATACTGAACATACAGAGAAGTCACGATAGCCGAGTGGTTGGGTGGATGGAACTTCGAGTCAAGAGACCCGAGTTCGATCCCCAGGTGGCAGGCTCGTAGAGCCACGCATCAGCTTTTGTTGTTGCATGGCCGGCTCGACCGGGGAAGTACCACGACTCGACCACGAGTCTGGTGAGCGCAGGTAACCGGTGGCCCACACACCCCCCTCTCCCAATTCTGGGGGAGGGGGGCACTTTAAGGGAGGCAACTCATCTACTATGCCTCTGGTATTGCAGGTGTTCATGGGCGGTGGTAATCACTTACCATCACGTGAGCTCGTTTGCCTCCCTTTTCTATAAAAAAAATGGGTTTTTCAAAAACTTATGTACGAATTATATCGTTGGCTTGGACTTAAGACGGCGACGGGCTCACCACCTGTCACGTTGTCCCGAAAATATCTTCGGTGGAAGGTGGGTAAAAGGGACGTATTTGTCTAGACTGGACCTCTGTCTACCCCTGTATTGGGAATTGCGTGAAGATATTTATATTTTTATTTTGAACATACATCTGTAATACTGCTAAGTTATAAACGTTCTGTCACTATAAAATTTAAAGCGCTATACGGGAGTCTAAAACATGATAAAAAAAGTAATTTCGAAGTCGGAAAAAATTAAAATTACAGATTAAAATTGGACATATAAAGTAAAGAATATTAGAGGTTCAATCCAACAATTGTTTAAATGAGCAAAAAGCGCTAAAAACATTTAAAATACTTCCCCAAGTCTCGACTCACAACGCTGAACTCTTAAACGGAAAACACCGTTTAATAATTTACGTTCAAACACATATTTTAATCATAACCAAAAATATAAAAAAAAACGATCGTAGCGAGTAAAGAATATAAAACTATGTATTATAATGCTGAAGGAATGTAATTAATGTGAATTTAATGCTAAAGGCCTCCGGGCCATCAGCATCCTGTGGATGGTTTTTCGTCGGTACGCTTCTCCTTCTGAGATTCGAGTCCGACACTGTTCGATTCGGTGACCTCCCGGCCAGAAAACGTTCGTGTATAAAGCATTTTCCTCTACGAATATAAAAAAATGTAATGTATGTTTTAGAACATAGAGGTTCATCGTTACTTATTGTTAAGTATATACACTAAAAGACAATTGATTCATTTGAAATTAAATGAAAATAATTATAATAATTCCGCAAAATAAATATTATACGCTCACCACTTTTTGGCGTAAATAGATATCGGTAAAAGGTGGCTCGAAAGGTTTTAATTTTATGGGAATATTTCTATATATGCCTGAAGATAAAATGTGTAATAATATGTATGTATATTTTTTATATACATACATATTATACATATTATAGCCCTATGTTCAGTAATCATAAAGCTACATTCTATAATAGCTTATTTAATTTATTAAACCAGTACTGAATCATACAATTTTGATATTAAGTTATATGAAAACAATGTAACAATAGGTGATATCATTGTTCGACTTAAATTTATTTTTTATCACCTTATTGTATCACCTTTAAAATAAGGATAACAAAGGTCGAACATAATGCCTTATCGGCATTCTCTCCCAGTCAACCCGAGGCGTTGGAAAAATGTTTTAGGTGCTTAACTTAGTTAATAGCAAACTTAAATTTTGGTTAAAATATACAATTTAATTACAATATAACTGTATAAACATAGATTGTACAATATCAATATATACAATGTCATCAACATAGTATATAGTACAATAGAATATAGTACAATGTCATCATAACAAAATACACAATTAATATTTCAATTGTACCTGAGACGGCCTGTTACTATCCGTGAGCAGCTTCAATCACTCACCGTCACGGTTACTCGTCTATCCTCTTAATCTAATATTTTTTAACGCCTTACGAAAATTATGTGAAGGGTTCATATTTGGGTTGACATAAAAATTGAACCTAAATGCAATAGCACACGAAGTTAATTATTAATGTTTAATTATTATTCACTAAGTAAACTAGGAGAGATAGGTATATAGTTTGTACATTTACTGTATCTGGTAGTGTCTTGCGGGGTAAAGCCGACCTAATCCGTACCCGATCCGTCAGAGCCGCAAGACGCCGCTTGTTGCTCAGACGTGGGGCTTCGCAGCACTATACAAACCCTTCGTTGCCGTCAGGAAATATTGAACTTGTCAATGTTTTCTTGACCAATTTCTGTATATATCTTATTTAAATCTCTCGATTCGTATCCATTTCATTATATTCCATACTTTGTCCGTGTTTACTTTGAATCGATTTATTTAATTATTCGTTCAAATTAAACATCGATGTTTTAAGTAAAAAATATAAATATGTCATACCACTTTAGTTTAGAAGTTATACTGGAATCGACAACGCAACACAAAGTAAAGTGATTAAGGTACTCGTAGAACCTAGGATAAAAATTAATAAAATACAACAAAATTTTTAATACTTTTTTGATGTTGCTTTGAAAACAATGTTTCGTCATTACTAAGGTATCCCTGGCGGCTCGGTGCCCAACCGCTGCAGGATTTAGTTAACCGTCCGACGCACATCGGCGCAGATTAATTATTTATGGACGACCCCCTACTGCCCGGAGGGTAGATTTAGCTCCCAGACGTTCTCCGATTCCTCTCTCATGCAAACTACTCGTCTTAACGCGAAATTGGCGGACAAACTTAAATATTTACAAATGTCGACTACTAGCTAGATATTAAGGTTGCTTTTACTTTGTCTGAATAATTAAACATCCTTTTGTGTTCATTGTCCGGCGTAGATCTGGGGTTTTGCAATGACCACCTTGTCATGGCGAGCTTTACCGTAAATCCACATTGCTTCTTTAGCGGGGGTAATCACTTTAAGCTCGCATAGCCTATTCTTGCTATAGTCTATCTAATGAATACCTACAAATGGATACCGTTCTAATATGTCGTCTGTATTTACAAGTTAAAATAAGCAAAGCTTAGCCCTTCGGAACGTACAGAGTTGTGTGTTCATACCTACATGTCGTTTTAATCCTTAAGGCGTAGCAAAGCACGTAATATGTAGAAACCTTCTTAACCTAACAGGATTATCGTGCGGAGGCAAGAATTTCAGGGACGGATCACTCCGCCATCGGCTCGGCTAAGGCACAGATTTTATTACACAAATGAGATTAATACTCGAACACGCACACGCAGTCGCTGTTACGCAGGCAGGTTTCTAAATGTTATGCTCGCTGAATTGAACGGGGACGAATCAAAGTCAAATGTATTTGTTGCGTCTCTGTCGTGCGGTTCGATGGCGCCACATTGAAATTTTCTCTATACACTGTATTAGCTACTTCAGCGATGTCAATTAAAATGAAAACAAGCGGCGCCCTCAGAAACGCCATTTGTTACGTCAAGACAATCGGGGCTCGAGGCGAAAACTGACAAACGACGCGTCGTATGATAGCGAACGTCTAAACCGATCCTTTTGAACTTCTTTGACGGGAGTCGATAAGCGTGCCAGTGGTGGCGCATTGTGTTTGCAACGATCTTTACAATGGTGTTTGCTTCGCGAATTTTCGCCTAGTTATAAGTGGGTGAATGAATGTTAACGATTGACAGGGGATATACACATATACCTCGTTCATTTATGGTGTATTGTAACAACAACTTTGATAGGATACTGATGAAACTCGTTCAAGAAATATATACTTATACACAGGAATAACTTAATTCGAAGAATTAATGCTTCAGCTATATTTTTATAGTATCTGAATGCATTTTGTAAATTTTTCTACCAATGAAGCCATGCTGGGCTTCTCGCTTTTAAATAACTGTCATTTATTTGATACGGTATTCGAAATTCAGCATAAAATAATTAAAATTTACAATTATTCCGAAAAGGTTTAATTTAATTATCTATCTTCACACAATTCCCCATACTGGCAGGCAGATGTCTCGACAACAAAATCCTTTCGGACCACTTTTCACCGAAGTTTATTTGGGACAACGTCACTGGTGTTCAGTCTATCGCTGTCTGTGTGTCAATGCAATATACTTACATGCATAAATATTTTTAATTATTTTGTATGATGTTTGTTTAGCCTGAAACTATTTCGACAAAAAAACTGAAAATAAAAGCTAAATTTGCATTAGAACCTACAAGTCGAACTTTGGAAGTATTGTGGATAAGTGTTTCACTGCACTCAGATAATCCGACTAAAACTAAATTTATTTACTGTTAGATTTGCAAATATTTTTCTTGATAGAATCCCTAAAGAAGACATATCCAAGTAGAACAAGAGTCATTTAATTTAATTTAATCAAATACACGATTATATAACTTATGATATATATCATCAATATTCCGTAAACAATGTTAATTTAAGTCACGATAGCCGAGTTGTTGGGTGGTCGGAATTTCGAGTCGAGAGACCCGAGTTCGATCCCCAGGTGGCAGTACCAATGAGTTTTTCAAAAACTTATCTACGAATTTCATCGTTGGCTTGGACATAAAGACAGCGACAGGCTCACCACCTGTCACGTTGTCCCGAAAATATCTTCGGTGGAAGGTGGGTCAAAGGGACTTAATTGTCTAGACTTGACCTCTGTCTGCCCCTGTATTGGGAATTGCGTGAAGATATTTTTATAATGTTAATTTTAGTTTCACATTTTTGTTATTATTTTACAAATACTTTTACAGATATTGTTGTCGTAAAATAATATTGCTGATAAATTTTATATCACAAAGGTCTTTGCGTTAAATTTGTATTAATAACAATAGATTTTCGCGTACCAACTGGGTCAAAGGGGAAACTTACTAGAAGGGAAACACGATGTTTCCTAATTAAAACCTTAACGCGCTCTTTGACAGCTGTAACGCCTTTACAATAATAATTGTTCTTGTTATCTCGGGTTCCGTTGTTTTATACCTTTCGTAGGAAACTCCGATATGTAGACAGGACTTATCTAAGTTAAAGCTTTTAGGTGTTTAAATGTAGATGAAGGGGCTGGAAGTGTATTTAAATAATTCAAGTGTGTTTAAATATCAATAAAATTTTCATTAAATATTAATAATATTAAATTCTATTTTTTATGGTGTAAGGTAGTGAGCAACCGGTTCATCTCATAGTAAGCTGTAGGTACATTGCTTACTGTGAGAAATAAATTAAGAAAGGGGAGGCAAATGAGAGAGGCGGGGTCTCCAATTTCTTTACTCACCGGAAACGAAGAAGTCCATTATGCTTGATTTCTGATCTGCAGTGGTCCTGCTCCACTCGAGCTGGTTTATGCTTGTAGCGGAAGCCACCGCTTGACTTTACTACGTTACAACGTACAAAAGTCTCTTAAAACCAAACACGTAACATCCGCAGTGTTAATTTGGTAGATTCATTCCACGTTTTCATACACGATTGATGATTTACTTTTGAACAAATAAATACATAAATTGGGTCAACATCATGCTCTAAACCTACAGTAAGTAGCTAAAGCACTTGTGCTATGGAATAAAACGAAGGTAACACAAAAACCCCGAGCCAAGACAATGTAGAAGAAGTGATTTCTACATTGATTCTTCCTCGAAATAAACCCGAGACCTCAGTGCCGGCGACATCACGAAAAGCTCGCCGGTTTTCATGGTGTCGCCACTCCACGGAGGTCGTAGGAGGTTGAATAAAAGATGATAACAACAAATATATGGTACGATTATATGGATGTTCTTTATTTTTTGGCGACAAAATAGCTAAACTTAAAGTTTTAATGACGCTTTAGTGCCTTCTTTTTGTCACTGCTAAACATCGTGCATTTATTATTTTATAAATGAAGGTGTGTGTGAGAACAAGACAAATTATTAACAAATCTCCAAGCCATTATACAGAAAGATTTACATTTCAATAAACCCACATAATTGCCAGAATCTTGATCTCCGACTCACCGGCGATGCCTAACAAAGTTGTATTTATCGTTTTTATTTTAAATTGAACAGTTGTGTGTTTATGTACGATTATATATTTGTTGCCCAAGAAAAAAATTTAAAATTTCAACTGATTTGAACCCACGACCTTTGCTTTTACCTCCGAGCCACCGTTTCCTACACACATCAGTTGAAATTTTTAGAAAAAGAACTTCTCTTTAATTTAATAACAAAAAGTTCAGCATTCGTCAATAAATATATATTCATACATACACACAACTGTTCTTTTAAAATAAGGAGCTTATTTTGGGAAAACGTGACAGGTGGTGAACCTGTCGCCGGCTCTATGTCCAACCGATAAATTCTGCTACGAGCTTACCTACTGGGCTAGGAACTCTGGTCGCTTAACAAGAATTCCAATCATTAATATATATTTACGAGTATGTTACATATTATAAATAATGTTATAAAATTTTGGTGAACTTAATGGAAATACAGAACATCGCTATAAAATAGCCTTATTGTAAAGTTAAATCTAGGGCTCAAGGAGCGGTATAAACGCGTTGAGGTTTAAGGCTAGTAAGCCTTACTGTGCAACTGTTAAGACTTTAGTTTTAGGTTACTTTCCTAGACGACGCTCAGCTATGGCCAGTTGGCATAGATTATATAGTTTGTAGACAGATTTACACTACCTTACATTTACCTAGGCATGCCGAATATTTTACTGAACTTTGTTTTTTGTTACAAACAAAAAAGAAAGTTCAGCCACAAGCGTGTATATAAAATAAAATATTTCTGATATATTTCCAGGTGAAAATGTATCACTTCTCAAGTTCGTGAGATGTTATTAAGAACGTTAGACACTGTTCTTATAATCGACCAAGAAAACTGTTTCTGAGTTGTTTTCATCATCATAACGAGCCAAAAATCCACTGCTAGATCGCCACGCTCAACAAGCATATTTGCGATCGGTGTAGCAGAGACCTTGCGCCTAAGTTGCTGCTATGAATTTTGATCTAATATGTTTGCAGATAGTTATTCCGCTGTTTATCCGTAAATTGCATTTTATTGCATTTTCCTTAAGTCGTCTTTAGGACATTCATGAAAAAAAATGGGGGTGGTAAATTCTTACTTCGACACGGTAACTAGATATATAAAGGATAACATTGCATAAGTCTTTATGCCGCTGCTCTTCACATACACCTTTGTTGCTTAGTAAATGTCTCATAACTAAGCAAAAACCTTTATTACAGTTCTAACTTAAGTTATATTACCGCGGTGAAGCAATATTAATAAACTGAAGTTAATATTTTAAATAAAATCTACAACACGAGATCTTCAGAATAATCTATTGGTTAATAGCGGTCAAAAAATAATGCGCATAATATGGAGATTAATATATTTTATCGCATTCAGGTTTTTTTATATAAATTGTGACGACAAAGGTCATGGCGCCGATTACGGTAAACTCTAATCGTTTATGTTTCTTTCTTTATGAGCAATAATTTTGTAACTTTCGATCCCATCACAAATAACGTTTATTCCCATGTCTATGATTTATAAATTTTACCAGTGTGGGGTCTTAATTTTATTGGTGACATGCCTTTTCGTGTTATGTGTTGTGTTGTACTCTTACGCCTATTGGTGTTTATCGATCTTAAAAACAAACATTTCATTAATTAACTTCAAAATTATTATAAATATATATAAACACACATTATTTGTTGCATACATTTATTTATTCATTTAGAGTTTCGATTCCCGGACAGGTCATTGTAGAAAATCCCTTTTTCTCTAATTTCTCGGGTCTGGGTGTCTGTGGTACATTCGTTGTTTCTGATTCCATAACACAAGTGCTTTAGCTACTTTCTTTGAGATCAGAGAAAGTTATGTGATGTATATCCCTATCTTTCATAATTTAGAACATATTTATTTTTTAGCATTTATATATTTAGATAAAAGTTAAGGCTGTTATTGAAAGAATTACTTCGCAACCCTCCGCATGCAAATATAAAAAGGTATATGTTACTTGGTCCGAAGAGAAGAACCACCCTCCCTCCCACAGATGCGTGCACTAATTCCACTGTATGCACCACCACCACCACTACACTCAAACCAGGTAACATATACCACCACAGAAAACGCGACACGTGTTTCGCCTCAAAACAAGGCATTATCAAGCGATATCAGGCGAAACTTATCAAGCGTAACTTTAATAATCGTTTTATTAAAGCTGTCACTATTTAAAACTTGACAGCTGAGCTTTTGTTTTATCAAAATTCGAATCAAGAGCTTAGTTAACGACACTTCGACGATAACGATAATTTGAGGTAAGAAAAAAATCTATTAATAAAATTAAATAAATAATAGAGAATTCTACTGCTTGTAGTATACTGTTATTCGAAAAATAAGTTAACTATTATATTAACATATAGAATAGCTAAACAGACTTACAGGTAACGGCGAGAGGTCGTATGGAGGACGCGGCTAAAACCTAAGCCCGTCCAGTAATCCCCTTACAACAGACCCCCAAACTTTCACCTGACCAAGTAGCAGACAGACTAATACAAGTCTAAACAATGCTGATATTCATTTAGCCAACCAGCCCTAAATAACTTTCGAGTAAATTTCTAGGTTTAACTAATTCTATATAACGTGTATTTTCTCTTAATTTTTTTTATATTTATTTGCATTGCAAACTTTTAACATGAGCCACGTGACGTAAGTTGAGCATATCGCCATCTTTTCGAAGCCAATGGTACATTTAAATATCCATGACAAATTGTTATTTCCTCCTAGCTAGCGGGATTCAAGCCCGACCAACTAAAGTCCTCAACAATTTTTTTGATCTATTAATTTTTAATATACCATAATGTGTAGTATTTGGATGAACAAACCTCGCTCGGTATCAATAAAATGACGCCTTAACTTTTTATAGTTAATTGACTCAGGCGTTACTTTGCGGGAATTTATTGTAAAGTTGTTATTGAAAAAATTACTTCGCAGAGACTCTCGATACTCTCTACGATGAGCGACCGCAGAGACTCTGCGGTCGCTCATCGTAGAGTCTACCCGCTCCCACGCATCTGTGGGAGGGAGGGTGATGCTCTTCTTCTCTTCGGACCAGGTAACATATACCTTTTATATTTGCATGCGGAGGGTAGCGAAGTAATTTTTTCAGTAGTCTAGATAATTAAGTCCCTTCGACCCACCTTCCACCGAAGATATTTTCGGAACAACATGACCGCTCGTCACCGTCTTTATGTCCAAGCCAACGATATAATTCGTACATAAGTTTTTGAAAAACCCATTGGCACAAGCCTGCCACCTGGGGATCGAACTCCGGTCTCTCGACACGAAATTCCGACCACCCAACCACTCGACTATCGTGACTTATTTTTTTAAGTATGACTTTAGAAATAGTTACAGGCTTTTTAAAAGACAATTGTAACACCATAGGCGCTCACAGGATTTCAGGGTAGGGTAGGTAATAGTAGGAAAAGAGTTTTTAAGTAATTATCATGTTATGTTCAGAAGTGTAGGTATAGCATTTTGCCCCTTACGTAATAGAAACCACTGGGTGACAGGTTAACAGTAACACCTAATAGGTAGTAGCAAGAGCCGCTTTTGTAAATCTGCATACAACCCTAATTGAAATCACATATCTTCGGAGCTAGTCGTAGTTGTAAAGCACTTTGCTGACACCGTACTGGTCTTCTCGATAATGGTCTATATAAAAATAACAATATAACAATATCTCTAAAACTGTGAATGTTAAGTTCATATATTAAGTTAGGCATTCTTACTTCTTGAAATATTCACATGTCTTGTACTTGACCCTAATTCACTTTTCACCAGTGTATATATTTATTAAATCTTATTTTTTACTCTCTATTCAGAACCTATTTGTAAATATATTATGAGTCTTATTTTAAAATTATTTTCTGATGCATGCATCTGCCATTTACATAAGTTTTCATGACGACGATCTGCGTGGACGAGCCACACCGGTTTCTACGGTGCCGAAAGCTCTCAGGTCCCGAGTTCGATTCCCTGTCGGGTCAATGTAAAAAAAAACCCTTTTCATCATTTTCTCGGTTGGCTGCTTGTAGTACCTTCCTTGTTTCTTTTTTTTACCTATAGTCCCGATTATTTTACTCAGGGCTAACTAGCAGAGACTGTCATATCAATGTATTTTTGTATGTAATCTCAATATAAACGATGTGCAAACGAATAGATAACGAATACACTATATAATTTTATACATGTAGATATTTAAAATATATACATAATAGAATCTTAATTATAACACACCGTGTTTTAAAAGTTTTATGTACCAATTAAAAACCTTAAAACGATAACTTTCAGAGTTTTATGTATTTCATTAACCATTTATTAAGTATTTTTGAAAATGATAAACTGGAAAATAAATATAATTTTAAATGTAGCATTTAAAATGGCTTTTAAGTGTTTTTTGCACTGATAATTTTTCATAGTTTTTAAAAAATCTTTAAATCAGTTTAAAGGTTCTTAATAGAAATTTAGGTTAATTGGTGACTTGTTTTAACTAAATTCGAAACGGCTTTTTCACTTAGGGTCAAACGATACAAATCGTATGTAGATTCAAAAACACTCATTGGTCTATTGGTTCGAAAACGAATCTCCTAATTAGTTATTCAGTTCACTTCCTGGTCCAAATAATTTTATTAAATTTGTTATACTTCTGAAAAAATAAATAGAAATAGAAAAAAAAATGGGCTATTTAATTATTTGTAAACAATATAGCTACATTATTCATTCATTTTGTTAACATTCAGAATCGGAACAAAAGAATAACAGCGGCGCAAGAATAACTCCGCTTTATAAATATTTTTCCCCGTGAGTATCGTTAGAGGCGACTAAGCGACAAATTTTCGTGATAATCTTAGCTATTATATATGTATCGGAATGAGTCTCGAAATATACCAGATCAAAAGGCTTCTTTCATTTTAGCAGTTTGGCGGCGGGCAGCAGAGTCTTAGGTGCATGGTGTTTGGTACTGCGATCGGCAATACGCTTGCTGAACTTGGCAATTATGGCAAATCCACCCGTAAGGAGATGTCTATGTCCTGTTGTGGACTTCTATTAGACCTTTTGTTTGTGTAATTAATGTAGCTACACTATACAGACAACAATAATTATTTATAAGAGAATAATACTTAAAAAATAATGTTACTCTATAAAGAGTTCCCAATAGGCGTAGCAATCAATAGCTTATCTCGACTATAAGCCACGACTTTAGAAAAAATGAACACTAAAAAATATAATTTTATTGAATATTTTAATGTAATAATTACATGCTTTAAAAATTTAACTTGCTTAACGACGTCCGTGGACGAGAGGCGTACACACTGGTTTTCATGGTGTCGCTAACTCTGAGGTCCCGGGCTTGATTCCCGGTCGGGTTATTCTACATTTTCTCCGGTATGGGTGTTTGTGGTGCCTTCGTTGTTTCCGATTCCAATACCACAACTTCTTAAGCATTTTAATTGGGATCGTAGCAATGTATGTGTGATGTTGTCCCTATTCTACATACGTATTTACTTATTTATTTATTAAAAACAATTATATATATATATATATATATATATATATATATATATATATATATATATATATAATTGTTATTGTTTTTTTTTATATATATATATATATATATATATATATATATATATATATATATATATATATATATATATATATATATATATATACATATATATATATATATACATATATATATATATATATATATATATATATATATATATATATATATATATATATATATATATATATATATATATATATATATATATATATATATATATATATATATATATATATATATATATATAAGAATATCAAACTAATCGGTTGAAATTTTCTTATATATATATATATATATATATATATATATATATATATATATATATATATATATATATATATATATATATATATATATATATATATATATATATATATATATATATATATATATATACATATATATATATATATATATAAGAAAATTTCAACCGATTAATTTGGATAGGTTTGAAAAGCCGTATTTCCTTACACAAGCAATATACATGTGCGGGTTTCAAAAGATTAACAGCATAACATGACACGGTATTTGCTAGGTTTCAGCATCCGTCACGCTAGTGCCCGACTTATCCGACCTAAACAGATCAGGGATCACGAATGTCTCCCCGGCAAGCACGCAAATCCAAAGCCCATTGCTCAACCGGCATTCCATTGCCGTTTGTTTAATATTTACACTTTTACACATTATGTTTAGGTATATCTACGTAGCTACTTCACGTGTTTTTTAATTTATTTATTTTTATAAAGTGTGTTGGTGTATGCATTATGTATGCATTAATAAATAATAATAATAAATTCATATATAGATAGAAACAACATCACTCTGATCTCAAAGTCACCAGCTTAAGCAGTTGTTTTATGGAATCAGAAACTAGAAAGGTAATATGAAGTATCCCATTAATAAGTTATTCAAAAACTATAATTTCTCATATTTTTATATTATTTTTAAATATAATACGATACCATTAGCTCATTTTATTTAACCAATTTGGTTATACTTGCTCATTTTGATTATAAGTTGAGACATTTTGAGATAACCGAGTAGTTGGGTGATCGGAATTCATACGGTCAAGAGACCCGAGTACGATCCTCCGAGGTGGCAGGCTGGTACCAATAGATTTTTTCAGGTTCACCACCTATCACGTTTCATAAAAAATGTCTTCGATGAAATGTGGGTCAAATGACTAAATTGTCTAGGCCTCTACCTCGGTAGTGTAAATGGCGTGAAAATATTTTTAAATTTCATTATTTATTTTTTTAATAAAGTCGCATAACTTTCTCTCGTCTCATTTTCCAAATACGGTTCTTTTCGATATATTTATCTGGTAGTATATTAACAAAAATGTTGGTTGGATAGCAATTTTTTTTAATGAAAGATATTGATGTAGAGGTTTGTGAAGAATTTATCAAAATGTGTCAAGACTGTAACTCAACCTTATTTTTAACCTCAAGTTATACTCTTATCTGAATTCTGGAAATGCGATCTCTTCGTAAATAGAAACGAAGACATACCCAATAACGCAGATTTTTAAAGATGATCTAATCAGTGTTTTTTTTTTAAATTAATTATCTAAAGGATGACACCCGTATCCATTTGATAATTAATTATGAGAAAACTTCGATAGGTTGGGCACGTCGAGAAAATGAGTGAAGACGAGTGTACAGCTCCGAAGTTAATAATTTAAAGGGTCCGAGGTTGGCCGAGATTAACTTACAAAGACCATGCGAGCAAGTGAGGAGGCGCAAGAGAACTCGAATACGTCGATGCACGTCTTGTACGCAAGGATCGTGATACTAGTCGATCTGCTATTTCTGCCTACCCCGTCCGGAACTATGCGTGATTATATAATAGAAATTGTTACATTTTTTGTGGTAGAGCCACGCATCAGCTTTCGTTGTTGCATGAATGGGCCGGTTCGGCCGGGGATGTACCACGACCTCACAGAATACCGACGTGAAGTAGAAGTCTAACAAACTTCTGCGTTTCGTCTGGTGAGTGAAGGTAACCGGAGGCCCACACACCCCCCTCGCCCAATTCTGTGGGAGGGGGGGCACTCTAAGGCCGGCAACGCATCTGCTATGCCTACGGTATTGCGGGTGTTCATGGGTGGCGGTAATCACTTATCATCACGTGAGACACCTGCTCGTTTGCCTCCCTTTGCTATAAAAAACACTTTACTAGTTCCGAAGTAGCGCAGACATTCTAGTATTACTTTAATGCATTTCGTTGTCACCTATTCACTGTCCAGCTGTGAATTAATTTAGGCCAATAATAAACGAAGGATACATTTTATCAAACAGAGATAAAGCAGTTTCAAACAAATATGAAGGAATTCCAAATCACTTACAACATAAACATACATAACGAATTTTAAAAGTTCACCAGAGGATATAGGCTTGGCCCATAAGGAGGCCATTGTCGAATCGAGAAAGAATCGAGTAGCGATCGCAGTACCAGCCCCTCGAATTCTAAACGTTGCTGCAGGTTATCAATCTGCCTAATTTAAATCTGTTTTATTACGAGGTGGTTGTCCCTGCATCTGCCACTACATCAGTGTCAAATTTCCATTTCTTTTAGTTGCTTCTTACGACATGCGCGGGAAGTCAACTACTTTTCTTATGTCGTTATGTTAAATGTTATAATATTAAAATATTTACATTTAAAAACAGCCTTACGGTTTATTTCAGATATATAATTAATATGCTAAATAGTATTTTAGAATGTAAAAGATCAAATGCACAACAGACGCATAAATTTCAATCACATATTATTTTCTAATGATAATAGTTTAAGCGTGTGCCTTGAATGTTTAGAATTAATTTAAATTACTGAATTAATGAGAGCACATTAAAAGACAAAATAAAAATTATGCAGCATTTTTTGATTCCGGAATCTGAGAAAATACGTTTATGGTTACCCAGGATTCTTTTACTTTTGTAAAGCCTATTAATTTTGTTTTCATTTAATGAAATGCTGTCGTTACTCTTACTTATCTTATCCATATCGACCCAAGACGGTTATGCCGAAGAAAGGTTTTTTCAAGGAAAAATTATGAAGTGTAGTAGAATTCATACCTAGTATGTAAATTTAAGGAAGATATTCAACACCAGCGTAACTTCTTTCCTCCGTTTTCGTTTTTTTTTTTTGGAGTTTTACCTTGGTAACGCTTTAACGTGGTAAAATAAAAAAAAATTGCATAATAAATTACTAGGCATTATCTTGTGTTAGGCGTTGTCTAATGTATCCTGTCTATAAAGTCATGAATTTTAAGCTGTAATTTGCAATAATTCCTGTAGATGCTGCCGATGCCTAAAACAGACATAGATAAAAAAATATATTTAAAATTTCAACTAATGCGTGTAGGACACGGTAGCTCGATTGCCACGGTACGGCAAAGATCGCGGGTTCGAATCCCGCCCGTGTTAGTTGAAATTTATTTACACTTAAAAATTATTAACACTGTATAATTTGTGGCAAATTTTGATAGTTTTCGGCAATGTGAAGGCCATTTATAAAAACAATGCTAGTGAAAAATTTTAGTAGTATATGTAAAATATTAGTTTAATATCAAAATAGACATATAAAGTGTTCTATGTGTAAAGTAAACAGCGTACTATTATTCCATATACTCCAGTGCGTATCAAATAACGGATGTTTATGAAGATTTATGGAAACAAGTGTTTTTATTTTGTTCAATTCCCTAGTAGGACCAAATGCAATAAGTAATTAAGACTGATTAAATATTATTTATAAATAATTAAAATAAATCTATTCACGCAATTCCCAATACAGGGGTACACAGAGATCTAGTCTGGACAAGCCAACGATATAATTCGTACGTAAGTTTTTGAAAAATCCATTAGTACGATCATGCCACCTGGGGATCGAACTCGGGTCTCTTGACTCGAAATTCCGTCTACCCAACCACTCGGCTTTCGTGACTTGCTTTATAATTAATAAATAATATTATTAATGATATTATAAAAGTAAAAGTCACTCGACCCGCGTTTTTTTATGTATTTTTTTCCTCGGCTAAACCACAGAATGTATCTAGATAAAATTTAAAAGAGAGACTTTTATTTTATTAGGTTTATTTATTTTGTCGGAATTCGAGTCAAAAGAAACGAGTTCGATCTCCAAGTAGCAGGCACGTACCAATAGGTTTTTATAAAAACTTATGTATGATGAATATCGTTGGACTTAAGATTGGACATTAAGACGGCAATACCCCTGTATTGGGAATGGTGTGAAGATATGCTTTTATTTATTATAGTATATTTTACTTATGTTTTAATTATAAGTAAAAAATCCCAAGTGAATTAAATCAGCGAGTAACAGGTAATAATATTCAATTTATTTTAACCCTTCTATTAAAACATCACTTCGCTTCACGCGCCCGCGTCAGGGGAAGTCTCGTCAACTTCTTAATTCTTGTTAGTTTAAAGTTTTAATTCGCACTACTTATAGGTTGCGAGCTCCTTGACATCGACGTGGATCCTTTGTTAAAGACTGAACTCTTTTCAAGTACGCTTAGATCGGCTAAGCCTCCCGGCGCAGAGAAAGCTCCCGCTGCCGCTTACGCCTCCACTCCAAATCGATCTTCTACTAATTGATATTTTATGTTACACTAATGAACGTCTTTTAACCTCGCTGCAGTTACAGATTATGCCATCATTGAACGATTAGCAGCATCTCAAATAAATATAAATTTAGTCATTGCTCTATATGAATAAATTTTACGCCCTATATAATATAAAAAAAACCTTTAATGTTTTATGACATTAATATCTGAAATTAATAAAGTCCACAGTTCAAATATAGAATTTAATTGACCAAAGGACAGCTACCCACGGCTGCACGGCTTGCGACCAAATCTCATCTAATCCGAGCTCAACTACTGACTATAGTGTTAACACTGAAACTACCTCGAGCCCCCCTGAATACCTCGCCCATTGTAAACCTTCATATCGAAAACTATCGAAACTTACTTTACACGTTACACGTTCGAAAATTCCTGTTATTTTGAAAGGTAAGCTAACAGTAGAGCCGTTTGGAGTACCGCATAGTATTATTAAACGATTATTGTGTCGCAAAATTTATAATTTTGTATACGGCTCACGGTTATTCAGTTGAACCGGGTACCCGGATTGTATTATGTAAATTCAATAACAGCGGATAGAACTGAGGGCCTTGTTTTGTTTACAATTGATAGCGAGAGGCAATAATTTCACAAAATTACAATATACTTATAACAAATGATTAAAAACAATAAATGGTAATTCTGGTGGATAGGGTAAATAAATTTATACTGTTATAGACATTGTTTTTTTAAATTAAAGTCGTAAAGTATTGAAGTGGAAGTAATCTATGTGGTCATAAATAAGAAAAATACTACCGATTTTCTCTCTGTAAGTGAAGTAAGAGGCGACTGAGAGAAAAACCTTGAAACTGTGGGTATATAAAATGTTAAAAATGTTTCAATAATGAAGAATAAAAATTATCTAATTGGTGAATGATAGCACTTAACTTTCATTTATTGAGTTGACTGTTTTCGCAAATTCACTTGCGAAGCGCCAGTAAGCTTGGTGTGGATTCTAGTCTCTTTTTTCTGTAAGATTGTTTTTTATATACTGAAAAAATTATGTTAATATTTACAATACTCATTAACTAAAAACTATTATAATCGTAGAATCCTACTCCTCGTCTCTTTCTTCCAAAGTACAGTGTAGAAAATCTGTACTAATTTTATAAATCTGAAGAGTTTGTTTATTTAGTTGAAGGCGCTCATCTCAGGAACTTTGAATTTAATATTTTTGTACTGGATAGTTCATGCATCGAGTAAGTTTTACGTTTAATAATTTATTTAGGTGTGATGTTATCACGCTGCAACAAATGGGAATGTTTATAAAATAAACGAAAAAATGTTTCAAAAACGAGTAAATTAATGCCTTTTTGAGAGCTTCAGCTGCGTGCACTGGGTAAACGGTTTAAGTTACACAATAATCATGTATCATTATGATGGAATGGTTCCACTTTAAAAGTTCTTAACTCTAAAAAGTCTGCGACAGCAATTGTCTATCTATTAAGATTGAGTCGCTATAACCTTTTATTATGGTAATGCAATTTGTACAAAATTAATGCAGTATTTGCGAAGGAGTTTTATCAACATAATCTTAATCCTTATCCAAATAAAAATGTTATTAATCACAAGCATTTAATCTTGAACAAAATTTTCCTTGACGTCATTTGATTTCAATCAACATCTTAGGAGATATCATAATTTTAAAATAACTCCGCAACAAAATAGGTATGTACGTATTCACGCGCGCATGACGCGCAAGACACGCCGGCGGCGGAGGCAGAGGGGCGCGCTCATTTACGAGTATAAAGGAAAATGGTAATTTTTGAAGTTGTATTTAGAAGAGTTGGTAGGATTAGGCTTCTCATAACCTCTCTTACAAATGGCTGTATGTAATTAGTGAATCGGGCGAAGCCGCAGGTGCCAAGCTAGTGCTAGAATAAGATTAATAAGAGGCGCGAAGAAAGGTCGAGTCTTCTGCAGTAAATATTTTATCAATTTGCTTTCGTAAAGTGCTAAGAGTACCGGCTTAAATAAAATAATGTTTACTTGTCTTTTTTTTTAATTCAGATAATAATCTGTCAATAAATTTCTCTAAAGCTATAACGCTATAACGCGCTCAAAACCTTTAAAGACATGTGTATACATATCGTATATCTGGAATAAAAGACCGAATGAAAAGAACAAGAATGATGTACTTGTAATTACTGTTACATCTCTTTGGTTACTCCATACACCATATTACTACACTACTACACCATATTGATAACTTTAATAAAATTTCAAGAAAGCTTGTATTCGCTATAGAAAAAAAGCGCAGTGAAGCAGCAAGAACTATTTAATATCGGCCTAAGGAAGCGTCTACAAAGAAGATCGGTAAAAGCATCGACCGATACAAAGCGGCCTCTGTTGGCCGCTTCCAGACATGGAACAAGGATTAATTATTATTTTAAACATTTCACTCCGTTTTTTGCGCGTCCGCGAGCAAGTCAAAAGCATTGCTTTCTCGCTTGAAAAGTTGCTAAATAATTAAGAAGCTTTCTTAACGACAGTGTTTCGACGTCTACGTTAAAAAGCAGTTAGTATTTCAGAAGCAGACTTTCAATATTTATTTTTATTTTTATTTGATTCAATATCAATTTTAAATGCCTTATTCTGTGACCAAATATTTCTGAACTACATATGAACTGTTTCTTATTTCATTTGCCTACTATAAAAAGTATTGTATACATTCTGAGTATTACGTGATTTAAAGTGTATTAAGAAGCCCCGGGATTCAAGATATGTGTACATTCGGCAGATAACCTTTGATACTTTATAATACGTTGTTATGAGGAATTTAAATAGGATAACATTAACTATGGCGTATGAAACATTTAAAAATTTCCACCGACTTTAGCGATAACAAGTATTTAATAAATCTTATTCACTATATTGAACAAACTAATCTTATACGTAAAAAAAAATTCATTGACATCTCAATAAACTCCCCGTGGATTTGAATATTATTTTGTATGTAAGTTTTTTTTACAGTACAAATTTACCGTGACAGATATTATCTCTAAGGAAATTTGTTTATTTAAAAGGTATTTAAAGAATAAAATATTAAAAATAATATATGGTTTAATAAAAAAGGATATTTCTTTATTAAAAAGTAGTGTACATGTGGCTTAAGGCATTAAGTATCTTAGCCAGATACATCAAAAAATAAAAAAAAAATATTTTCACGCAATTCCCAATACAGGGGTAGACAGAGGTCAAGTCTAGACAATTAAGTCCCTTTGACCCACCTTCCACCGAATATATCTTCGGGACAACGTGACAGGTGGTGAGCTCGTCGCCGCCTTTATGTCCAAGCCAACGATGAAATTCGTACATAAGTTTTTGAAAAACTCATTGGTACTGCAAAACTTGGGGATCGAACTCGGGTCTCTCGACTCGAAATTCCGACCACCCAACAACTCGGCTATCGTGACTCAGATACATCAAAATCAATATTTCTACCAAATTTCTGAATTTTACGTATTGTCTTTGTTTTAATTTTTTATCTGACTTCATTCATTATGTTATTTTTTTTTTTCAGAGATATGCGATGTCAGTATTCTTTAATATAATTTGTAATTTTTGTTCTAGGAAAGACACTGCCCGTTCATTGCGTTGTGGAGGCCGTGTCGTCATTGGAAGAGGGAGCTTGGAGACGAAGAGCAGTGGTAGAAACTGACAGTTATGTGATTATTCCGGCCGCTACTGCATTTCATGAGCTAGTGCCCGCTGCCATGATAAGACTTGGATATCCTCACGAATTGGCAGCGTCAGCTAAAGGTTTGTGCCTTACATACATCCTTGTAAAACCCAAGACTCTTAAAAATAAACAAGATAACCAAGACTCTTCCATATGGGGGGGTTAGCTATAATCGGCAAGATTGGCAAGCGGATGCACTAAAACATTATCTTGCACCATAAATACTACCCGTCACCGGTCTGTCCAATTTATCTCGGACATATTTCGAGATGATTATCACGCCATCTATCGGTGGTCTTTTGAACAGTCCAAGACTTTCTGTATTTGCTTCTTACGATACCCATGAAAAGTATATATGGATATTACAATATTTGATATGAACATGTCCAGGCGCACGAAGACATAATTCTGTTCACTGTTTCAAATCAAATTTTTCATTACTTATTTATGTAATACATAGAGTCGTGGTAACTTGGGGTCAGGGTGTTCGCTTCAGAAAGCTAGTTATGAAAATTAGATCCCGGCCGACGCCACTACAATTATTAATAGTAACTTTCAGTGCTAAATTTATTACGTGCTCGGTGGCGAAGGAAAACATCGTGAGGAAACCTTATATGTTCGACGAATGGTATTAAAATGTAATTTCGCAGGTCTCTCTCATTCTCAATATCTCTCAAACAATAGATATCTATTTTTCTGTCTTAAATTTATGAATTAAAAGTTATTTATTTAATTACATAGGTTCAGTTGTTATCAACAACTGGAAGCCGCTATCATTCGAAAAAATATCCGATGGACCATTGGTTACTGTCGGTGAAGTTCTGGGCGAGTTGACGACTGTTGCCACATTGAGGATCCAACTCCTGAGACCGAGGCTCACCCCTCTACAAGACATCAAGGACAAACTCTTAAGGCTTTTGCTGGTTCAGAGCCGACCGTTACTAATTTCTACCGGATGCCCTTTAGACGAGGTACTTATAATATTTTTAAATTATTTGAAATAAATGTTTTCAATGATAAAACTCCTACCCTTTGTATTTACACCGTATGAAATTTAAAGAATTGGTTTTCCCTTCGAACAATGCCAGTAATAGTAACAAACGATACAATTTAATAAGCTTATAATTATAAAGTGGAGCTAAATACTAAGTAAGAAGCCATAATGTTTAACTTAGGAATCGTTCATGACGGTTCACTTTACAATATATTTTGTTTCTAATGTATATATCAGTAATATGATCGCTATGTATTTTATTCTCAATAATTTTAAAATACTTGTCACTTAAATTTACGTCAAACAGCTCATGTATTAAAATCATATAAATAAATTCATCTTTGGTGACAAAACGTGTACGCTACACTGAGCTAAACCATGGTTCACAATGTACCCGCGGCGTAGTAATGTTCTTTAATGCTTGATTGTTGTAACCCCGACTTCGGCACAATGCACCCCTCGTAGACTAAACCTATACTCCCCTTATTATCGTCATACTTATTGTTTTCCATATTTAAGCTCACTCATTACAGAAACAATAGCCTTTTAATTTTTAATATTTGCAATTCCGAAGTATCATTGAAATTTTGTGTAATAATTCTTTTAAGATTTTATATTCCAGCGTATTTTTTGGTTATTTTTATTAACTTTGTTTTTTTTTCAAATAAGTTTTTAGGTGGCTAAGTCAAGGTACTCAATGTCCATTACTCGGTGTCTGGTGGTGAACCACCCTCTAATCAAAGATAACGATAATTTGAATTTGGTCTACTCGTATATAGTTAATTGACTCAGGCGTTACTTTGCGGAAATTCATTGTAAAGTTGTTATTTAAAAAAAAATTACTTCGCAACCCTCCGCATGAAAATATAAAAAGGTATATGCTACCTGGTCCGAAGAGAAGAAGAAGAAGAAGAGCACCACCGTCCCTCCCACAGATGCGTGCACCAATTCCACAGACGTGTGCACCAACTCCACTGTACGCACCACCACCACTACACTCAAACCAGGTAACACACACCACCACCGAAAACGCGACACGTGTTTCGCCTCAAAACAAGGCATCCTCAAGCGAGTAGACTCTACGATGAGCGACCGCAGAGTGCAAAGTTTTGCAACCAAGTAATTTTTTAAATAACAACTCTACTCGTATATATTGCATTACATGTTGATCACATTTTTTTCTGCTCCACATATTCCTCCATATTAATGATTGAGCAGTTAGCAAGAACAGATATAAAGAGAGCCCTAAATATTAATTTGTTTCATAGGTATATAACTATAAAGTTTTTATATTCTTCATTATTTCTTAAATCTTCATTTATAATAGTAATATTTTTAATAGAGGATATGGCATAAAACTTGTTTAGCTATAATCTGTGAATTTGTAAAATTTACAAGTGAGACTTAATGAATTGTTATATTTCTAGTGAAAATGATTTCTGAAATTGCCTTTAACTGACGTATCCTCCAATATGATAAGAAGAATTGTTGTGAATAAATCATCCTTAAAGCGTTCGTCAAAACGTCAAATTAATGAGAACAAGCTCACAACAAGGTCGGATTTGAAGAACTCGCAACGGGGACAGATTATCAAACTCTCGTTTAAGTAGACTGCTCGTGTATTTCGTAGTCGTTATAATTTGCAAGGTTACGCTTAAGTCCCTGCTAATAAGGATCACCAGTCGAGGGAAGAATTAGAGTAGCATTTGTTTTGATGTTCTCGGGTATTCCATCTTAACAAAAGCACAAGTGGTTGCTATGGAAATGTTTGCTTTTATAGTACTTGATTATGGCGGATACTAACATTAAAGAAAGTTTCCTAATTGTTTGAATCGGAATCGTAATGGTGGAGGTACATTTTGGATTCAGTTTATTCCTGAAGAAAATTAAGTCTAGTTATGGTATTACTTTAAAAACAGACTACATGTTATACTAGGATTTTAGTCATTAGGAATCGATTTACTCTTAAAGCCCTCGCTTAGAAAATTTTGTGAGTAGGTATATCGTGCGTTGCAGAAGGCGTATGTTATTGAATTAATGTTAATGTCATCTAAGCAAAATATTTCAAAATAAACAACTGTTTTTTTACGATAGTTTTTAGATTGTGTAAATAGATCTGTATTATATTTCAGAAAAAAATTTAGTATAAATGTGTTGCTGTATGGATTTGTGTATAAAAGTTTTCTGTAATATTTAAATAAATATTAATGAAAGTATTAACATATTATAATAATAAACAGGATTATTAGATATCCATGTAATAAACTCCCTTACATAATGTATATTCAGTGACAGTCGCACATATAAACTTCAATTAAAGGTTTAGCGCACAATTTGTTTGATTCAATTTTCACTCTTTGTTTTACTACACAAGTTTTATACCAATCTCGTCTAGTATTCAAGTAAAAGGAGAAACAGGTAAATTAGTCAAAGCGAAGAACGCACCTGCTTCATACATGGGATCTCCATACATAATAAATTTAATTGAATCTCAGACTCATCCACGCCTCGCGTCTTATTATAATTTTCTAAATATCCACCTTGCTGCGAACGGGTTAGGGCGCGAGGGGCCCTCATCTTAACAACTTGAATCAGAGTGAAAGAGGGTTAAAAGGAGTTTTAGATGTACGAACGCTTTTGATCTTATTAATACCATAAAATAATGCCTTATAATCTTATTAAACGCGAGGTTAGCGCTCGATGCGCGCCCTTCTCGTGGCTTAAGCGCTCAAATATCGGTCTCGTGATTTCAATTTAGCGTTTCTCGAAATAACCTTTAGCCCAAAAATTGATGATTTTAATGAAACGCGTGAAAATGATGCGCCTGTATATTGGATTATATCTGTGATGTACGAAGTGACTTATATTTGACTATCTATTAACTACATTTTCATATATATAAATAATAAATTTTTATAAGTGAACGATATTGAAAAAAAATAAGAAAGTTTTCCTGTTCTAAGGCTAATTAATGACTCAATTTCACGATGAATACCAAATTTTTGCCTAATGTAATCGCTCCAGATCAACTTATCACCAAGTCAACAGGTCAATTGGGAAGAAAACGTAAACTACATAATCAATTTGGGTTCCCACTGATAAGTAAATGTTCATGTAAAACATGTCATCTTCTTCGAGAGCTCCTGGCCCTTAATTGATCTCTCTCTTGCTCTTGCTCTTGGCCGACTGAAAACGTAACGAAGATTTTCCCAATATGGCAGGTTTGAAAGATGACCTTATCACTAAAATTGATAAGGGCGTGCTTCGATGGTTTGGGCACGTTGAGCGAATGAGTGAAGACCGAATGGTGAATAAAATATAATAGAAAGTTGATATTAAAAGGTGTCCAGGTAAGCCGAGACTAACTTTCGAAGACCACGTAAGCAAACTGCTCGAAGAGGGGAGGGTAAGGAGTACCTAGACGTGCATGTATGAAGAAGTGAAGTGCATGTGTGACACTTGGCGATGTGGTCTCTCCGGCTCTCCGGCCCTTCAGGGACTATGCGTGAAGATAAATAAATAATAAACAAATATTTCGTAGCAAAATTTTAAAAACTAACCGATACTTCATGAAAACCAATACACTCTTCATAAATATTATATAACAAAAATAATTTGAAATAAATTAAAATAAAATATATTTCAGTTTTTGTTATTCCATTTTATTTTTTGTTTTTCTCGAGTTACAATTTAAAATAAATGTACCTTTAAGAAAAGTTACAATTAAATTAGTGATTATATTTACGAACAGAACATGAAACGCATTAAACAAATAAATTTCTGACTGGAGCAGATCATCAAACGCCTTGCCGATGAACTCGAAGTTCGTAGCTAAATTCCAGATGAACTTCTCTTTCACATTATGGTAATTTATCGCACCAATTTGGGCTTACAAAATATTCTACTAAGGATGTAACAAACTTTATCTTCGGAAAATTCCAAAGGGAAATTCATTGGTTCAAAAAACATTTCAAGTATTATTTATCAGACAATAAGATTAATTCCTTGAAGCATACATAAAGTAGCGTATGTACACACTATGAAAATAATAACTGATAGTGTTAAGCCTATTGTCTTCTAAGATGTCCTTTACATCGTATCAAGAGAATGTTCGCAATTAAACACCGAATTACGTACTTAGACGGATTACTCGTGATAGAGTTATCACGCGCAGGCGCCAGCTCTGGTGAATCTCTGACAATATCTGAGAGCAAATATGACCGAACTATTTAAAAACATACAACAAAGACACGGATTAACGTATCACTACGGTTAGACGCTAACGCCGCTCAACTGACATGATTTATAGGCGCACTCTGGATGTGTACCGCTTACATTTATTTACTCAAATTTGATTTGGCAACACGCAATGCAAACTAGATGGAGTGACAGCTCGCTTGACGACGTAATCGCTGGCATTGTAGTGTGTAATCTAAAGATATGAACAGATCTCACTTGCATAACAGCCGAGCTAAACAAACTAGACAACAGAGCTGTAATCTGACAAGTTCTTTTATGATTGACTATTCGCTGATTTATATTACATTAAACATGCACATTATGATTTAATACTCAATAAATAATTGTGAAATTCAAAGACAGAATATTTGAATTTGAAAAAAACAGCTTTAACATGCTACAGTAGTACACGTGTAATGTGTTTTCTAATCAAGTTACCAAGGCAATGCCTTTTCAACCACTTAGGTTATGTTGGAAAGCCGGCACTTTGTCGAGTACGAAATGGGTGGATGCTAATTGTTAAGACGCCCTTCCCGCTCATAGTTTTAGAGCAAGTGATGATTGAAGTTTCGGCGGCGTGAGGCTAAAGTGATGCTCACTAACCACTGAGTAAATAGCTCGAACCGTCAGTACCCCAACCGCTTGGTCATGACACATACATTAACAGCCGACCTAATATTTTCATAATCTAATGGCAATGTTCTGTGAAACAATGCTTGGTGTTTATTCAAACAATTATCTATGTATCTGTTACTGGTTAGACTGACCTCTTTAAAACCATCTAAAAATGTTTGCGGTAACTTTTGTTTATATTTAACTATTCAGTGTAATAGTGGTTGAAGGTTTAATTTTTTCTTTTGCTGCAGGTCACATTGGCTCAAATTTGTAGAGGCCAAGACAGGACTCCGGGACCTCATAATTTTCATGAACCGTCTGAAGACATGCGTAGGAAATTCGAATCGTGGTGGAGTGCTCAAGTATCCCCACGGCCACCACCATTTAGTCCGCGACGTTATCCTTCACCTGGGCCAAAGAATCGTTCACCTACTCTAAATACTCTACCAGATCATTTGCATCCAGCGTTACAAACAGTTCAAAATCAATATCCTACTCAAAAAACCAGAATGAGAACAAGCTTTGATCCAGAGTTAGAGTTACCAAAGTTGCAACGTTGGTTTTCTGAAAACCAACATCCAAGCCGTCAACAAATACAACAGTATGTCAGAGAATTAAACAATTTAGAATCCAGGCGTGGACGTAAACCTTTAGATGTGAATAATGTTGTATATTGGTTTAAAAACGCGAGAGCCGCTCAAAAGCGTGCTGAACTCCGAAATATTGGAGGCTTGGGTTGTCATATTGGCGTCAATGGTTTCAATAGCAGAAGTCATAGCCCATCTAATGGTTCTATGATGGCAAGTAATGATAATTATGTCACGCAAGATCACAGCTCACTTAAAAGTCCCATGCAGATGTCTGGCAGTCCGGGAAGATATCCCATGTCAGTTATGTCTGAAGACAATTTATCGAATGCTGGATCTGATTTAGAAGATGATGGGGGTGATTTGAATCCAGATGATAGGCCTGAGAGTCCTGATGCACCACTTTCACTTATCACTACTAAGAAGAACAACAATGACGAAGAGATGTCCAAAGAATCACCGAAACCACCTGATATTATAAAGGTAATTTTTTCAAACATCTTTGAATAAATTAATGAAAGTAAGTAATTTAGTAATTGAACTTCTTTTAATTTCATCATTTTAATTCCAGGTACACGATATCAAACAAGAGCCAAGTGATATGGCTAGGTCTGAACAAATAAACTCTCCTCAACGCTCCCCTACAAAAAATAGTGATAGCTCTCATAATAATAATAATAATAATATTGAAGAAGAAAATGGAGTTGGTGATGAGCATGATGTTGTTTCCGACGACGATGTAGTTCAGGAACGTCACTATCGTCCTACATCACCACACCTAGATCGTTTACCGTTTCCTATGGTGCCCAATCATCCTATGTTTGGCCATGGTATCATGTACATGAGTCAATATATGAGCGGGTTTCCTGGTGTTGGACCAGTACCTGGTGAAGGTGCAAGCGGTTTAAATTTAGCCCTTGCTGGTGCTTCAGATGAAAGACGTAAGCGTAATCGCACATTCATAGACCCTGTCTCAGAAGTACCCGTTCTGGAGCAGTGGTTTTCAATGAACACACACCCATCGCATAATCTTATACTGAAGTACACGGAGGAACTAAATAGAATGCCGTACAGGCAAAAATTTCCGCGTTTAGAATCAAAGAATGTACAATTTTGGTTCAAAAATAGACGCGCAAAATGTAAAAGACTGAAGATGTCTCTATACGAGCCGTCTTCACCCAGCCATTATTCGCATCCTGGGCATCACGCTCACGCACTCGCCGAGAGAAAGATGGTGTAAACAGTATATGTAAATGGCACAAAATGCCTAGTAGTAATGTTTATAATGAGTGAACTTGGAGTTGTATTAGCGCTTGTAATTAGAATCATATTTCACATCTCTTATTTCAGCGTGTATGTTACGAAAGACTGAATATGAATCGTTTATGGTGTGTAGTGCCATGTTAGTATTAGAAATGTCAGTTTATCTGTATATAATGTATTTAACTGCTTGAAGATATACTCATTCTGAAATGGAGATTAAATATTCTCTATGAGGGATTGTACAATAAACAACTTTCTAAATATTTCGACAAATATCTTTGCTTATGAATCCAATTCGAAAAAGTTAAAGCAAGTTTAAAACTATTAGCATTCGTGTACTAAACGTATTATAAGAATGAATCTCAAATACAAAGCAGTTTTTTTGATTTGTACATAAATAAATTTATTTTAGATTTATTTATCAAATACTAAACTATATTAGTTGTAAATCAAAGTGTTAGTTAATACTCAAAGAAATTCGTAACATCACTTAGACTCTGTATCTATAGGGAAAGAATAACTTTTAGAATCGTATTAAATGTTATAGTAATATGTAATTAATGAGTCATTTATAATAGTTATATACGTTAAAATTGTATTGCACATAAAGTAGGGAATTCAAAATAATAGACTAAATTTTATTGAACTTAGTCTAATACGAAGGCTGTTAAATATCGACGACATCGTTGAAAATTTGATAGACACACTTTGAAAGGCTAACGGCCATTTATTACGCACATTCCTATGTAATATAATCATTTCTTTCGTTATAGGTAAATAATACTTCCTCAATCCAAAGATTGGTTAGTGTTATGTAATTTACTATTAAGACATATATGTGTAAGATATACTGAAAGTAATAAACTACACGGATCCAATATTTTATTCATTGTCTCCCGGCGCAATAAATGTATGTATTTAATGTATTAAATATCATGTGTATGTATCACATAATTGTCCTATACAGGCAATTGCAAAACTTTTTCTGAGAATTAATTAGTGCAAGTATTTCATATAATGGCAAATATTCATAATTAAGATTGCAGTCACTATTTTTGACTTGTTTATCTTAGAAGATTCGTCTTATATGTAAAATACGCATTTTGATACATATTTGCCTTGCGGGCAAGGTGAACACTTTTGCAAATACGAGTACGTTGCAAATCAACTTACGTTCAGGTTGGCATTTCAGTCGAAAATATATTAATCATGCCAAAAATATGACCTATGTTTTTTCATTTTAGTTTTCATTTAACTTTATAAAAGTAATGTAAACTATTTTTATTTGACATGAATTTCTCTAACCGCACTATGGATAAGTACGGATGTGTGTTAACTTAAGCAGCGAACTGCTCTTCAACTTATAAAATATATTTTAAATTATGTACTTATATATGATTAAAATATTAATTTAAATTGTAAATAAATAATAAAAATGATTAACGGTATAAGCTATCAATTGCTGGAGGTTATCGCGAAGGGAGACAACACGCCATAGAATACACTACGCTGTAACAGTATTTACGCATTTACTCATCGAGGCTGTAATACAAAAACTTCGACTATTGTTTTCTAGATTTTAACAATAATCTTTAGATATTATATTTTCCACTTGAATTGTTTTTTTGTTTTCATGTTATGCTTGTTTTGTGAAGCTGTGATGATATTTCCAAATAATGTAAATATTTTATTAATGTTAATTAAGATTTCTAATATACACTAGGGCTCACACGAACAATTAAGCATTTTGTTGCTTATATAATGGAGAATAATTGGCTAAATGTTTATTCCATTCTATTATAAAAAAGATTAAATGAATAAATATCTGAGAATAAAATTGTTTTATTTTTTTTAACATTATAAGCTAGCGTTTAACTACAATCCCACCTGATGGTAAGTGGCGATGTAGTTTTTTTTATAGTTCAATCTTATGCGTGTGCGCCTAGTTTAACTTAACGGTGCCATGTTATGGGGAAACAGCTCAAAAGTAAATACTCTATTTACTTTTCAGAAAAAACTTCTTAGGATACTTGTACACATTAAACAAAGTGACACCTGCAAACCTCATTTCATAAACTACAAAATTCTTACTTTTCTATGCATTCATATGAATAAATAAATACATACATATACAGATAGGGACAACATCACATACATTGCTCCGATCTTAATGTAAGATGCTAAAGCACTTGTGGTATGGGAATCGGAAACAACGAAGGCACCACACAAATGTGATCACCTATGTAATCTGTGGTTTGATTGTGATATACATGATTTGTATATCTGTGCGAAACCACACAGATATTTATATAACTCGTCAAGATATACTAATCAATTACTCTTTACGCAAAACATATAGAATATTTTTTCCAACCTCACACTTAATTATGGGAATCAAAATATATAATAGACTACCTAAACCATATGTAATAAAGTACTTAAACCAAAAAAGAGTCACGATAGCCGAGTGGTTGGGTGGTCGGAATTTCGAGTCAAGAGACCCGAGTTCGATCCCCAGGTAGCAGGCTCGTATCAATGGGTTTCCAAAAACTTATATACGAATTATATCGTTGGCTTGGACATAAAGACGGCGACGTGCTCACCACCTGTCACGTTGTCTCCGAAATAACTTCGGTGGAAGGTGAGTCAAATGGACTTATTATATAGATTTTTATTTTATTACGAATTGCTTACAAAATATATCTAAATTATGAACAGCTTACAAAATGCAATAAATTTATAGATGTTTAAGCCTTAAAAAAACAGTTGTTGTAGTGCAAACCCAAAGACGCACCCTCGGTGTTACGTTAGGAGAACCCAAATCATCTGTCAAACTTCAAATCTTCGTGCAATTGCCGATATCTGTAGACATCTTTGACAAGTATTCGATCTTCACTCGGTTTTCGTGAATGACCGGAGGCATTTCGACTGAGAAGGAAATGCAAACTACTCGAGTACCTTACGATCAGATTTAAAAAATAAATTAAGGATGTCTCCGTCACTAAGTTGCTAAATCCAAATTTAAAAAGATGGAAATAATTTACTGATTGGCATAGGCTATTTATAGTAGCCTTGGTCTTATTAATGTATACTAAATGCGTAATTTATAATTAGTAATTTTTTATTAGAAATTTATGTATTCGAAAACAGTAACTAATTATGTCTGGAATTAATTATGTATAAGCACCGCTTAAACGTTTTTACATATTGATACCTAAAACTTGTTTATACTAAGACAGTAAGAAACAAAAACATTTTGCAGTATACAGTTACTTTTTTTGTAATTGTTTTTCGTATAATCAACTAACGGAACGGAAGCAACTCTAGTGGCAACCTCGTCTAACAAAATTGCGGGAAGTAGTTGGATGCAGATGACTTAGGACCGTTTTTTCCGAAATTATTGGGGTATTTAGCTGTGGAAGTTTGATATGCTGTACAGGGGAAGTAGTAGAACTTCATGAATATGTTCTGTACCTAAAATACAAACTAAATCCCTTCACGCTTCGCTGTGGTCCGGACCGTTAAACATAAGTATGCTGAACATATGTAGAAACATGTATACATGAATTTGTTACTAGTCACCTAGCTTTTTTCTTTTTAAATTGTATCCAAACGATATTTCCTCTTATATAGTTCATGTTTTCAAAGATTTACTGTTTCTTTAATTAAGATAATTAAGATATTTCGTTTGATCCTACACAAGAAGGAATTTTCTTATTGTCACTAAGTTACTTACGTTCGAAAGAAGCTAGGTTTAAAAAAATATAATTGTCACTGAAGAGATTTTTAGATAAAATTGTAATTGAAAGTTTCTTAATTTGTAATAATAAGATATATTCATATCATATGAATACTGTATTTAATATAATACTATATCATATACACATCAATATTATATTTATGTATACAAGAACGTGCTGTTTTTTTCTCTACTTTCTGTTTTATTAATTTTTGGGGCTATAGATGATTCTTGAAAAAAATATAAAATCTACAATTTAAATTATAATCTGACACCCTATTCAGGTTTCTGTATAATTTAATATCAAAATAGTGACAGTCTCATTGCATAAGCATAATAAAGTGCAGCGAAGACAAAGGTGCAAAAAAGTATGTGAGAGATGTACCTACTATGGATTAAACCAATTAAAGAGAGATTTGCGCTTCGCTTCTCAGAACATTTTCTTTGATTCAAGTAGACTTACTTGCTTGTGACTCTTATCCAGTCGTGAGCCTGCTCCTTCGCGTTCTTCTTTATTATCGTCATTAAAACTTTAATTTTATATTTTAGTGTTTTATTATTACAATACAAGTATATTTTATCAAATTGAGACGAAAACAGCCTTGCAATCCACTTGCAAATAAACGAATCGGCTATCTAACTGTAATATCAAAAACCAATACGACCTGTATAATTTCTTGCATGTACATACCATACATGCAAGAAGAGTCAACAGAAATAAAAATTCAAGAAGACTCTTGAAAAGTTAGATAAGAAAGCATTCAGTGAAAGTTTATTGACAAAATTGTTTTTATTGAATTTTAAAATATTTAAAAATTTACTATATACTCGATGTTTTTGGCGTGGATTTCTATTACATTGGATTAAAATTAAAATTATTAGTTTAAATAGGGATAAGTTACCTTGTCAGTTTTGAGGGGATTGACAGTATTATAAATGGTTATTTTCCACCACCACGGCAACTGCAAGATTTATTATTACCACGCTTGAGAAGCCGATTGGTATCACAGTACCAAACATTGCATCTTAGACTCTGCTGGCCGTCATCAGTTATAATTAAATTTAAGTCTGCTTTTTTTATAGTCCTGCCATCTGTCGGCAGCCAATGGTATTTTCAGGGCCAGCAGGGCAGCTATAACATTAGTTTAAATATCTTATCAAGTTACTATTTAGTTGAGACTATAAATTTTATTTTAAATAAGTGGTTAATAGTAGTGGTTATGCTAAAACTTATAATTTTTTTATTACCAACCAATTTTTAGGGATGTTACTTGACTATGTCACTAGCTTCCAGTATAATAGCGTTTAACTTCGAAAAGAGACATTATTTCATTTAAGTTAATCACATGAAGTTTTTATACAAATCAATGATGGTAAATTATAACGTATAACAAAATGGGGCGACGCCTTACAGAATATTGCGGGGAGTCATTGGATGGTCCCGTGGTCACGGGGGGACAAAAGGTTGTAAAAACTAATTAACAAACGCGATTAAATCCGAAAATCATTTTATTTTAAATGAAAATATCTCATTAATCATACGGCGTCCAAATCTACTAGACCACTAAATATGTAAAATAGAAACTACAAAATAGCAAAACAGTTTCGAAAAATCAACTTTAATAAAAATATGCGACAGTGCATTAGAAGAATTCAAACTTTTTGTGTTGCAATGTTTAAAAAAAAAATATATAAAAAATATAAAAAAAAACTTTTTTGTGTTGCAATGTTTGTTTAATAAAACAAACTAATGTAATTTCCGTGTAATATTGGCGTAAGAATATGCTGAAAAGTCTCAAGTTGTTTAACGAGAAGAGCGCAGAGACAAGTTGCCCTATGACTTAAATTAGAGTACCCTTACGTTCTAGCAATCCATTTATATATGCTTAAATTAAATTTTGTCAAGATAAGCTATTATGGCACATCCTTGTTAAGTGAGAGGTCTTATCTCCCCTGAACTTCCACAGGCCCAACTGCACCTCTAAATCAAGAATGGAGCAGTTTTGTGCGTTGTCTCAAAAATGTCTTCGGTGGGTCAAAAGGACTTAATTATCTACACCTCTGTCTACTCCACTTTACGGAATTGTGTGACATTTCTTTTATAAAGAAATGTAAATAATTTTAAATAAGTTTTTACAAACTACACGATAAAATCCGAAAATCGTTTTATTTTAAATTTGCAGTATTTGCGTAAATACAAGAAATCATTACTAACACTATATGTTAATTGCCTAGAACGCTGTCTACCCCTATTGTATTGGGATTGGGGTGAAGATATATTTTTCTAACACAATATGCACCATTTGGCCTCAAATAAACAATCATTACTATTATTACTTTAAATACATGAGAGACATAAACAACAACATACAAAAGTTACGAATAGGTGATTTATTAGTTGATTTTATTAAAGGCCAGCTTAACATAGCCAGCCCATCTCAATATACTTTACAAGTTCACTTGATATCTACCGTACGTATAATAATTTAATTTGCAAAAATTTTTACATTGTAGTTTAGTATAAAGTAGTATATCAGAAAAAATCTTTATAAATTATAAAGGATCTTTATAAAGTATAACCCGCATTTTTCATAGATCATTATCGCGTAAGCGACAAAATTTCCCAAATTTCCGGCATTTCCGGCGGATTTGCAATTAATAGTTTTCCAATGAACCGTACTGACAAAAACATTATTTCACCGAAATCTATAGAGCGAATTTCAAGTAATTACCTTTCATACTTGCAGCAAATAATTTTCATATTACGACTATGTAAGCAGAGTTTAATCCTCGTTACCTTTTATAATAAAATTTTAGACAGAACATGATGCTAAAATATAGTTCTTATTTATTTATTATTCCATGACGTCATAACCACAAAAAATTAAACAAACATTGCATTAGAGAATTTATTTCCAAAGAAATCTTCTCATCGTCCACTTTGCTGCTATAAAGTCGACAGGCGCAAGTAAGTCAAGTATATTTTGTAGGAACATTGATATAATATACACAGATATAGTAAAACTAAGTCGAATTTGGAGAACCACGTTCGATCCCTAGATGACCAATGATTTTTTCAAAAACTTATTCACGATTTATATCGTTGGCTTAGATATAAAGACAGCAGTGGACTCAGCACCAGTCACATAGTCCCAAAAGTATTTTCGGTGGAAGGGGGGACGAAAGTACTTAATTGCCTGTGTCTACTCCCGTATTGGATATGACGAGAAACTTTTTTATATTAGGTTTATTTATATTAGTGAAACTAGAGATATAGAGTAATAAATGATAATTTATTAATTTTTAATTTTATCAAATTTTTTCAAGTTATTTTTAAAAACATTTTTGTCTTTAATTTAATCACATAAAAGTTCAGCATAAATATGCTTTAAAAAAACCAATAAAATTTCGTAATAAGAAATTATTTGGAGTTACCTTATTGATAATTCCTAACTGAAAAGTCAAGAATTTGAGGATTGTCACTTGCAAAAGGGATAATAGATGGCGCCGATGCCAAAACAGGGCATGAGTAAAGAAAAGAAAATATAGATTTAAAATTTCAACTAATGCGTGTAAGACACGGTGACTCGGTGGTAAGAGCGTTGCCACGGTTTGGCACAGGTCGCGGGTTCGAATCCCCCCCGTGTCAGATAAAATTTTGAAAACATATTTTTTCTCTAATTTAATCAATTATTTAGTTTTTTCAAAAGTTTTTATTTTAGGTCCGATTTAAATCTTGGACATAAAGACGGCGACAGCCTCACCATCTCATCACTTTTCACGTTGTTCCAACAAGCATCGATGAAAGGTGAGTGAGTCTATAGGGTTGCGAGATTTTCTATGAAATAAAATTCATCTGCTGTTGGGTAACGTGTGTTTAGGTAATTCAAATCACAAATGTATTTAAAATGGTTTCATAGCCTGGACACTGAGACGGCGATGGGTAAACTACGTGTCAAGTTGTCTATAAAAAGCTGTGGTGAAGTGTGCTCGGTATTAGGTATACGGTTAGGAGCTTATTTTTTATCTTACTCTTTTAAGTAAAACTTGTCTTAGTAAGTAGTAACTTATCTTTCATTGCAGTTTTTAATATTTAAAAAAATATAATTTAAATCAGATAATATGAAACAAATTACTACTTTAACTAATATATGTTTACTAAATAGATTTTTTATTATGGAATCGGTAAAAACAGTCCCGTGTAATTAAGTGAAGAAAAAGTTGCGTAAACACCTAATACTTAATAACTAGATTAATGTGGTAAAATCCATAAATATGAAAAAACCTGTCACGTTTAATATCAGCGAAACCATTAAGGTTTTAATCTAAACAAACTGCCGTGGCGCTACGAGTGAAGCCGGGCATTTATGTTAGTTAACCGTGGATTATGATGTGCCATGTAATAAAGTAATTTATTACTCACTTAGTTACGGCTGTGAAGGTCTACGGTAAGTTGAAATTTTCTTACGTTTAACTGGCACAGGAAATATTTATTGTAGTTATAGAATATACAATATAAATTTATGATTAGCGTTATTCTTATCATCAATAATATAAATGAACATATAAACTATTGAAAAATGTAACAATGTTATTTATAAACACAGCAAAAGTGTCATTAACGAAATTTTTACATATGTTCAGATTTTTGTTATATGTTTATTCAACATCGATATACATAGTGTGCTATGCATAGCAAGGATCGATTACCTGCAGGTAATCGATTCCAATTCTAGTGTTGTCAATCATAAATGACCAAGATCAAACAAATCGTTTTAAGTTTTTAATAATTATTAAGGAAAAAAAACAAAGTATAAGTGAATCATTAAGAAAACTACGAAGTAATACAAAGTAATTAAGTATGTGTAGTTAATTAATATCTAAAATGACCTTAAACCTATGATAATCTTTTAAATATAATATTAAACGTCACTTAATAATATCACTATTAACTTTTAACTACTTTTACAGAATTAATAAAAATAAATTGACAAATAAAAACAACGAGGTTCCGGGAGAAAAGGAAACAAGCTGTAGCGACATTAGAGAACATCCTTGGCTCACGACAATAAAACTCTAAAGCCCATTGCCTAGCGGGAAAGATTTACTCCAGCAACTTAATACACCGTAATATCGCTGACTTAGGCTTTCTCTCCAAACAAGATTATGCTATAGTAAAGCTATAAAGTACGAACCTTTAAATTCTCACCTCTGGGCAAAAGGTTTAAGTATAAATAAAAAGTATACTACGTATTATCTCAGGCTTCAGGCTATAGCATACTAAATCCAAATCGGGTTATCGTCGCAGCCGTGAAAGGAAGAAAAGTCAAACTGACAGAGCTTTACTCTGATTTATAAAATTAGTAATTATTTAAGTATAGCAAAGTGTCCTATGACAAAACAATGTATAATTTTATTGATTATTATATTATTATAATATATTATTCATTTTTTGTATGGTGACAAGTGAGTTATGTCAATATTTATAAGATTAAGTTTATGCTGTGTTCTGTTTAATAACAATAATTAACAACAATTTAAATCAGAGAAAAATCCCTGAACAGGTATTTTTACATGGATTCATTATTATATCAATCTTTATTGGCTATCTAATTGGCCATAAAATCTTTTCAGTTGATTCCTAGATGTACATACAATTGATATAATATTAGCTCGCTTAAAATATATCTACTTTAAGTAGAACTAGATCGTTTTAAAACATTCTATAGTTTATTAAAGTAAAGAAAATTTAAATGGCACGGCCACGTTACAGTAAAGAGCGGGTTTGAATCTCGCCCGTGTCAGTTGAAATTTTAAACATTCTGTAATTTAATAACAAATAGTTCAGCATAACTTATATGCTTCAATATCAATAAAAATTGCATAGTTTAATCTAATTTTGTGTTAATTATTATGTTATCGCTTTCACCGTGACAGTAGCCTTCCCAGCCTATCTTCCGGGCCGCGCCTGCCCGTCCGAGCCTTAGTTATGATATAACAAGGAGCCAGCTAAGCCGAAGCTTACGGTAGATTTTATTAATTGACATGACATTTTTTGGTCCTCGATAGAAACATGGGTTGCTATAACAATGGTCTTAAATAATACTACTAGTAGCGTACAAAAATGTGAACATCGTTAAATTTGTGAAGTGAAATGATTTTGAACTAATCAGAAAGCCAAGCTAGTGAGCTGAACTGCAACTTCGAAGCTAAGGGTTCGATTCCGGTATGTGTGATAAAATTTTTGTGCTTTTGAGGATGCTTATATGTTTGTATAATATTTTAGCATGTAAGAATATAAATATGTAAGTATATTGTACACTAATGCGGCCATAGGCTCTACCTATATCGCCAAACTACATAAGCTCTAGTGAAAAGTGGATAAAAAATGTGTTAACCTCTGTCTACCTTACAGGAAAGCGCATTTACAGCAATGGCTAAAAGTCACGATAGCCGAGTGGTTGGGTGGTCGGAATTTCGAGTCAATAGACCCGAGTTCGATCCCCTGTTGGTAGGCCCGTACCAATGGGTTTTTCAAAAACATATGTACGAATATCGTTGGCTTGGACATAAAGACGGTGACGGGCTCACCACCTGTCACGTTGTCCCGAAAATATCTTCGGTGGAAGGTGGGTCGAATGGACTTAATTGTCTAGACTCGACCTCTGTCTACCCCTGTATTGGGAAGTGCGTGAAGATATTTTTTTAAAGCTTAGACATATTACTGTATTCAAAAATACACCCCAAGAATGTAAAGTCTTACAACTTACAAAAATTACAAACATACTTTCACTCTTGAAATCAGTGTCAATCACAATCATAAAAAATTTCATTTCATAATAAGAGCATCGGCGACGGGCTCACCACCTGTCGCGTTGTCCCGAAAATGTCTTCGGTGGAAGGTGGGTCAAAGGGACTTAATTGTCTGGACTTGACCTCTGTCTACCCCTGTATTGGGAATTGCGTGAAGATATTTATTTATATATATTTATATATAAGAGCATAGAGCTATTTACTTTAATAACAACAGCGATTCGCTAGCTCGTAACTCAAAGTTGATCCTTACATTGACTTAAGAAGATGAACCATCCCCGTATATGTAGCTCTCATTTTCGAGACGACGTCGTTCCCTAATAACTGCACGTACACGGCACGCCACGATTATTTTGGTAAAGTTTTTTTTTATTTAATTTACTACTAAATAAATTAAAAAAACTAATCATGATTTTAACAATCTGAAAATGACCATGATTGGGAAATGAATTGCCGATAGCAGTACCGGATATACGTTACAACTTAAATGCTACTGTCAGTCACCGATCTGCAAAATTTTGGTGTGGTATCTATCGAATGGTTTATCCCATCTATAGGTAGTTAATTGTATTTACAATGATTTTAGCCCTTAGCCACCTCTTACGACACCCAGGGGAAAAGAAGGGAAGATATTATTCTTATGACTATACCACACTACATAGGCCTGTTGATATCGTATAAAATTCAGTTTATTTGTCTTAAAGTTTTTCCTTTACAACCAAAAAGTGCATTTAAATTTAGCATTAGTTCCTAAGTAATCGTTCCTAATTATGGTTATTTATTTTAAAATGTCCTAGTGCATTCCATGTTATTGCTATAGCAATATACAATTACTTGATATTTCTTTCTAACTTTAATCTTACTAATTACATTTTTTTTCTTGATACAATTTTTAATTGAAAACTGAAGTGTCCATACTCCGTACGTTGTTTATGCCATACCGTAGAAGCCCGTCGCGGCCGGTGTAATCTCAAATCTCCCGCCGCCAATTTATTTTCATTAGCGATCATCCCCGGTTAATTTTATTCCCTACTTACGCTGCCGAGGATTGGAAGATTTCGGAAAACTATTCCATGGAGTGCGTTTTTTTTTACATATTTTTGTGATGGCTAGCTCTAGCATGTTAGAGAAATTCTATTCTTTAGTAAGATAATCCTAAATACAAATTGAATGCAGCATATAACGACGTCACTTTTGAGTGACGTGCATTCCACGAAATTTTATTTTTAATTAGGAATGAGCCTGATTAAATTTTTAACGCAATTACATTCATTATATAAAGATGTTGTACATATATCATCGATCGTGTAATAAAATCTCTTAACACTCTATTGTAGGAATATTTAGGCAGAGGGTACAGTCATATAAAAAAGCAACATATAATACCTATACAAAAAAGTTATAATAAATAAAAACTTTAATCACTCTTTCTTCTTTTTTTTCGTTTCTCTTCTTGAGTTGACTAAATGAGATTAATTTTGCCCTTTGCAAAGATTGAACAAAGGAGTTTTTAAATCAATTACACAAATATACCAAACAAGTAGGTAAAAGTATTAATAAAATACATAGAAGTGCTTTCCATACTTGTACACTTTCTATCTTGAGCCTCAATGTCTGCGAGCTGTTTAATTCATTTCCACAGGATAATATTATTTTTTTACTCCCTCTCGCGTTTTGTGACGTTGGATCGTGGCTTATTTTTTATTCATTGCGTTGGCCAATCGGGGTGAGCTATTCAATTATCCATTGCTCTTAGTTATTATTGAATGAAATAATGAAATGTTGGAGATAAACAGTTCGATCAGTTTATTGTTAAAAAAAATGTTAATTTTATCTCAAGTGAATATTTTAAATGTTGATGGATAGTTGTAAACAAACAGGTATTGATAGTTGATGTGTATTGTTACAAACAAAACTATTTGATCATTACATTTATAAGTTTGTTTTATCATAATAACTATAACCGATTATTCATGAGACTTATAACTGCGAAGATTTATAAATGTGAAGTTATAATCTCATCAAAGGATTGTACGAGTATGAATGAAATATATTTTATTGTACACCATTACAGACATAAAGTAACAATATGTACAACAAAAAAATACAATAAAGTAAAATCAGTGGCCTTATATAACTATTAAGCCATTTCTTCCAGACAACCTAGTAAAAGGAATTAAAAATGAAAAATAATGGATAACGTTATATTAAGTAAAACGTAAATTAAGGAAGAAAAGAAACTTATAAAATTATCAAATGATATACGTAAGGTAGTTTTACATATTATGCAATACATTCACATACAAAAAAATACAAACAAACACGTATGTACGAGCATTTATAAGTCATGAACATGAAAGAAAAGATGTTAAATGAAGGAGGTAGTTGTTATGTTTATAATGGATTAGTCTATAAAATATCCTTAATATTTGAAATAGAAATTTTTAAAGACCTACTAATTACATGACTGATATTAAATAATTAAATGACTGATATTATTTAAAGCTTAAAATGTAACAGTCTCATAGAACAGTTTGTTAAACAAATTAAAAAACAACTGAGAATTGTAACACTATATAAGCTTGTCCATTGATATCAAGTAGACTTAAACTAATACATTCAAACAGTAACATTATCTGTGTGTCGGAGTTCGCAAATGTATTTTATACTCGTCTAAATCTGTGCCCGAATTAATTTGTCGCGTGGCGCGAAATTAACGCATGAGTAACGCCGCACACCCTGACATCTCACTAAATCGCACTTATGCATCTCTTCATGAACTATACAGAGTAATAAATATTTAGGTGCGATATTAAGATGCAATTACGTTAGATTACTCTTCTGTATTTGCGACTCTGTTTTCTGTCTCGTATTTCTGATCACTTTACAAAATACATATAAATTTCCATACATTTATTAAATCTAGAAATGCTAGTTTTTCTCCATAAGCTACCTAACAAAATATCAATTTTAATTAACAGATTACTATATTACTCTGTTTAGAAGCAGCATACACGTAAGTGTAACAGCATTGTAGACCAGAACCTGTCTTCTATAACTTTTAACAAAGCGAAGAAATGAAGTAACTAATTCAATATGAAAGCTCTCAAAATCCTTATATAAAGTATATTAAATGTATAAGTAAATTGTTACTCTTTCTTTATAAACGTAGTTTAGACATATTAGATAAAATAGGTAACATAAAACAAATTAAAAACATTATATTATGTTATATTATAAATTTTATATTATAAACTGTAATAAAAATCGTACCAGCCATGGTACACTACTCTACGTAGATTTTGTTAAATTTCTATCGCGCTATGTTTGCAGCGACCTCAGGTGAAAAGATCCCACGCTCACCCGCCGTCTGCACTGTTTGCTCTTACCACCACAAGCACAATGATAGCATATTTGATACTGTGTTTGGTGAAAAATATTGAATGTCTAAAACGCAATTTAAGAAAATACAATTTGAGAGACGTGATCAAATTGATTGAGATTGATTATACAGACATATCTACGCATAAGCAAATTCTAAATGGCATTAGGCCATTTAGTTTAGAAATCCCGTCATGATAAAAGTTAGCAGTTATGTTCATGTTATAACTAGAATGCTACTAAACATTGGTACAATTGTATTAAATGAAGACGTAGTAATTGGGTAATGATTGTAATTAAAAAGTTCAGAAGTAATCAAAATAAAATTTGTTCAATTGTTTACTTCGCAAATAATAACTGAGAAAAACCGCCAAAAAACTAAACTTTAGTGCTGCGTAACAACTTCGTTTACAATGTGCAATAAAACCTATACAAATCTATGTAATAGAACTGATTTTCTTCAAATACTCAGAATTTCTAAAAAAAGTATTTTAGTTATCGATTAGGTTTAATTTTTTTAATTTATTCAACTTTATTGAATGTTATTGAATATATAACTTTTTAAATAGCTAGCGTATAACACACATACACACACACGCGCGCGCGCGCGCGCGCACGCAAAAGAACTCATTTTAATTATAATATAAATTTAATTATATAACATAAATTTAACTATAAGTTGTACTTACACTTTGAAGTAAATTTTGGTTTTATTTGTTTAATCATGTAATAATGTTTATTTTATGGAAGAGCGGAGTCTCCTACTACCGGTAATGCTTTGCCTAAAAGGAGTCTCCAAACACTAGCCTATGTTTGTATGGTTAAGATAAAAATTTTCCATTTTTATTTTTCATATAAGAACAAAAAGGTGGACATAATACTAAAAGAATTCTTTGTCTGTCAACCTATGGGATTAGATAAACATCGAAGGCGGTAACTATAAAACATAACGGTAAAGCGTAAAGATTAAATTTAATTAATACAATATCAAGGCAATGATGAGTTTGTTTAAATTTCTTTGTAAACGTTGTATTCACAACCGGTATTTAATGATCCCTCAAGACAAAACAAGTTAATTTTTAACGAGGCCTCATCAAAATTGTTTAATTACGTCCCAAAGGGGCAGTGAGCTAAACACAGTGCGGGGTGGCGACTAATCAAGCGTTTTAGGAGGACGGCACTTACTTCGACAATAAAGACGTCCCCAATGATGTTGAAAGACAACTTCAGGAAATTAGCTCTTTTAAAAATCTCTCCCCTTACATTTGTGTCAGCGAGGTGTCAACCATAACGCGATTATCATGACTCGTGGACACGTTCTGTTTAAAACTCTCGGACGTTTTATGTTCATAATTTTTTGGTTGTTATTCTAAATTGAATTACTTTTATGCGGATGAGTTTATGAAATGATATTAATTGACAGAAAATGTTCTCTGTTTAAATTGGGTTTGTTTTTGGTTATGTAATAAAAAAATTCCCACTGTATTGTTTTGTTTTATAACTTCATTGATAATAAATGTTTACCTAAATTTACCTAAAATAGTTTAAAAAGGATTATGACCACTAACGAATATTAAAAGCTTTTATAGTATAGATAGTTGCAAATGTTGCTCTTTGCTCAGGAACACTTATTGTGGAAATCTCCAGAGGAGGCCTAGTCATGACATAAGGTTCAACAGTGGAATTTAGATTGGATTGGAATGATGATAAAGGATGTTATAAAATCTATTTTTGGAAACTTCAATGATATTCTACATTATTTATTGTAAACGTTTTTGGTAAATGATATCTTAATATACCGAGTGCCCCTATTTATTTCTTTATGTATAAAAACTGAACATAAGACTAATTTCGAGTATGTACACTATTGTGTACATACGTGAAATTAGTCTTGCCTGTTTTGTGTAATACGCACGTATGCCCCGGATGCCAGGTAGATAGAATTGTATAGGTATTAAGACCATAAAGATTATAAGAATATGTTAAAAATATATAGATTGAATAATAACCAACCTCTTTTTTAAGTTACTTTAAAATGGAAAAGAAAGCTCACGGAAACAGAATCATGAAATATACTCAATAAAGAGGCGGAAGTGTACCGCGGCAGCTAACGCGCGGGATATGCCTCAGATAAGGCGAGAAAACGCAAATGAATTCCGATGCATCTACATATCGTCACCGGCATCTAAATTGTTAAAGTCAAACACGAACACCATTACTTTTGTAGATATTCATTAACTCTGTGTGTGGCATATAACAAACAGTCTTACTGTTATATCTTGATTTTGTTAAAAAAGTATGTAAATGTGAAATATTTCAGTTCAATAAAAATGCAGCAAACCTTACATTTTATCCGTCACTATAGACAACAGTAAGTAGTAGGCCTCTTCTATAAAGTAGGTATAGAGTAGTGTAGGATTTGCTATATTCCTCTAGCTCAGCAAACGTGGATTATTCATATACTCACGCAAGAAGAAACATAGACTGTTTTAAAGTTTTATCTATAGGGCGATAGGAATTAAAGGCGAATATTTCAAAGACTACCGATACCTTTTTTATATAGAAAAAGGAGCAGGTGGCTCACGTGATGGTATGTGATTACCGCCGCCCATGAACACCTGCAATACCAGAGGCATAGCAGATGCGTTGCCGGCCTTTGAGAAAGGTATAGGCTCTTTTCTTGAAGGTCCCTAAGTGGTATCGGTCTGGAAAAATCGCTGATGGCAGAACATTCCATAAAGTGCAAGTTAGTGGCAGAAAATTCCGCGAAAAACGCACTGTGGTGGAATGCCAAGCATCAAGATGGTGGTGATGAAAGTTTTGACTATGCCGTAAGGTATGATGGTGAAATTCAGCGGCTGGGATTAATCCGAACAATTCCTCGGAGCACTACCCGTAGTACATCTGGTAAAAAATGCAAAAAGATACAACATCTCACAAAGCCAGGGGATCTAGCCGATCAGACAAAACTTGGTTGTCGACGATTCGAACCGCTCTTCGTTGGATACGGTCAAATGGAAGGAGCTGACACTGGGGTGCCCCCGCCAAAAGATGAGAACAGCACTCCATGTGCGTCCGAAACTGCGCCTTATAAAATTGCAAGCGGTGGGCCGGCATGAAGTACTGTCGTACTCTACTGAGCACGCCAAGGTTTTAGAGGCCAACTTGGCAATTTTGGCCTTCCTAATGCACATATGACCACTCTATTGGTACCGGTGCAGTGCTTAATAAACTGATTTAAAAAAAAAGACTCAGTTCGATGCATTGACACAGTATGAAGGATGGCAAGTGTGAATTCCTCTCGTATCAATCGAATTTTCAAATTTACTATTTCTTCACTAAAATTATATATGTCGTCGACAGTTACTTTGCAGATCAACACGATTTCATTCAATAATATAAATTTATATCCCAGTTGCCGTGCTCTTAATTGTATTTCGTTCCAAACATCATGCGAGAGTGAATTTAATTATGATATGCGAGTATTAATTGCGCTATCTATGAAAAGCATACATAACAAAACACTTTTAAAATATTCAATTATTTGTGGGTGATAAAAAAAATACTTATATTTTATTTATTGGCCGTGACCAATAAATAAAAATAAGTATTTTTTATCGCGAACATATTTATTGGAATACGTAAAAGGCTCGAAAAAAGTTCAAGACAAAAGGCTTAAGGCCCGTAAGCCAGTTTATGATTAAAGAAAAATTAAAGTATTAAAAATTTGTAATCTAAAGTAAACCAACCAAATTATTTACTTGTTTTTTATAAAAAATTTTAAGCAACGATCTGAGATGTTTACTGGTCAGTTCTATTATTTTTTTGTCTTTGTCTGCAACAATGTTAAAATTAAAATACGTAAATAGAGGAAGCAACGAGTGTCCAAAGATGGCAGTAAAGTTTTCTCTTGGTAGACCTTTTGCTACAGCACAAATAGCCCGACTCGATATAAACCTACTTATACATGTGTTTGTACGTTTAAATTATTTACTCTAAAAGATTTTATAACCTGAAACCATATGAATTTCAAAATAATTTTCCATCAAATTAAAAAATAAACAAAATTATAAAAATCGAGGTATAATAATTATAATAATGTTGTATCGTGTAAGTAATCTTGCATCTTGTAATACCGACGACATTGGATGCTCGCTCGATGACCAAGAATACTCAAAAAATTGCTAGTTTACCCAAAAATTTTATCAAACTCATTGTACTGAACCGGCTAACTCTTGCACTTGAGATTACTGTTGAGGTCTTCATGTTTACAATTTAACGAAGGCGTATTTAAATGTATTTTGTCATCAGCTCATGCCAGAGTATCTTGTTCTAGATTAAGTTAATCAGGTGTTAATTACATAGGAGGACCACAAATAGGTTAAAAATATTATATTAATCATTTGCTACAGTTAATTTGTAAAAAAAATTCCTTTAACGCTAAATATTTTTCCTTGCAAACAAATATCATTAGAGACTTTCTACACGAGGGTAAATGTATTTGTTAAGTAAGTTGTAAAGTGCTACGTCTAACACAGAAAATTCAATAAAAAGCTAAAAGCCAATCTTATCTCGGCAAGAGGAAATTAAGAAACAGTGTCGGGCAACTGACACGGGCGCTCTTTGGAGATCTGTCCGTAGTGACACGACACGTTGTCGATACTCTAGCTTACTGTGCAATATATGATTAAAAAGTAACATTTTACTTCATTCTGAGGATATTGAGGTAACGATAATCATGCTTACAAAAAATTTACAAAATTTTGACGCAGATCGTTATTATTATTTTATTTTCACGCATAGTCCCTGACGGAGTAGACAGAGAAAACAGATCCCCAAGTATCACAATCACTGCATACTTCTTTCGCTTCTTAATCATTTCTGATATGTTCAAATCGGACATAGCTTGCTAACGATTGTATACTATATTGTATATTTTCAAATTCAGGGACTCATTGCAAATTCGTTGAAGTTAAATTAAAACTATGTGCTGTAAAATCTTATAATAACTTAACAGTTTTACTCTGAGATACAAAAATATCTTAAAATATTTTAATAATAAAAAAAGGAACCATATCTTATACCTTACTCGATTGTTGTTTCGGAAATTAATAATATTTACGCAATTCATTAAAAATATCGCATTTTTAGTAACAACACTAAATGTTTTTAATACAGTGTTGAATACGACAGCGACACGACATCGGGTTTCGTCGTCGAAGCGCTGAAATAACTCCAGTGACGTAGCGTTGGGGGTGGCGGCGGAAACGCAGCCTTATCTCTTGCGGAATACCCGCTTGTTCCATTTTTAAACAACTCACTTCTTTATTTGTATTTATTCCCCGTCCCCCTCGACCCGCCCGCATCCTCTTCCTTACAAGTTGCCACATGAATAGAGACGTCTACTTAATGGGACTTTCAGTTCCTAAGTCATCACGTACTTTAACAATATACAAATGGAGATAAGTAAGAAGGTCGGCGGTATGGATAATAAACGGAGAAAATATGCGTGTTCGCTTCAACGAAGGTTGAAAGCAATCTTACAGCTGTATTATAAATACGGAAACTTTTTACAAAAATTTGTATATCGTTTTATAACAATAAATTTACTTTTAGGAGATGTATAATACTAAATTACTATAATCAAATATATCTATAAAAAACCCCGTCAGGAATAACGAGTAACGTGATGTGAAATATAAAATCCGTTGCGATAAAAAGATTTGCCATGCTCGACAAGTAAATTGGCGAACGCAGTACCGGATACTTCGCACCTATATTCCGCTAACTATTTTCAGTAAATAAGCTTGTATGTCACAAGGTTTAAGCCCTTAAGGCCTTGATAGCCCCCTACGTCACTTAAAAGAAAAGAGCTGTAAATTCTTTATGCAGATACCACACGGTAAATATTCGAAAAATTGTTTATAGTAAGCATTAAATAATAACAAGGAGAAAATTATGTTTAGTCTTTAGTTTCTCTAAGTTAATAACATAAGGTTATCGACCTTTTAATAATACATTTACTAATAAATAATAATCAGTCAAAATCTGCGAATGTTCCACTTGATAAGGGCGTTATTATTCACCTCTGTAAAGATAGCCAGTGTATACGTCTTCGGGGTACAGTTTATCCGTTATCACGAGCACAATGCATTACCACAGGCAATAATATCATTGCGGGGGCTATTCAACATTTTTATTATTGCGTTACTATTGTCTTATGGCGCGACGGTAGCAGATAACAAACGAGACACACAGTTACAGCGTGCGAAATTCTTTCTTAAATTAAAAAAAATCTCAATTAAAAAAGTTATGAATTAATTAACACATGCATTTAACTCATGACTTTGTTCGTGAAAGACAAAGAATTATAAAAATATATTTTATTACTAAAAATATTTCAAACAAAAACTAACCGTCGTTGAAACCATCTTAAAGGTTCATAACATGTCGTTGCTTTGAAAATTAATAAAAGTAAGGAAATAAAAAATACATTGGAAATTATTAATTTCCATACAGTTACATACTTTATTTATTTGAACTAAGTTTAATTCATATAAATAATAAACTAATACGTATGTCAGGAAAACATTGCATACATTGCACAGATCCCAAAGTAAGCAGCTTTAGCTATTTCTGATTCCATAAGATAAGTGCACTCAGAATCAGAATCAGAAACAACGTAGGAATCACAAACACTCAGATCCGATCAAGAGTAGAAAAAGTGCTTTTGTACATTATCCCTCGTGATTCCGTGAATATGGATTCTCGAAGTTGGCACCACCATAAAAAGACGTCGTCCTGTAAAATACTTTTTTGTATAAAACTTTTTCTCGCGGCTCTTCATGACCGTGTGTTAAGCGTATAACTCGCGACCGAGATACGCTGCAGATTTATGCCGGTAATGTTTGTTGTTTCACCTTCCCCGCGAATAATGCCGCCTGAGATTTATGAATAAGCGCCGTTTGCGTTTAGGCCGGATGATTGGTGGTGATAAACTTGAGTGTTGACAAATTTTTACGAATATTACCAATTCTTCATCTTAATTTCGCTACCGAATATCTAAGCACGAACTTGAGTGGTGATCTATTTATCCATCATAGGTTTTACGCAAAGAGCTAACAAATGAATACGTAATATTCTAACAAACATGACACAATAGTCTAGTGGTTCTAGTGAGACCTCAAACCACTGGACCTATTTTATTCATAAATATATTATTTTATTTCACTCCTAAACGGCTGTACTGACATTGATGTAATGTTTTGAGTGTGTTAAAGAAAAAAAAACTCGGTATATAGCACTGCAAACAGGTTCTATGGCAGGACTACGTATACCGAGCCAGCAACTATCAATGTATGATTTATATATAAATATTTTCTGTATAAAACATTGTCACTCAGTATGATGTAAAGATTCACATTAATATATACACACCTTTAAATATTGGATGCACACCTTAAGTGATGAAACAACCAAACATGACATACGACTAAAAATAAAGCCAACACTCGCTTATAGAAATGAGACTTCGGTGGCATACCTCTATTATTATACCTATTTCCAATTATGCAAATGTCTTACAATCCCGGCACCGCTTCCTGCTTATAAGAGATACCATTAATCATTATCTAAATTAATTTCGAACGTTTAACAAAATCTCCTCTTAGTTTCTTAAAGTCACAATAAAGAGGATCGCGGTGCGGTGGCCATAACTCATCTGAACGCGAGATTACTGATCTTTAATCCCCTCTCCTTGCTTCTCTTAAAGTTAAGATTTATGAGCGAAGGAATTATGCTGGGCCCCCGCGAAATAAGCCCGCAGTCAATGAAAAAAGTTTGCATGTGAGATATAGTATGGATAAAGGCATGAAAAGGCACGGGGGTTATTGCTAATGGAATTTTTAAAAATCTGTACATCCTTTGTATCCCTTTAATTCAATAGAATTAACACAATATTAAATCTATTAAACAAGAACGTACATTTTAAAAATTTGTGTTTATGCAAAACTTAAACTAACTCAAAAAATATTAATTCTATTTAATATATTTTTGTTTCAAAACATTACCCGCTTCCCCCGTCAAGCGAGAAAAATATCATTTTCTTATAACGCTCCGTCACACCCCTTACAAGAGGAATTTCAAATAAGCCGTTATAGTATGACCACTACTCGGCGAAGGAGTCTTCCTACCAAATTTCAAGCCTCTAGGCCAGAGATATCTTGATGGGTGAGTCAGAGGTATTTCCCTTATATATGTATATACAGATTTTAATTGATTATCAAAAAGAATTTAAGAAAAAGGATATTCACTTACATCCTTTTTCTTAAATTACGATTATAGTCTCTAGGTGAAAACTCCGTGGTTAAAAATACACTGATATTTTTATACTGTCATATTTACAAGCATTCTAAAAAAAATCAAAAAGAATTTGAAAAAAGTGAAAAATCAGTAACAGTATTTCGACTTAAATATTGAAACCTTTGATAATGCCCAAAAGGCGAAACCGTTCAAGTTTGTACAGTTAATACAAATAAACTACGAAGTTTTTTAACTAATTCACTAATGTTTTAATTATCTTAAATCGGCAAAAGGATCACCACCAGTCATAAATATGATATGTGTGTCATCAAAATAAATAATAAATAATAATTATATTTAACTGCTAAGCGTAATTGGTATTTTTTAATAACCTATGGTTAGAAATCATTAGCGCTTACTAAGAAAGGCCCATAAACTCCATGGAATGTAGATGAAGATAATTTGTGAAGAATGAAGGTGAATCTTATTAGATTGGATAGATGCAGAGAATATCTAAAATTATTTTTACGTTTATTTTTAAAACGCTATTTATTTAAATAATCTATAACTGAAATATTATTATAATTAATATTGTATCCGAGTACGTAGGGCGAACAATTAATTTTCTTAAAACCACGTTCAAGGCGTTGTGAAAGATACCCCTGTAAATTGTCAATAAATTTCCTTTAGCCGGCGTCTTTGCATATTAAATCATACAGTTTGGAGGAACTGTTCATTTCTCATCGAGATAAACTAGGAGGCTTATATGTTGTATCGAAAGAATTTACCACCTTTAAACTTGCAGACGCGACACGTGATTTAAAAAAAATATCACATCCTCTTAAAAAGTAATGTATAACATTTTAATGTATAAAATTGTTATGTTTAAATTTTTTTTTTTACTATAAGTCAAAAAATTTGATTGTCTGTATTTACAATTGTTTAGGAATCTAGATTATCTTGATCACATATGAAAAAGCTTAGGTTAGGTAAAATAAACAAATAAATTTTTGTCATAATTTTAAGTATGGGATAGGATAAGATAAAGTTATACTTTCTTATTTTAGAGTTAGCGAAAGGAATATTTATCGCTGTAACTTTATTTAATATCACGCCATGCCCCGAAAACTTTTAAGCTGCACCGCTGATATTACTTAACTGTAGCAATATCCAAAACAAAGTTAACTCAATATTGGCAAATCATAGTACCTGTACTGTATGAAAATAACCGTAACAGTTTATAAAATAAATAAATAAATATATATCTTCACGCAATTCCCAATACAGGGGTAGACAGAGGTCAAGTCTAGACAATTAAGTCTCTTTGACCCACCTTCCACCGAAGATATTTTCGGGACAACGTGACAGGTGGTGAGCCCGTCGCCGCCTTTATGTCTAAGCCAACGATGAAATTCGTACATAAGTTTTTGAAAAACTCATTGGTACTGCCACCTGGGGATCGAACTCGGGTCTCTCGACTCGAAATTCCGACCAACCAACAACTCGGCTATCGTGACTGATGACAGTTTATGTAATCTCTAAGAGGTGATGTGAGGTATACGTGAAAAAAATTACTTAAAGTAATTTGAAGCGAACAATTCAATATTTTGATTTGCAGTAAAGCAATAAAAAGTAAGACAACCCCTTAAAATGTGTGCTTCTCTTCCTAATACAGTTTAGCATCTGAGTACTAATTCACAAGCTCTGATACAAAGATAAATAACAATCAGCAAAATTTTATTGCAAAGCTAAGCCTCTCACACATTCAGGATTTGACATTAGCGCTTAGTATAAGGCTAAGATAGACTGGTAATCGCAGTATCAAATAGTTCGCTGTTTAGATGCTGCTGCCCGTCATCGCTCATATCAAATTTTCATTGTATCTTTCTTTGCCTTTGATATTAAAATTTTACCTTAGAAGATTCCTAATGATTGCTGTTTTTAAAAAAACATGTTGAAATAATATTTTGAGATAATGAGAACTTTGAGAGAGATAAAATTATACTGTTATTCCTAATCGAATATTGGGACTGTCAGAAGTCTAGACAATTTGGTCCTATCGAGCCACACAACTTTCACCGCAATTAACGTCATAGGTAGTCAATCCGTCGCTGTCACATTCCATCTAAAACCATATCAATGGTGGAAAATTCAAATAACACACATAATATATACAAAATACCTCAAGAAACAAAAATTAACCATAATTGCCTTCGTGGAGGTCCCAAACTATTTTAAACTAGTCAACTTCCTCGCGTATGATATTCTTACAATGCGATTTTATCTCAAGCAAGTTTCAAAATATCCCGCTCTAACTTTCCAACAAAGGTGTAATTGAAAGATCGGAAATTCCCAAGCAAGCACATATTTCAAAAGCGCTCTTCTTGCCCGGATAATATAAGAAGATAGAGGACAGAGTCGGATATAAAATATGGCGTCCTTTCATGAATCTTATTAAGATATCTACCGAAAAACGAAGGAGACAATGACATAGTTATACAGCGGTTTCGAGCGAGATGGAATATTGCAAGGTTTACGTATATTAAAATAATACAGACCCGGTTAAAGAGGTGCGCGTGTTGGCTTGGCTGAGAATTTATCGTCTCTATGAATATGATTTTCTCTAAGATGCGGATATAGATCCCTCTTGTATTTAATGTCCAAAACCATTTATTTATAACTTTTATAAAGTTGTGTGGGTTAAGTAAGAATGGTAACTTAAAAAAATGTTTCTTGATGTTATAGCTCAATACAAATATACTTAGTGTTGTACCGTTGCCGTCGACATCGAGACGGCGATAGGCCCACTATCTGTAACATCGTCCCAAATGTGGTCAAATGAATAGTGAGAGATCGACAATTGTGTAATTGTCGATCTCTGTCTACTGCAGTTTTGGGAAATCCATGAAGACATAAAAATGATATTGTAACCCATCGTATCCAATTCAGAATGCTAAAAGATTCGGTAAAAAATAAATAAATAAATACATATATAGATAGGGACAACATCACATACGTTGCTCCGATCCCCATGTAAGATTCTAAAGCACTTGAGGTATGGCAATCGGAAACAACAAAGAAGGAAACACAAACACCCAGACCCGAAAATATGTAGAAAAAGTGTTTTTTCTACATTGACCCGACCGGGAATCGAACCTGGGACCTCGAGATGGCGACACCTTGAACCCCGGTGTTTACACCACTCGTCCACGGAGGTCGTCATTACAAATAAACATACATTTATTATTAAATAAAACATACATACATATTTAAAAATATCACACTGTTTATTAATGAGATTCCCGTGACGTAGAAGTATTTGCGTATGTAGAATTACTTTTTACTGTCAAATGTATTTAAATTTTATCCTGATATTTTTATAAAAGTAATTTCAATCATGGTTAATCAATGTTTTTGATGAAAAGGAAATTTCTATAAAAGTTAAATTAAATTTAGAAACGGGATGTGAATAAACCGAGCCTCATAAAATTTCCAACTAACATGCATGCAACTAACATTTCTACTATGGTTGGATTCCAGGATCAATATTGTAAAATGTTCGATCGCGATAGATAGGCGGCAGTCATAACTCATGCAAGTTTCTTTCGGAAGTGCAGCACACGCCCTATCTCGTCTAACATGCAAAATAAGTTTGGGATACATCGGTGAACAAAACGCGATAATAAATTACCTTTCTTGTGATCGTGGTACCATATAAACTAAAAACTAACATTAATTGGTAAGGCATATACATATCTTTAAGTAAATTACATACAATAAAATATAACCAATGATCATAATGTTAAAATAAATACTATGAATACAAATAAATAATAATGATACAGTTTTGTTTATCTCGTTTATGTCGCACAATTCCACATGCAAAAATTAATGGCATGTTAACATATGGTACTGTTATGTTATGACTGGTACTCTTATTCTCTTTGGACCAGGGTTACCTGGTACCAATAACAGTACCGGCCTCTCTCCAACAGATTCGTATATTTACTGTAAGTGAATGTACCACCACACTGTATCTCTTCGGTAGATCCTTTAAAATAAGTCTAATAATACACAAATGTTTTTAAAATACCTTTACGTAATTCCCATTGTAGGGGTAGACAGAAGTCTAGTCTAGACCATTAAGTCCGAGAGCCCGTCGCTATCTTTATGTCCAAGCCAACGATATAATTCATTCATAAGTTTTTGAAAAACCCATTGGTACGTGCCTGCCACCTGGCGATCAAACTGGGATCTCTTGACTCGAAATTCCGACCACCCAACCACTCAGCGATCGTGACTTTTATGTGACTCATGGTAATTTAATTATTTATTAATTAAATATAAAATCTTGATCCCAACAGGAACTGTGCGTGAAGACAAGTAAGTAAGTAAGTAAGGAAGGTATGACGTAAGATGACTCGATAACCGATATCGTGGTAACCATGTCTTAGATGCTAAAGGCTGCGGGTCCAATGAATAATATTTTAATTTATTTACAACAAAAATCTCAGTTTTCACTTTTCTTTATTTTCTTAACGAAGTAAAAACTTGTCTGTCAACATTTCACGGTGCTTATGATTCAATTTCTCCTTCGATATTTAGGGGCGATATGCAAAAATTACCCATCTACGTTCATCCCCACATAAATAACATTAGCACTGGAAGAGATAGCGTGCGTGAGAGTGTTTTTGTAATTACCTTATAAATAATAATTCAGGGCGTCGTAGATTACGGTTAGCGAGGTTGATTCACGAGGCGCGCTTCTGCTTTATAGAGACAGGGAAAGAATGTTGGATTTGAGTTCATTATGTTGCAACCGGTTTTTAAACGCAATAGACAATTTTAATAAAATTTTAAATAAATGTATGGTTTGAGATAGATGTCTGAAAATTGTATCTTGTATGTATGTGTTATACAAACTACATAAATCATCATGAATGTATATATAAGATGAAATGATTCCTTTTTTTTGCGTACCTCGTATAGGCATTTGTAATTTGACGAGAAATGCAATCATGTGTAGAAATTTTACGGGATATAATTTCGTATCATATCATTAGTAAAGATTTTTCTTTCTTTCATTTATTTTATTTATTTTTATTTGTCTTCACGCACAGTCCCTGACGGAGTAGAGATCCTTACATACCTCTATCACTTCTTTCAGATTCATCATTTTCTTCATACACGCACGTCTGAGTATCTGAATACTCTTGACCCACCCCACTTCGAGCAGTTTGCTCACGAGGCCTTCGAAAGTTTGTCTCGGCCTACCTCGACACCTTTTAATATCAACTTTCGCGCTGTATATTTTCTTCACCATTCAGTCTTCACTCAATCGCTCAACGAGCCCAAATATCTTTATATCATAATTTATCTATTTATAACTAAAATTATGTATGATAATTCGATTATTGGTTGTGTTAACATTTGCATTCCTAAACTTTATGCACACACAATACTCATTAAAATTAATGCGATATCGCATAAAGCGCTCCGCGGAAAACAGCGTAAGCTCAAAGGTGTGGCAAATAAAGCAAAATTTCTATACCTTATCCCCTTCAGCAATAAGAAGAGTGGAGATACGGCGAAATATGAGAGTCATTATTCAAACGACGCTTTGTCAACATTCACTCGCTAAATTTATTTTAGCCGGTTAATACATTTAATAACTTCGTCTATGCTTTTATGAAGATAGCTTGATTTTTTTTATTTCTTATTTTCCGTTTATCACATGTATATATATTATCGGTACCTACATACATAGTCAGGTCATAAGTATTGTCATACAGGTAACGTTTCTTTTAGAATACTGGCCACAAAAAAGTTTATTGAATTCGAATTTCGAATTGTTCATGAAAATAAAACTACATTCTTTTTAGAATTTTACTCATATTTAAATATGGAGTGGACGCTTAAAGAAGACCGAGTTGGAGTTATTGCGTTGCATCGTTGCGGTTACGCGCCAATTCAAATTTTTGACATACTGAAAAATTTGAATATAACCAAAAGATTCGTTTATCGTACCATCAAACGATACAATGAAGACTCTAGTGTAGATGACAGGTCAAGAAGTAGTCGCCCTCGGTCTGTTAGGACTCCAGCAGTGATAAAAGCTGTGAAGGCTCGAATTCAAAGAAATCCCAAACGTAAGCAAAAACTGTTGGCCCTTCAGATGGGGTTAAGTAGAACCACGGTGAAAAGGGTGTTAAATGAAGACTTTAGGGCTTCGGGCATATCGAAGAAAAACAGGACATTGTTTGAATGCTCGTCTAATGCACCTGAGACTAAAGAGATGCCGCGCTTGTTCAAGCGGTACGCGGGAAAAAAATATCGGGAAATTATTTTTTCGGATGAAAAATTTTTTACCGTAGAAGAGAACTACAACAATCAAAATGGTGAGGTGTAAGCACACAGTAGTAAAGAAGCGAGCAACTATATTCCGCGTGTCCAACGAGATCATTTTCCATCCTCGCTCATGGTATGGTTGGGAGTTTCTTATTGGGGCTTAACAGAGGTACATTTTTGCGAGAAAGGTGTAAAAACGAATGCAGTTGTGTATCAAAATACAGTCCTAACAAACCTTGTGGGACCTGTTTCTCATCCCATGTTCAATAACAGGCACTGGGTATTCCAACAAGATTCGGCGCCAGCTCATAGAGCGAAGAGCACACAAGACTGGCTGGCGGCACGTGAAATGGACTTTATCGGGCACGAAGACTGGCCCTCCTCCAGTCCAGATTTGAATCCGTTAGATTACAAGATATGGCAACACTTGGAGGAAAAGGCGTGCTCAAAGCCTCATCCCAATTTGGAGTCACTCAAGACATCCTTGCTTAAGACAGCCGCCGATATTGACATGGACCTCGTTCGTGCTGCGATAGACGACTGGCCGCACAGATTGAAGGCCTGTATTCAAAATCACGGAGGTAATTTTGAATAAACTTTAATAATATTTGAATAGTCGCGAATGAATGATGCTCTTCTTCTTTTTGGCCGAAGGTTTTGTTTTTTTTGCATACATACCTGCAGGATAATTTTATAATAGGGTTTCTATACATTGAATGACTCCATACGCAGCTGCGACTAAGGCAACACCGATCAGTATACTCTTGCTAAATGCGATAAGTGATTGTGGACAACTTTTTTATGACCGAGACCTCGTGTTGTTGCATTCGATGGATGTGATGTTGCAGTGGAGATTTATGGTTATGACTTTTTTCCTCTCTTATGTGAACATAGACACAAACCTATGTTTGTAAAAAAGTCTTTATTTGTAAAAAATAAGACATCGTCAGCAAAACAAGCGTAACTGACATAGCCGTAAGGATCAGCGCGCTGAAGTGCCAATAGGCCGGCCACATAGCTAAAACAACTTATAACCGCTGGGGAAGAAATGTTCTCGAAGGCAACTACTGCAGTGTAAGAAGACCTACCAAAAGACAAAGTAACAATCTGCACATTGTTGCGGTCAGCAGACGAACGCTAGTAATGAATGTTGACCAGTGGACTCTTGATAGGCTGTTAAAAAGAAGATACAAAGTATCGATGTCAAAAAGAAACCATGTATCTGGTTACAAAACTCATTTAACACTATTAACAAGACATAATTAAAAATCAGATTGGTAGCGCGCTTCTTCAGCGAAGTTAATCGTTACTTTATTTGATCGATGGACTTTACCTCTCAAAGCGTTGGAACGTTTTCACACTCACGCCCACGCCATGAAATGTGTTAACGTATCAAATACTCCTTCTTGCTATTTTTCCTTGAGTTTAATACGAAAAGGTTCTAATACCAGCTCCAAGCTAGGAGTATTAGGAAGCGTTTACACGAGCGGCACGTAGAGTAATAAATAATATAGTAATCAGTGCGATTCCTTACATCCCGTCTCTTATTAGGCGAGAACCAACATTCAACATTCGCTAATGCCCCGGCTTACTGGCACATGTGGGACGGAAAGATTTCGCGAGAATTTATTGTACATCGGCTTATGAATCATAAATAAGGAAGGCCTAATTAGAATGTACCTCAGCATTAAATAACTTTACGCTCAATTGCATTGTCTATTAGATTACTAAAGACGTGTTCCAATTTCCGATTCAATCTAAGTATCTACATAATATCTAAAGAGTATGAAACTTACTTTTACGCATCTAATGAAATTTTACTAAAATTGACGCTTGTTGCCGTATGGTTACAGCATTAGATCAGCCTTTTTTCCCGTGAGTGTCGTAAGAGTCGCCCAACTAAGAGAAAAGTCTTGAAAATACCATTGGCCACCGGTAGATGGCGGGATAACAAACTCGAAAAATACAAGGCCAATATTTCACAGACCGATGACGGGCAGGAGCGTCTAAGGTGTGTGGTATCTGGAACTCGGATCGTGAATCCGTTTGCCAAGCGTGGTGATTGTGGCACGACATATTTTCAATAAATAACTTGTACGAACAGTAAGACAAAGAGAAAATCTTTATGTTGCTATTTATTAACCTCAGTTATGTTTCATATATATATTATTTTTTGAATACTAGTGAATTTCCACGTGAACAAAAGATTTCATAAAACAATTAAATTTTATTAAACAGGCTTCATATTTGAAACAATGGATGCGCATAATAAGTAAGCGGGCGGTATCGGCGGTTCGTGCACACACTGTGCCGATAATGCCGACAAATTATGAAGTTTTAACAAGTTCACGAAATAAATCTCCTTCGCACGCGGTTATCGCACCGCGGCATTGGCGCCTAACGAATTATTGTTGCCAGAGTGTAAATTCTTAACAATTTTTAGGGAAAAGATATCGCCAAATATAATACAATAAAGATATAATACTGCGGATAAGCTTTTCATATAAGAACTTCATTAGCTCTTCAGAACTGCGAGTCCAAAGGACTATACTGTCTAGATGTATGAATTCCTTACTACTGGCAATTCAGTTAATTGCTTGTTTTATTTAAACGCAGCTCCAAAAGGCACTTCAACGTATCTTTAAATTATAGATAGATACCTGCGGTCATATCATAATTAAATTCAAGTAAAGCTATGAAAATCGTACTGCGATAGCAAATCCTCATGCATGGCGATTACGGCTAACGCTCCAACACGGGAGAGAATAGACTTTTACAGGGTGTTGTGATGATGATGTAAGCGCTGAATTATAAATTTTTTTGCACCTTTTTTTACTTTGAAATCGGTACTCTAATTTTTAATATATGACAACACCGCAAAGAAGACGTATAAGAGTTTGGGTAAAGAATGTAAAGTTGGAGCAATAAATTAATTGGCGACTAAGTTGGGAGTAAGGCGAGCGAGCGCGTGCGGGATCCTACCAAGTTTAGACTATTAATTTGGGTCTTAGACAACGAACGCCAACAAATAACTGGGGATACTTATGTGTGGGAACGTATTATGTTGCTTGTATGCTTTTATTATATAGATATTGCATGGGGTAGTTCCATATTGAAGTGAGATAAAGTTTTAGGGTATTCAGGAAGAATTTTTTTTAGTTTCGGATAGGATAAGTTTTGACTAGCTAGGGTAGTTAGTGACGCTAATAACTTATTAACATACATTGATACAAACATTTGTAAAACAGTGATTCGTTTATCGACACATAAATTAATTCATTCTTTGCATAGATTTATTATCTTCCTTGCTAAGCTATGTAACGTGAAAATAATTATGTAATTAAAGAATATCCTTATAGTAAACAATCACAAATCTAAATGAAATTTTCTGTAACGAAGGTTTACTATATTATAACTCAGTGACGATCTAAGAATGAATGATAATGATAATTTATAAATATGATAAAAAAATTCAGGCTTTTCCTAATACCGGCGTAGACAGAAGTTTAGTCTAGACAATTCCCTAGTCTAGACAGACCCTTCGACCTACCTTCCACCGAAGATATTTTAGGGACAACGTGACGAGGTGAGAGTGACGAGTCAACGTGGTGAGTCTGTCGCCGTATATATGTCCAAGCTTACGATATAATTTGTTCATAAGTTTTTTTAAAAACCCATTGGTACGAGCCTGCCACCTGGGGATCGAACTGAGGTCTCTTGACTCGAAATAACTCGGCGATCGTGACTTTTGTGTGACACATGATAATTCAATTATTTATTAATTGAATATAAAATTATGATCCCATCAGAAACTGTCCGTGAAGACAAGTAAGTAAGTAAGTAAGGAAGGTATGATGTAAGATGACCCGATGGCCGAGATCGTGGTAACCATGTCTTAGATGCTAAGGGCTGCGGGTCTTAATACCGCTAGGAGTAAAAATTAATTTGATGAACATGATTGTTTGTACTAGAGTCATATTTAGATGGCGATAGTATCTCTAGTTGACGATTGAAAGCATTTGTCACATTGTTTCATATAAGCTTCGGTGAAAAGTGACTTGAAGGGACATCACTGTCTAGATCTTAGACCACTACAGGATGGGAAATTGCGTAAAGATATAAATCTAAGAAGGGAAATTGTTCGCAAAGAGAGAATCAATTGCCCCAACTGTTCATGTATTCGGAAATGCATGAATATATATTATTATTAATCTTAAACGTGTTACTCTCTAGCTTTTTATTTGAATTGTGGCTAAATTTAACGAAAAGGTTTTTAAACAAACTAATAAAACAAAAACATATAATAAAACATGTTTTTGTGTTATTACTTTTACGAAATACTGGGAAATGCATATATTGGGATAGACAGGCCAGTAGTAGTACAGAGGACTAAACAATGAAGTCCTTTTGAACCACTTTACACCAAAATTTATTTAAAGCAACTTGACAGTCTATCGTCTATCATCGATCTATACTTAAAAATATAAATATTAAGATATATAAATCTACATATAAAACATGCATTACTCGAGAAGAAACTTTCATATTGATAACACAAATATTTTAACCCTCAGCGGGATTCGAATCTGCAACGCTTAGCTTCGACTGTAAGACAGTATTAATTATCTATTATATTATCTGCCAATTTCTGTAAGTTGTCGTGCAGTTACTTGTTTATAAAATGGAATTGTCAACTGCAAAAATATACACAAGTGCTTAATGAGGCTAGAAAGATCATTTTAATGAGCATAAAAATAACAATGATGTAAGAACTCTAGCTCGTAGACCGTGAAAGTTATTTAATTTTAATTTAGACCGTACCGTAAAGTAATAATCCCTTACAGAACAGCAGACTTTTCTACACTGGTACTTTTCATCTAAATAAAACGTATCCATTACAGAATGCTGAACCTAATGTACATAAAGAGTACATTAAAAAGCCACTATTTTATGATTTTTCTCAATATAAGTTCACATTTATGGCGGTAAAAAATCATAAGTAATAAAGTCACTAACAAAAAAACGCTATATAACCTGAACTTATAGAATATTACAGAAACAAAGATTAGTCTTGTTAAAATCCTTTTATAAACCTAGACATAAAGGCGTATTTATAATATCTATTAATACTATATTTTTGTTAAGTATGTTAAGTGGATTTCGAAAAGATACATTATTTATAAACGTTTCTTCCACTTTGCTATATTTATCAGTACGTAAAATTATTGTTACTTTATTCCTAAATAATGGAAGATTGTAAGCCTATTGCCGTATTCCTATTGATACTAAAAGGGAATAAATTGAGTTTTAAACTTCACGCCCTCACAGCACCTCAGGTGATTACCATAAATAAACTAGCCGTCAAATTTAAATGCCACATCCCTCGCGTATAACTACGACGCTGTCAGTATTGGCCATGATTGATACGTCATTAATGACACTGAAACGAAGTTGTCGCAGTGAAACAACTACTTTTGTCAATTAAGGTCATTAAAATTGTAGAATGGACCAATAAATTCAGATCGCCGATTAATTTGGGTCTTATAAACATGCTTTACTTTGGTAAAGATATAAATCTTTTTATTTCGAGGTAACGACCGCAAACGTTAAATTTATAAACCTAGGTTATATAAATTTAGGGATCGACGGTATATAGTTAACAAAAATAAACTATGGTAAATAAATAAATAGATATCTTCACGCAATTCAAAATACGGGGGTAGACATAGGTCTAGTCTAGACAATTAAGTCCCTTTGACCTACCTTCCTCCGAAGATATTTTCGGAACAACGTAACAGGTGGTGAGCCCGTCGCTTACTTTATGTCCAAGCCAACGATATAATTCGTACATAAGTTTTTGAAAACTTTGAGCCTGCCACCTGGGGATCGAACTCGGGTCTGTTGTCTCGAAATTCGACCTCCCAACCACTCCGGCTATCGTGATAAACTATATTGTTATATTAATACAATGGAAATATTTACCATATCAGAAATTCTAGCAGTAATTATTTACCAATAGTTGGACCTCACATATTGAACTGTTTTGATCACGAACATTTTAATAAAGAAAACCACCTAAAATAGATATAACTTTGGCCACATAAATGCATTGGACATTTTTTATATTACAATTATCTTTAGATACTGCGGAGACATTCTAGTTTAAATTTAGTTTGCGATGACGAACGCGGTTTGCTTCACGCGTAAATGAAACAAGTTAAGCGAAGAATAAAGTTAGTGACAAAGTTAGAAAGGCTAAAGCACGTGGTAGTCGGTGGGCGGATCTATAGCCGGCTCATCCCCCACCTGTTGGTTATCCGGCTGATCCGCCCCCGCGAGGATATGCGCACGGATATAACTACGCAAACGGATATACGGATACGACTATATCCACAATCGCCACGCCTAAAGCGCCGCCCAACTGAAAGAATTTTCAGCGCGATTAGCGCTTAGATTCAGTAATTCTTATTATTATACAAAGATAATGAAATATAACTTCCGAAGGTGGTTCTCGCTGAAACAGTTTTACTTTCATAGTTATAATTCTATATGATATTATTGTAACTTGTTGCCGTAAAGATTTTAATTGTTTAATTCATAATTCAGTGAGTATGTTAATGCTAGTGAGACACCACTATTCGGTACATTATATTTGTAGTTTGGTCATATTCGTAATGACTTCATTGTCTAAACATCTGCCTATCCCAATATAGACAAATTGCGTAAAGACATAAGAAGGTTGAAAATATATTTTGTTTATACTGGTTTCCTAGTATAGCGTACTGTAGTGAAAAACTTTAGGCACAAGCAATGCTGCTTAGTTGGAGCGGATAACAGGAGTACCAGTTATGTTATATCTATTAGTAAGTCATGCATTACTATGTATCTATGTGTAGTAAGTCATGCATAACTATGTATCTATGTGTTTAAGTATTTATTATTTAGGGATTCTCTTTTAAGTAGACTTACGACACATCTCTCGAGAGCTCTCACGAGAACTCTCGTAGTAATAAAATTTATTAGTGTTTGTGACAATGAGTCTACGTTGAAAATAACTAAAAGAAATGAAAATAAAATGGAGGAATAATTCCAAATAAACTTTAGTATTTAGAAGAAATAGGTGAAAATATCGAAAGATGGGACTTAAGGTGACTAAAAAAAAATATCTTCACGCAATTCCCAATACAGGGGTAGACAGAGGTCGAGTCTAGACAATTAAGTCCCTTCGACCCACCTTTCACCGAAGATATTTTTCGGGACAACGTGACAGCCTTAGAAAATTACAATGACTACCTACAGATAGCGGAATAACCATCTACATCTGAAGAAATAAATCACACCAGTAAAATGCAGTAAGGATTGCTATGCCAAGGCATACCTTGGCATAGCAATTACAATAAAAATCCCTTATGAGATAGGCAAGTGTTAGAAATTTTACAAGCCGTAACATAAGTTAGGATATTAAAATTTTTTTATTTCCAGTACTGTTGTAAGCAGAGGTCTGAAGTCCTTTCAACCCGCTTCCCCGAAGTTTATATGGCCTAACGTCACTGGTGGTGAGATTATGTCGTCTTAATAAATTAAGAAACATATAAACACATATACGTACATTCTTACATACACATATATTTGCAAATTTATTATTTAATAATATTTATTATATTGAATACATGTAAACATCCATGACTCCTTCAAATTGGGAAACATCGAGCAATATGCATAAATATATATACTAATATAATTTATATAAAAGAATTTTTGAACGAATTTTTACAATTTTAATATAAAAATAGGAACTATCATTTTAAATCAACAAAGGGCTCACGATACATCTAAGCAATACTTAGTTCGTCTAACATCCAAGACGTATTAGTTCGGACGACAACTAAACTTCTAATTGGCCCGAATCGAATTACAAAGCGGGGAATTGAACCCCATATACAGCACTTAACAGTAGCGGATCCTTTTAACGGTTAGGTGAAGACGGATCCCTTTTGGGAGATGATATTCGGCAATTAAGGGATATGAACGCAATAGCAAGACGTCTTTTGTAGCTAGCAACTTCAACGATTGTTTTGTGATACTCATGACTATTATTAAAATGTAATTTATTTGAGGGAATATGAGAATAAAAAGAGTAAAAGTGTGTAAGTAAACTTTTTTTTTCATAGCAAAATAGTGTATAAAACAACTTGTAAAACTAGATTTAAAATAATAATTAAATTAAATATGGTCTGCACTTACATCTTATTTATAATAAAGCAATTAAAATGTTCCTTGTTTGTAGAATATATAGAAATTGTAATAAATAAATAATAATAAACAAATATAAATATCTTCACGCAATTCCCAAAACAGGGTCTAGGCTAGACAATTAAGTCCCTTTGACCCACCTTCCATCGAAGATATTTTTGGGACAACGTGACAGGTGATGAGCCCGTCGCCGTGTTTATGTCGAGCCAACGATATATATATATATATATATATATATATATATATATATATATATATATATATATATATATATATATATATATATATATATATATATATATATATATATATATATATATATATATATATATATATATATATATATATATATATATATATTTATTTATTTATTTATTTATCCTTTATTGAAACACCTTAAAGTAAGGGCCACAATGGCGGACTTAATGCCTGATGGCATTCTCTACCAGTCAACCCTTATATATATATATATATATATATATATATATATATATATATATATATATATATATATATATATATATATATATATATTAATTAGTTGTATAAATATTGTTGTAACATAAAAAACTCACCTCAATCCAATGTTGATTTAGTCCAAAGGTGTTCATTATGTCTGTAGATTACTAGTATTTCAAAATATCCAATAACAGTTATTAAAATTAAATGCCGTTTGGGGCAGACCAGAGGGTAGTCCTGAGTAGAAGCAAGGCTCTACTGAAGCACTTTACTTGCCGATAGTTCTAAATTAGCTAAGGAGTCAAGTGACACCATATTTTAAACTAAAGTTTAATTTGAGATTGACCCTATATTTCTTACATGAGTTGTTACGAATAGAATTTTTTCAAAATATATAGACATTTTAGATTTATTCCTGTTAATATTTATTCAAAAGTGCTCAAATATTATAATATTTAATACATCTCATAATATTTAAACGGCTAAAAGTGTCGATTTTAATTAATAGCAATGAATAATTCACAGTCGGTGACTTTTGTCACGATGTCCCTTAGGGGGTTTCAGTTGAGTAAAATAAGTTTCGGTTGGATCTAAATGTCTTCTTTTTCTAGACCTCTGTCTACTCCAGTATTAGGAAAATGTTTAAAGATAAAATTAATATTCCATATTTTATTACACGTGACAATAATTTTTGTCGTTCTGAGTTGTTATACGAGTAAAATTAAGGAAATAGTAAAGCGAGACAAACGAAACAAGGTATGGTGCAACCGAGAGACCACCTTGGTCATCGTTCGGCAACCGTCTTTAGAAGCATTACCGGGAAATGCACTAATGCTCCTCCGATACCGTGGAAAACTGTTAAGGGGTTGGTTAGAGGCTTTCTAAAACATTGATATAATTAGTGCATTGTGCCTCTCTGACGTCCTATACTAAGCGACAACTATCTCTTTGCGCTTGTTAAACTTCATTTATGTGCTAATTACTGCCTTATGGTCATGGTAATATGGAGGCTAAATATAAATTTATACACTTAATCAATTTATAGGAGCACAGAGAAGTTTGCTTTAAGTTATTGGCCACAAGCAAGGGGTCATTATCATCCAGAAAGCAGTCTGAACGCTTTCGAACGGTCAGAGCTTAAATTCAATAATATTGCACTTAGAACTCGAAGAAATTTTGTATAGTAAAGTATCAAATTAGGACTTAAAGATGATACATATGATGTTAATATCATAGAAGCGTTTCAATTCATACCAAATAAGAAAAATTGATAAAACCAGCTTAGGGCCCCTTCAAATCATACATTCAAAAAGAAACAAACATCGTTATTAACTCATCATAGACGTTCTTAAGCACTTTCACTAGACGTATAAGAGCATGTACGTGGAGTAGAAATTCAAATATTTTTATACAGTTTAATATGTAAAATACATTTGTAACAAAATAAGTAAATAAAAAAATTAAATATAAATATCTCCACGCAATTCCCTATATAGGGGTAGACAGAGGTCTAGTCTAGACAATTAAGTCCCTTCGATCCACCTTCCACCGAAGATATTTTTGGGACAATGTGGCAGGTGGTGAGCCCGTCCAAGCCAACGATATAATTCGTACATAAGTTTTTGAAAAACCCATTGGTAGGAGCCTGCCAACTGGGGATCGAACTCGGGTCTATTGACTCGAAATTCCGACTATCCAACCACTCGGCTATCGTTCCTATTAGAAAAGAAGTAAATGTTAAAAAGCACATCTAACACAAATCAAAAGTATAATAAGCGATGCCAATTAAAAACAGTACACTTCGTATTATTTCGTAGCTTTCAATCTAGACCGTAGCTCCTGCAGCACTGTGAAAGCCATTACGACTAGGCTGCAGCTTTGCGAATAAATATGGATCTTTTAAAACACGCCGTCTCCTAATTGCCTAAAGATGGACCAGAGCCAATTACGAGCGACATTTAGCTCGCAACTTCACTGCGTCGATAAATGGACTTGATATAGCGTTGATATCGCTTAAACGGCTCTCTTATTGACTAATGACTCTTTTTAAAATCATTTATTTCATCTGTGATGCTTTCTTTGTTCTAAGTAAGTAATTAAATAACGCAAATGAGAAGAAAACTATGTTTTACACATGTTATCCTGCCCTACCTTTTTGTTTAACTATGTTTTAGGACCTAAAGAATATAAATAAATACGAAGCTATGTAAATAAATTGAATAATTATTTACCCAATTCTGACGAGGCAGTGCAAAATTCATAAGCTACGTAATGTTGCGGCTATGATCAGGCACATTAGCCTTATGATAGTGTGCATTTGATGGCGTATGAATGAATACACGGCCTCGTAGAATGGCAAGCGATGTTGATAACACACATTTCGTTTTTTTTTCTTCACGCCTAATCAGGACTCAAATGTCTTGGCCACAGAGGTCTATGTCCCATTACAGAAAAATATATATTCATATAACGAAGATCAAAAATATAATACATGAATATATTATACAATGAATTATAAAGTTGCGTTATAAGTTAGAGATTTAGAATAAAATGCTTTATTTCGTGGGAATAGTTAAGTTTTAGCAGTGCAGACAAAATCACGAGTATCTTTACATACTCGACATTATACACCACAATTTAAGATAAAAACACAATGACAAGGAAATATAAAATGGTACAAAAGGCGGTCTTATTACTAAATAGTATTTTTTTCCAGACAACCTTGGTATAGAGGCAGATATAGAAGTAATAAAGAAAAGAAAAGGAGGGAGGAGAAAATTTCTTTTGTTTCTTATAAGCCTTGTGTCACACGGTCGGTAATGTGCGCGGTAGTTTATGTGGCGCGCGATAGTCGCCGCGGCAGAGGTTATTCGTTGCTCTAATGTGCAGTTGCATCTCGTTTACATTTTGCGTTGCACACGACTTTCCTACGTGTGACATTGATAAACAGCCAAATATTAGTGAAATTGCACCATTTGCCAAATTTTATAACAATCACTGCTTATTTTTTGGAGCATTACAACTTTTTACACATTATAAGAACATTTATTTATGAAATTATATGCAATACACAGAATACAACACTTACAAAAATATTGTAAATGAAGAATATCTACAGTTTCTTATAGAAAACCAAAGAAAATAGGATAATTTCAAATAACAATTTAAGACAAACAATAAAATTATAAGTATGTAAATTGTGAACAACATGCTTCTAACTATCACAACACTGTTCAGGTTATATTTATTCTTGTGACATCATTACAGAACATTCCTTAAATATATTATATTGAATAAAAAAAAATAAACTAGAAAAATTCTTTCAGCATTTGTAATAGTGAAGATGTACGTCTCTATACTAACAAGCAAATGTAATTTTAGGTAGTTTTGAACTCTGAAGAGCAGGTATGAAAGAACTGTCTGGAAACCCGTTACAAAAATAGAGCTAAAGCAGAAGCAAGAAGTAGATGCAAGTCGGGAACGGAGTAGGGGGCGGGGGTGAATTGCAGGCGCCTGCCTCTTGCTCTCACTATATTCATTTCGTGTAGTGCCACATTTAATTTTGTTGAAATTCTAACGTAGCTTTGCAAAAATGTCAACTTTATTCCGCCTCAGCCATCCTCGTTTCAGTCGGATGCTTCGCTTCTTCATTTTCAGGAATGTTCCGCAGTTTCGCGACGGTCTTTGAGGAACTATAACTTCTTGAAAGTTACCGCAACTTGCGAATGGAGATGTAGCATTCGACAAGAATTTATCAAAGCGTGTTTAAATTTCGTTTCACTACTTTCTTAGTTTTTGTTATTGGTAACGATAGTGCTTTTAAACGAGTTTCTAAAACATTACTCATTTATTTTAAAATTAAATTCAAGATACACGTTTGATTTGAAGCAAATTTTGTATTTCATTCAATATATCGTTATGTTTTTTTAATCTTCACACAATTTCAAATACAGAGTAGGCAGAGGTCTAGGCAATGAAGTTTCGGCCCACTTTTCACCGAAGCTTCTCTGCGATAACGTGCCAGGTAGTGAGCTTATCACCGTTAACAGATTTGAGTTCAAGATATTTTAACATTTGCTAACTACTACCAGATTTGGACTATGTAAATAAAATAAATAAATGAATATCTTGACGCAATTCCCAATACAGGGGTAGTCAGAGGACTAGACTACGACCCACCTTCCACCGAAGATATTTTCGGGACAACGTGACAGGTGGTGAGCCCGTCGCCGTAACTATGTAAATATATGTTAAAACAAAACTAAGCTTAGGTTCCTTACAAATAAATACATCCAAATCAATTTCAATGACTGCAAAAAAAGGCAGAACAAATCAAAAAGTATTTCCTAATACATTTGTAAAACAAGCTGGCTTACCGATCTCATAACCCATCTGAAATTCATATTGAACGTCGATCGTATAAAGCCGAATACACACTATAAAAGGCTGAGCTCCCGCGGGAGGCGGGTCTGAAAGGCCACGAGCGATAGCACTCATCGGAAGAATAAGCCTGTTTCCCGACGTCGAGGTTTAGGGATGCGACACAGTCTCAATACTGTTTTATTCTGCTGCCATCAATACTTAAAATGCTTGTAAATGATTTAGTGATGAGCCTGGAAGAAATCGATATAGAAAAATAATTTACTTACTATTACTACGAGCTGCGCGCTTCACATTTAAACAAAATTCAATAATGCCTTTATTACAACTTGATAATGCCACATGTTAATTTTCGTCCATTATAATTCTGAGCCATGCATGTCACGATAGCCGAGTGGTTGGGTAATTGGAATTCGAGTCAAGAGACTCGAGTTCGGTCCCTATGTCTGGATGGGTTCCTCAATGGGTTTTTTTAAAAAAAATTGTACGATTTATATCGTAGGCTTAGATTTAAAGACGGCGACAGGCTCAACACCTGTCACGGTATCTCAAAAAATGTCTTCTGTGGTAGGTGGATCGACACAATTTAAAAGTTTAGACCTCTGGTTACCCCTGTATTGGGAATGGTGTCAAGATATTTATTTATTCAATTCTGAGTCAAAAACAAATTTTATTGATCTTTTAAACATTTTTTTTTTAAACAAAAATTGCTTAAGCATTCAACGCTAATAATTATTATTGTATAGATAGTGGATTTCATAAATAATGGCATAAAAGAAAATATGGTATATTTTGTTCCAGATTATGTTCCTTATGTTTCTTTGTTCCTTTAAAAGTTCGTTTTTTTTTACCATACACATATACATGATCAAATAAACATAGAAAGAGAGTAAACAATTCTAAAAATAATTTATTTACATTCTACTACTCTTTTTTAGTTTTCTATTATCTTCTTTAATATCAGATGTTATGTATTAAGTTATCGCAAAGTCTATTCTAGCATTGGTGGCATACAACATATAGTTTATTACCTTCTGAAGGCAAAAATTTATAGTGAACAATAGTTAAAAGAAATGAAAAAAAAATATATTGTCGATATGGATCATGGTACTATTTCCGTATCTAATATATAAAAGGATTGACGTTTGAGGCAGCGGACGATCGAAGTAGCGGATTGAGACGACGACAAAAGTGGTACGCGCTGTAGGTAGTACCTGCTTTCTTCGTAATGACTTCTATTTCCATTGTACAAAGAAAATATATCATATTTCTATGATTTAAATATTTTCATAAGAACCGAAGGTGAAGAGCGGAGCGGGTCATGTTCCTTTCGTCCTCTAGGTGTCGTAAGAGGCGACTACGGGAAAAGCCATGAATACCGTAATAGCGGGATAACCATCTCTAAAATAATTCAAACTGACGATTCGACTCGTCTGGTATTACGATCGCCAATCCTCTTACTAATCGTGGCGATTAGGGAAACACTTGTTATGAGGAAGAGCTTGTTATAGGGATCTATAATACATATTTTTTGGAAATTTTAAAATATGTACGAAATAAAACATAATCTATATGTAATTACTATGTAGCTATGGTTATATGAAACTAATTTTACCCCTACGAAGCCGAGATCGGTGGCTAGTCATAGTATTGTATACTAAATAAAACAAAGCCAACTTTTTAAAAGTCTATATTTCGAACAGACAATTCGTCGTTAAATTAACATCATCTCATTTCGTCGGGTCAAACATCTTAACATATGAAGGGCAAATCCTTATCGAGCACAAATAAATACGGCGCTCCTTGCGTATTATATTTCTCTGATCCCCGGGTATTAAAGATATGGAAGGGTCAGCAATAGATCGGTTTCAGACGGACCCTATAATTCATGTACCTCTGCGACCCTCTCAATTGGTATTAAATGAAATTTTTATTGTTTCTTATTTTGTTTGAAATACTTGATGTTGATTATTTCAAATGATGTATGAAGGTTAAAAACTTCAAATCACTTATCATAAGACGTGGCATACTACGTTGTAGGAATGAATCAACTTTGAGCACTAAAAGACGTATGTTGTAGGGATTCTGCCTTCGAAGCTAAGAGTTTTGAGTTTGAATCCCGCTTTTTCAAACTATTGTGTGATGAATATGAATGTTTATAATGAAGAAATAAATAATATATAAGTACATTGTACCGCTTTGCCTTTCACTATAAGGGGCCAAAGTCACATTGCATTTTATTTTGTCTCAAATATGCTTAGGTGAAGTCTGTTAAAAGGACGTAATTTTCTAAAACTCTGTCTATCTATCTGTCTACGTCTATCTATTATTCCATCTTAACTTTTATTTCATCTTCCACTTTTTTTTGGATTTATCAACTTTAAAAAAAATATACCAATTTCTAAAATTATAAGTTTCAAATGATGCTAACCTAAACCGGTATTGATGTTTAATTAAAAAAAATATTGATGTGAAACATCTATAGCCGCACGTAAAACCGATTTCTGGCGTGGCGACGCATGCCGTGGCGACGGGTCGCCACGCTATACAAAGGTATACTAATTTACACCCTATTACCTGAGAATTAAGGTTTATAATTAAACACTGAAATCCCTATTTTTATATTTAATTAATTATATTCATATTATTCATATTAGTGACTATGTAAATTATATTAAGATTTCATTTTTACATGAAAGGTCATTTCCTTATAGTCAAAAAGGTTCAATAATTTTTAAAACGAATAAATATAAACTACCATTAAAATTAGCTGGAGATTTTAATGTAAATTTGCAAGAGCTGAATCAATGCCATTAATGACATTTCTTCAAAAAGAATTTCAATTGCAAATCAACAACAATCCAAAAGAATCTACTACCAAATATGGAACAACTATAGATGCTGTAATTGTGAGTTATCTTGATAATGTTTCATCCAATACTTTTGTAACGTAATAAATAAATATATAAATATCTTCACGCAATTCCCAATGCAGGGGTAGACAGAGGTCAAGTCTAGACAATTAAGTCCCCATGACCCACCTTCCACCGAAGATATTTTCGGGACAACGGGACTTTACTACTACGGGACTTTTGTAACGTAGTTTAGTTATCATCGACCAATCGTCACAGTAATACCGGCAGAGGAAACATCGAATATAACTATAACTGAAGTCACAGAGAGAGAGAGAAAATATTTAAATTGTGGCCACTTGATATTAATATCGAATTTTTATATCAAATGTAAATAAATGCTTATTAAATAAAGTTACCATTTTCTGTAAGAAATTCGTAATAATTCATTTTTTCATTAGTATTTTCTTAGTACTTAATTTTTTCATTCCTGTAATGATATTATCTTTTATGCATATTACTTGTACACACACGATATTTCACATCTGCCAGGCGTCTCATGACGGTTCACATTTTTTTATTATTAAAATGTATTTTCGATAAATTGTAAAATTTCTCTAGCCGAAGAAATATTTCTCAAAATGGACGTTACAATCCGAAATCTTTAACGGAATAGCTCCCGCAACACTTTAAGTCTAAGTAAGTGGCGTTCGGCGGCCAAAGATTTGCTGGACCGTCACTAATGGGCTTTATCCTTATTTATTGAACTTGCTGCAGGAAGCAAATCGTTGTATACAAAATTTAAAGTTTATTTTTCAAACGAACTTATAATATTGGTATGGTAAGTTTTTTAATTAAATTTGAAAAAGAACATTCTATAAATCATTGCCAATAGATGAAGGTAAATGTATTTAACAACTTAAAAAACTTATTTAAACTTATCTTCACGCACAATCCCTGTCGGGGTAGCCAGAGAGAACAGATCGCCAAGTGTCATGATCCTTACATAACTCTTTCGCTTCTTTCAGATACATTATCTTCTTCATACATGCACGTCTAGGTATCTGAGTACTCTTGACCCTCCCTCTTCGAGCAATTTGCTCACATGGTCTTCGAAAGTTAGTCTCGGTCTACCTCGACACCTTTTAATGTTACCTTTCGCGCTAAGTATTTTCTTCACAATTTGGTCTTCACTCATTCGCTAAACGTGCCTAAACCATCCAAGCACGCCCTTATCAATTTTTGTGATAAGGTCACCTTTTAAACCTGCCATATTTGAATGCCTTATAAACCTATTTTAAACATATCTTTTAAACCACTTTACACCAAATATTTAATATGCTACCAGTACTCCATCTATTCAGTCTAGCTTGCTCACTGTAGAAATAGGCTCTTTTCGGGAAAGCTATAGACAAAATCCTTACAAAGATTTCTGCGGGTTCGATTTATGGTAGTGGCAAACATTTATGTGATGAATATGAGCGTTTGTACTTTAGGTATAGATATGAATATAAGTAAATAAACGTTTTATCTTTAAAATATATTGATGAGTGTAATTATATTGTACCGATAGCTTGGACAGTAAGTCACGTTGTCCCAAAAAAGCTCCAGTAATAAATGAGGCAAAAGGATATCATTGTCTTGACCTTTTTTGCCTTCCCCTGAAAGGAGAAAATTGCATAAATAATAAATAAATGAAAACGTGACGTGTCCAAACAATAAATATAATACCTAAAAATGAGTGATATGAGGCATTTTAGCAGAGCATTTCTAACGTGTCTATATATATCTCATCAATAAATTTTAAACAGCTGTCTTACGGAACCCGTCCTCTCGGCCTAATCAACGTACGATGCTACGCTTTCGCTGTATTTCGCCAAACAGTCATTTATATTTCATTAAAATTTGCCACCAATATACCACCATCGTTGAATACAAAAAAAATATATTTGTTGATTGAAAGAGGTTAACAATTTCAATTTATGCAACTGAACCACGGCGACTCGGAGGTGAGAGTATCGCCACAGTAAAATCGCCCGTTTCAGTTTACTTAATAAATAAATAAAACAAACACATACGTAAATATATAAATATACATAATTTTATAATTATGTAATATAATATAATTATATACGTAATTATATAATATAATTATATACATAATTATATAATACATAAATAAACAAACACATAGATAAGGACACAACATCACACATATTGCTATGATCCCAAAGTAAGAGCTTGTGTTATGGAATCGGAAACAACGCCTCAAGATAATGTAGAATCTGGAAAACCGAGGTCGTCAATAAATGTCACCATTTCTTTAATAATGAAGCTTAGCGCTGCTTTTAAACATGCATTGAAAGTCGCAAAAATATACATATTATGTATTTATGTAATAACGCTTTAAAGTTTTAATAGCTGCTCCTCCACCGATGTCGTCAATAAATGTCACCATTTCTTTAATAATGAAGCTTAGCGCTGCTTTTAAACATGCATTGAAAGTCGCAAAAATATACATATTATGTATTTATGTGATAACGCTTTATAGTTTTAATAGCTGTTAAGGTTACTTTGAGTTTGAACTTGTTGTATAATATTTATGACAAATTTTGTCAACGCTCAAATGATGTGTACGAATAGATTTCAAATTTTCAACTTATACAGGAGGGGAACGGTGGTAATATGAAATTCTTGGTTTTGTATCCCATCCGTATCCGTTGATATCTTAAATATCTCTGCTTGATTTAAAAATAAATTTATTTATGTCATTAATTACTTTATTCATCACATAATAATATAATTAAAACGACCTATAAAAGTCCACTACAAGGTTCAGGCCTCTGTCGGGAGGAAGTGTATGCCTTAGTTTATTATATGGCATTTATGTTTTGCTTCCCAATACTGGGGTCGACAGAGATCTGAACAATTAAATCCTTTCGACCTGTCTTCCAACGAAGACATTTTTGGGACATCATGACAGCTGGTCTGCCTGTCGTCGTCTTTATGTCTCAGCCGACGATATAATCGTACATATTCCTAAGTTTTCTGAAAAACCCTATTGGTGAATTGCAATCACGCATGCACTCGGCTGTCGTGACTTTAACATAGTAATATTCTATATTATTAGTACGTACTGCTCCTTTTAAAAGCAAAGTTTTTGATTAATTTTACTATCATAGTGCGCGACGTTGGTATAGTCGACTGGAAATTAAAAAAAATACAGATTTGCAATATAGCAGATTTTAAATATCATAGAAAGGATGCGTGATTCGATGTTTTGGGAAATTGAATGGAGAAAAGTATACACCGTGAAAGTTAACAATAAAAATGGTGCATATAGTGTAAATATTTCGAAGACTAATTTTCAATAGTGTAAATTTTGATATTCAGATCAAGAAAAGTTCACTTCCCCTTTACTTATTTATTTTAAAAATGGGGCTTAATATCTTCACGCATTTCCCAATACAGGTGTAGACAGAGGTCTTGTCTAGACAATTAAGTCCCTTCGACCCACCTTTCACGCAAGATATTTCGAACAACGTGACAGGTGGTGAGCGCGTGGCTTACTATACATTTATATTTTGAATGTGCAATAATTAACCATTCCATATTAAGTACTGCTATTAATTTTCTAAATAATTTTCTATAAAGCCATTAATCAATTATGATTCTCAAAAAACATTTCTTTGAATTCAACATTTTAAGAGAGATATTGATCACAAAGGCATTACCCGAGGTACGCAGTATTTCTAAGAACATCCCGAATTCTAATCGACGAATCTTATCAAAAGGGGTGGTAAACTCCCCGTTGAAGCTAACTTCGGGGGGTGGAAGGGGATCGTAAACAGGTCACGGCGGACCTCAAACGAGTTTAGACAGGCGTGAAGAGTCGAACATGTCACGCTCTTACAACTCGGCACCTGGGTTTAATCTTGAGGCACTTAGGATTTGCGGCAGGATGTGACAAGGCAAGACAGATTGGATGTTAACCTTTGATATTTTGCTTAAAACATTATATATGTAAGTGAGTATGTTGTGTTGCTTTTAAAAATAGGCATTAAGCATTGAAATTTTCTGCTTGCCAAATTAACATCAGAGTTAAGAATACTTGAGAGGTAATAATTTACTGTGTTTTGGGACATATTTCGATTTTTTTATAATAAATTTAATTTTTTAAACGCTCGATGTGTTATACGATATTGGTACATATATTTATATATATATATATATATATATATATATATATATATATATATATATATATATATATATATATATACATATATATATATATATATATATATATATATATATATATATATATATGTACCAATATCGTAAAACACATCGAGCGTTTAAAAATTAAATTTATTATAAAAATCGAAATATGTCCCAAAACACAGTAAATTATCGCAATACGTTTTTTTGCGCTGACATCGTAGTGTGTGTTATTTTCATTTAATATTTAAGTTTTCACTTAAAATAGACGATAGTATTTGTTAATGTAAATAGGCTTACATTGCATTTATTTTACTAGGCATTTATTTTCAGTAGTACTGTATAGATGCAACAGAAATTGTTTGTTATTCATAGCAACTAAAAAATGTGTTTAAAATGCGCATACGAGTATTTACTTTTTTAATAAATAAATGTTAATTTTGGGCAGTGGTTATTTTTTTGCAATATCTTAATGTTAAAGCATAATAGAAATGTTAGAACATATGCCAATTTTCATTATCTGTTACTTAAAAATTTTCAGACATATCATAAAGTCCATTATACGTGCTGAGCAATATCGACATATAAAATTGTTATACGTCAGCACTACGAATTATCAGATACGTAGATATAGAAAACATAATTTGATTTTTGGAAATAACTTTCAAATGATTTAATTTATGAAGTAAAGATTCTGTCCTACTTTTTAAAAATATGATTTATAGTGAGGAGTGTGAGTCAGATATTTTAAGCAAAAACTGTTTCTTTAGGTTGGACGATAAGTCGATACGTCTAATCAGCGATAAAGACTTGTAGATAACCGTACGTAGATATAGGTGGTTTTGTAGTTCAACTAGTCAGAAATGTAGGTTTTTTTTTGTTCATAGTGAATTTTGATAGTAAGACAGTGACGCAAAGACACAGCAAGCAACAGTGTCCTCACTTACAAGTGTTCATTTTAAATGTTAGGATATATTATTTTCTTTATGTAATGCTATTACTATAAAGTTAAATTTGTTTAGTACTCTCGTTGCTAGTTTTGAATATTTATAACATCAAACATTCATTAACGTAACATGTTGCACGTCAAAGCTTATCGAAATAATTCATATCGGTATCATATCGTCAAGTTGTGTGAAAATTAGAAACTCCTTTATTTACAGACAATCACCGATGAGAGCCACCTAGTGCTATCCGAACATACAGCGATATTATTTGCAGTACCAAATTGTGTAGTGCTGTGATTGTGAATCGATTGAAAGACAGACAGATTTACGTGAATACATGTTTATGATTGTTATTTTTATCGTTAAGAAATAACATGCGTAAGACGCGGAAGAGATTATATTAATTCAATGGGTAAGATTGATTTATTTAAGTTTGTTTCACAACTCGGTCCCTAAAAAAAAATGATTATTTTAAATTAACAAAAACCTCGTTGACTTTGATTGGATCGTCGATATGTTGTGTATTCATAAATGATACAAGCTATAAAAATTAATTGCATAACGTGGCTATAAAAATAGTCTATTAATTTATATCTAATAAGCTTTTTGTCCAGCAGTGGAGATAATGATGACTGTAATAATAACGATGTCATTAAGGTTTAAGACAAGGGTTCCCCACCTTTCTATCTTAGATGGGGCATACAACCACTGTACACCGCAAGTAAAGATTCCATTACAAAAAATCTAAACGGTTTTTAAGAAATACATTTAAAAAAATGAAGCCCAAATGTTAACTTTAGATTATTTTAATATGCAAAACCAAATCATACTGGAATTATTCAAGATTAAATTACGATTGCTTGGCATTTATTTGACTCAAGAACATGTTTCATAGAGTCAAGAACACGTTTTAAATAGTCAAATTAATTGATTTGAGGCGTCAATAGCCTAATGGTTTAAGGTGCGAACGGCGAAACATTACATCGCAGGTCCACCATTCGACAATTGTCGTGAAACACTCCGGACAAAGCATTGCAGCTTAGTTGGAGTGGTTAACAGAAATACTAGTAATGCTATTTGAGATTTCTGGTATTCTTTTAAAAAATATAGAAAAGTTTTACAAATTACATATGCCATTTCAGAAATGAAATACAGTAAATATGACGAAAAATTGCATCATCTAGGGTCGACAAGGCACCATCGCCTTAATTTTTAAAATGAAACGTTTAGAAGGGTAGTGTAAAAGGATTTAAATTTATAACAAAAACAAGAACTTATAGTTTAATAGCAGTATACATGTGAGCTGTGAGAAATCGGGGGCTGAAGAAGCTGGCGACTGTACGATCACTACATTAAGGGTTTTTCTTTTTACATTTTGGGACTTCTGGTAATATTTTAAATAAATAATAAAAAATGTCTTCACTCAATTTCCAATACAGGGGTAGACAGAGGTCTAGTCTAGACAATTAAGTCCCCTCGACCCACCTTCCACCGAAGATATTTTTTCGGGCCAACGTGACAGGTGGTGAGCCCCTCGTCGTCTCAAGATCCAAGCCCTTTAGCCGTAATTTCGCCGTAAATTCGTATAAAAGTTTTTGAAAAAACCCAGTGGTACGAGCCTGCCATCTGGGAATTGAACTCGGGTCTCTTGACTCGAAATTCCGACCATCCCACCACACCGCTATCGTGATTCGAACTGGTTATATTTTAATTAATTAAATTAATTTTATTTCTTTGAATCCAACCTTTGTGTCAGAATAATTTTATGATTTTAGAATAATTTTATGTGAATTTAATTGATATAAATATTAATTAAATCACTGTTCAAGAATTAAGTGCATTACTGCTTAAGGTTCCTTGGAGACAACCATTAACATGTAAATACAAATCTATACTGTTAATCTCGACTAGGATTATGGAAGTTTAAAGAATACTAAAACAAAATGTCGTTACAATGTAAAACTATTAACAAAATTTAATGATAAATCTTTATATAAAGGATTGTCAGCTCTATATTCAGCTTTATGTTATGGCATTATATTCTAAACGGTTAACAAATCAAAATCTATCGATTGCCAAAAGTTGATATAACGGTGTGATGAAGTGACGCAGTCCATAACAGAATACAAATTAATACAATAAAAATAAACGGACGCATTTTCACCCCTCAGAACAAAACAAGTCACGATAGCCGAGCAGTTGGGTGGTCGGAATTTCGAGTCAATAGACCCGAGTTCGAGCCCCAGTTGACAGGCTCGTACCAATGGGTTTTTCAAAAAACTTATGTACGAATTATATCGTTGGCTTGGACATAAAGACGGCGACGGGCTCACCACCTGTTACGTTGTCCCGAAAATATCTTCGGTGGAAGGTGGGTCGAAGGGACTTAATTGTGTAGAATAGACTTCTGTCTGCCCCTGTATTGGGAATTGCGTGAAGATATTTTTATTTTTATTTATTATTTATAGGACAAAACAGAATAACTCATACTTCGTACTTCCGACCAAAAGTGAATATTCCACTAACACTAACACTTCCACCAGGCAAAGGTTTTCAATTGTTTCTTAGCGAAATATTTTTATTGTTTATTTTTGTTTTTCAAGGTGTTGTTGCACTTATACTATGCCTGTGGCTGCTGCCAGCAATAGTTATTTCTGGTGTCATACCCGAAGTCAGAGAAGAAATAGATGAAGCTTTATGTCGCACCTACAAAGTGAATGAATTGCAATACTTGGATTGTTCAGATCGTGGACTATCTGAGTTGCCACCGAGTTTAAATTATGATGTAAGTAACTGTATTTTTTGCTATATTAAGAAGAAGATTGTATGAATCGTTACTATAAATATCATGTTATTTCTATAAATATTGCATAAATTTAAAATATTATTTCTCCTTCGCTTAGAGGGCAGTCTAATAATTTTAATTTGGTGCTTGACCATTTCCGTTGCTAAGTAGTAGTATGACAACGTATGTGTTTTGGTATAGAGAGTCGGCAGTAACCAGTTACCATCAAATTGACTGTTAGCTTTACTTTGAGCCTAACTGTTGTACCATTGATCATCTTTTTTATACAATACCTAAATATTTGACGAAGTTAATTTTTTATGTATAAATTTCAGGCGCAGGTGTTGTTGTTGGCGAATAACAACTTTTTGTCGTTTCCGTCAGAACTTAGAAATTTCTCTGAAGTGGAAATACTGGATTTATCTGGAAATCGTTTAACGAGGCCTTTGCCGACTTTCTTGGGTGACTGGGAATATCTGCGTACCCTTAATTTATCGAACAATAATTACGATACGTGGCTAAGTAGCGACAATGAGTATAGCATTAAAAGGTTAGATCTCTCTAAAAATAAGATTAACAGTATCGATATAAAAGCATTCGCTAAAATGCCCTATTTATCTTTTCTGGACTTATCCGAGAATAGAGTCTATGATTTGCCACCAACAGCATTTTCCAATGCAAAGAACTTGGACTCCGTAATACTTTCTAGGAATTACTTCTCTGAAGTACCCAACTTCCAGTCACAATCATTAAGGAGTTTGAGTTTAAGCTACTGTCAAATAGCAAATGTAAACGTCGGATCGCTTACGGGAATGAGCTCCCTATTAGCAATAGACCTGTCAATGAATCAGATCGAAAGTATTCCTGACGGAATAATTTCAAACACTTTACAGGAATTAGATTTAAGTTACAATGAAATAAGTGTAATTACTGATCGCACTTTCTCCGCGCTACCGCACTTGGCAGTGTTAGACTTGAGAGGTAATGAATTTAAAGAGGTTTGGTCGACCTCACACTTCGCCTCAAATCCTTTTTTGAGGGAAGTACGCGTGAAGGGAAACCGATGGAGCTGCGAAGGATTTAGCGTAAATCTTTTATTAACTTACGAGTATTTAACAAAAGAGCCACCAAAGATAGCAGATAAAGCAGCACTGATTTGTTATTCGCCTTCTAATGTTACACAACTAAGCTGGCAGCAAGCGTACATATTGACGTGGCATCCGAACGAGATCTCGACACAGTCTTACACAATGATGGCAGTGTTCATTGGAGTTATAATAGGCATTGTCATAACATCATGCGTCTGTCGGGGATTAATGTCGATAAACAAACCTGATACACCACGAGCTACAGCGGAAACAAGCGCAATGAATGCAAACGGTATCAATACTCAACCCAGGGTCGAAAGCGTTGTCATGAGAATCCCTCTACGCGAAGACCTGCCTCCAAGCTATGATGAAGCGCTATTAATGCCACGTCTTAATGCATCCTTCCACTCTTTGCCCGATTTTGTAGACGAGGAAGACAATCTTGATCGTTATTGTCGAAGATCTAGATCAATTGGTGACATTACAGAATCTAGACCAAGAGGTGGAGACCGACGCTCCATAAGAAGAACTGTCGAGATACGGATAAATGAACGCTAACACTAGATTATACTTAATAGTTTATGTATGAACTTTATTTATTAAATTAACATATTCGAAGAAGAACGTAAGAGGTTTATGTTATTAATTTTTCCTGATATTTTTAACATTGTGCACCATCAGTGAATGAATAATGCCACCCTCATACTTCCCTGGGGGATGTAAGCACCTAAGCGACTAAGGCAAATTGCCTTGAAAATTCTATTTGCTATCTATTGACCGGATAATTATTTGAGAATTCAAGGAGTCTGGTACTGCAATCGCAAATCTGCTTCGTGCCAATCGTGGCGATTATGGTAGACACCCCTCCTCCCTAAGGAAGAGGCCTCTACTCTGTAGTAGATTTTACAGGTCGATATGAATTGATTCCATATTAATACCTATCCAAATAAACTTGGAATATATAACAGCATCTAAATAAAAAAATGCTAACCAATTTCTTAAAGTATTTCCAAAGATACCAATGATTAATTTTTTTATACAAAAATTAAGAAACAAGATCATTTCATTAAGGACACCTTAATGTCACTAAATAAATTTCTTGATTTTGTGTTAATAAGCGACCTCTATTGACGTATAGACTTACTACTTCGAATTTAGATGGTGGCGTGACTTGAAAGTAAAAGTAACAATTTTGTACATACGGTTATTTGGTAGTTCTGTAAGAACTCACTAGATGTCGCACGTAATAAATAATTTCATTATATGCATTATAATACAAAATACTAATTTAAAGACATTTTTTTGATCGAATTAATTTTTAGAAGGAGCGTAAAACTTAACTAGAATTAAAATACGATAAATCATTTCAACTTAAATATATTCCCCATCATTATTTTGCTAATGTAATATACAGTTACTTAATTCATTTACACTAACTATTTAGTTTAGTATTAAATAACATGAATTAGTGAGTCAGATCTAAAGTACATATCAGTGGACAAACCGTCCACAGTTTCGCAAAATTCCTTATCAATGATAACCCGTTCACCGTTAATTTCGTTCATATAATGTTATCTTCTACTCGGAACCACACGTGGAAACAATAGACAGGGGCCATATAATAGAAAAAATTATTTGAGTGAAAATTTTAGATAAAAATTAATAAAGAATAAGTTTACTTAATTCAATACAAGAGACTATTTTATTTATTTTGAAATATGTGACTCAGTGATAGTGATAACATTCGATAAAAACGTCGATTTGCGATATTAAGATTTCGCTGTTTAAGTAACATACCTGTACACGATCATACATAATGGTAAGTAATCATCTACATTTGAGTATACAACCAAATTTCATATAATAATTTATTATAAATAATCTTTGCCCGCGAAATTTAAAGAAATAATTACATGCGTAAATCGTTGAATACTTTACTTGGTTAATCATTAATTAGTATTATGCAATTTTAAGAAATTAATAGTAAATGTACTATGTTACAGAAACAAAATCAATGTAATTCTTCATACGAAAAAGTTTATATTTCTGAAGAAAATTCCCTGAGCAATTTTCTGCGGTATAAGAGGTACGTTTTTAAGTTTGACCCAAATCTAGCGAACCTACAGCCTGCGCGCTTTATCAATCTAAGATAACATAGATAAAACTGTTTCATTTATGTGGATATAATTTAGTTTTCATGGCAATGTTATATGAAACTACCTGCAGGCACCTTAAAATTAAGGTCATACTTAACGTTTTTGGATAACCCAAACGTGACAAGAAAGACAATATCAAAAATTTAACGCAGGTGTTCAAGTCATTCAGTGCCATAGACCATCAGTGTTAAGTATTTATCAATACGACATTAATTTTCAGGTAGTAATGGTAAATCGGCGGGATGCTAATGCTACAAAATCTTCTGCTGCTCATATTAGTAGCAAATGCAGAAATATCGGAAATCTATGAGAGCGACCGAAGTGACATTTGCTATATATGTACATGCAGTGCTGACAAAAGCAGTGTGGACTGTTCTAAAAAGGGATTGACAAGTGTCCCAGATGGTATTAACGAATTGGTAAATAAAATATTTACTTTAAATTTTTTGCACTTTAATTGTTAGCTAATTTTCCATTCACCATATGATGTATGTATACTTTTTGCATTGAATGATAGAGTACATAAATAACACTTCGTGTCTCTTCTCGTGTATTTTTCATTTGATTGTTTCTTCTCTCCTTTTGCTCATTGTGATTTTAACGGTACAAAGCTCCAAATCTTCATTAAATCCACTAAGTTGAAGCCTTTCGTATAAGGATAATTCGAATTTCACTTTCCTTAGAACATTAGCCTTTGCTGCTTAATTTTCTATGCGTAAGCCAGGCCTCGAAAGCTAAACTTTACTCCGAATAGTCTCATAATTTAATAGTGCCATATATGAAAATAAACACCGACAAAATTTTAATTTTTTCAAAATGCATTCTATCGTTAATTAATATTTAATGTTAACAAAATATTATTTATGTATTCTTTTCTCTTCGTAGTTTGTACGGAGTTACCTTGGCCGACCGAAAACAAATCGAAGATATTTGCAATATGACCTTATCACTAAAATGCATAAGGGCGGGCTTCAATGGTTTGGGCACGTTGACCGAATGGTAAAGAAAATATACAGCGCCAAAGTTATTGATTACTCTTGACCCTCCGCTCTTCGAGCAATTTGTCCACATGGTCTTCAAACGCTTTTATCGTTAATTTTGGCTCTGTATATTTTCTTTACCATAAGATCAACGTGCTCAAATCATTGAAACCCGCTCTTATGCATTTTAGTGATAAGGTTATATTGCAAATATCTTCAATTTGTTTTCGGTCGGCCAAGGTAACTCAGTACAAATTACGAAGAAAAAAGAATACATAAATAATATTTTATTCAAATTAAAGATTTATAAACGACAGAATGCATTTTGAAAAATTATTTTTTTGGTGTTTATTTTCTATATTCTTTTATTTTCTATTTCTATCTTACACGACAAACTAGCTTTGGTCGCACGAAACAGACAAGGCAATAACAGACTGCTTTCTCAGCAACTCTTTATGCAGCGTCACAGAACAGCAGCTTTCAGGGGTTGTTTTAGATATGCGGCTACAAAATGTTGGAAAAATATTCCTCCTCCAATCAGGAGCTTGAAAAATCTCCACCTGTTCAAAGTCAAGCTAAAAAATTTCGTATTGATGCACAAATACAACGTGGCAATATCGACCGAGAAAGCATCTTCATATAATGCATTGTACGTTTACTTAATTAAAAAAAAATTCTTTGTATGCTAGTTTGTGTTTATTAATTTAAACCGTATTGATAATCATATTAACATCGCATTCAAATTTACATTTCCATTTTCTTTTTGTTCATCATTATTATTACTTACCCATTTCAATTGATAATTGATAGTTGTTGTTACCACACACAATTATGTATAAGGTTATATTTAATGTCTTTTACGTTGTAATCTTTTTGCTGCTTTTTATTTTATCTAATTTTTTGTATTATAATTATACATATTTTATATATATTATATTATAAAAAGTCGCGATAGCCGAGTTGTTGGGTGGTCGGAATTTCGAGTCGAGAGACCTGAGTTCGATCCCCTGGTGGCAGTACCAATGAGTTTTTCAAAAACTTATGTACGAATTTCATTGTTGGCTTGGACATAAAGGCGGCGACGGGCTCACCCCCTGTCACGTTATCCCGAAAATATCTTCGGTGAAAGGTGGGTCAAAGGGACTTAATTTTCTAGACTTGACCTCTGTCTACCCCTGTATTGGGAATTGCATGAAGATATTTTTTTATAATTATACAGAAGGTATAGGCTTTTTTTCTTTTTATCAAAGGATTAGGCTACACATAATAGCTGTGCTACGTTCGTGACGTTAATGAATAGGTTTCTTAGCTGAAAATCAGCGCTGAGTGAGACCATACTCACACAGCACATGCTGAGCCGACACCTTTTCGGCATAAAGCAACCGTTAATAATACTTCTTAAACATGATATGTACTTATAATTTATGAATTTTCTATTCTATTCTATTCTAACGTTTATTCTAATTGCGTACTTATTTTTTTCAGATGGTGACCTTCAACCTATCATACAACGAGTTGTCAAAATTTCCAGAAAATTTGAATAAGATAATTAATCTAATAACTTTAGATCTTAGTGGCAATCAGCTTAATTTTTTACCGAAAAATACTCTTGATAATCTGACTTTACTTGAACAATTAAACTTATCACGAAACAACTTTGATACGTGGCTGAACTTGAATCCTAATGATGTGCTTCTACCAGCGACAAATTTGAAGATTCTTGACTTATCGCATAATGAGTTTCGGACATTAGGAAATTTAGCTAATCAAGAGCTTTTAATAAGTCCTTCTCTAGAAATCTTAATTTTAGATAATTGTAAAATAACTTCTATACATGGCAGATCGCCATTAAGTGGCTTAATCAACATAAGAGAACTAAAAATTAACTTTAATCCACTATCGAGAATTCAAGGTCTAGTTTCTCCTACGCTTAAAAGTCTTCATGCGAGTTATTGTCAAATTAATTCGATAAATCATAACGAATTAGCGTATTTACCGTCATTAGTTTATTTAAAACTTTCACACAATAATGGTTTAGTTTTGTCTATCACTTCCAACTCGTTAATATCGAGTTCGCTAAGGTATGTTGATATTTCATTTTGTAACATTATGCAAATAAGTCTTGGAGGATTCCCAAACTTACGAAAAGCATTACTGAGTCATAATATTATTAGGTTTTTGGAGAGTAATAATTTTAGTAATAACACTAAGTTAGAATATTTAGATCTATCTTATAACAGTATTGGCTCTCTCAAAAGTGATACATTTCGCGGGCTCAGTATGCTTAAATATTTAGACATATCCTGGAATGAAATTGCAAACATACCGGAGGAGAGCTTACAAGAAATGCCTTCATTAACGCATCTTAAAATCCGCAGAAATTATCTCACAAAAGTTGGACATCTAAGATCGACCTCAGTGGCAATTCTAGATATGAGTTACTGTGAAATTAATACTATAGGAAAGGATTCTCTAGAAGGGTGGCAGTCGCTTGTTGATCTAGATTTATCCCATAACCTACTTTCACACATACCAGACAGTATTTCTTCAAATACATTAAAGTATTTAAATTTAAATTATAATAGAATAAGTACTATAAGCAACTTAACGTTCTTTATGTTACCAAGGTTAACAGGATTGGGTGTTATAGGCAATCGATTTACTACAATATGGAGCAGAACACACTTCGAATCTAATCCTTACCTCGAAAGACTCGACCTCAGTGATAACATGTGGCGCTGTGATTGTGCTGACGGCAACATGTTTGATTTTTATGAATTTGTTACTCTAGAGCCAAATAAAAAAGAGGAATCATATAACCTAATATGTAATAGCCCAGTAAACTTAGTGGGACAGACATGGCTTGAAGCTTGTTATTTTACGTGGAATCCCAATGAAAAAGCAGCTAATGCAGATAGTTTAATATGGTTTATAGTCGTAATGATCGTAGGTTTAGCTCTATGTATAGTTTTAGTTAATGGTATAAGGAGATCAATGAATCGTCGATTAGCGTCTTTGCAAGCAGAAAGAGAAAGACAAGTTGAGGAAGCTAGGGACAGATTGAGACAATTAAGAATGCGTGCTGAGCAAGAAGCTTTATGTAACGCTCCAGATCCAAGGGATTTAGTATCTCCGCCTTCTTATGATGAGGCTCTCTCTATGCCTAAACTTAACATCTCATGTCAATCATTATGTGAGGAAGGAACCGGTAAAAGAAAAAGGAGAAAGGGGCGAAGGAAAACGAAATCAAGTGGAGATTTATTAGAAGAAAATGAAAGGAATAGCGACTTACCCGAAGTTGATGATATAGAATTAACTGAAACATCAGACACCAATCGTAGACGACGTCGTCGTAGACCCAGGAAATATGGCAGTCATGAAATCACGGATTTGGAACAATCTCCAGGAGTGCGTCGCAGACGAATGTCTGAATATGGCATAAATGGCAACGACAGTGTTACTATTGAAGTTGAAGCAGAGTTGGAACGGCCTTTACGGTCTAAAAATAGAAGGTATTCAATAGATGATGATGAACCCAGAGAAAGTGACTTTTAATGCATGCAGATATACTGATAATTTTATAATAATAAGGTGTTTGAAGGTATTTTTTGAGAAACGTTTTTGCACTGTTTATGTATGTATAATTATTATATTTAAGTTGATTATAGTCTAATGTTTATAAATTCAATATTAAAAGAGATTAAGACATTTATAAACAATGAATGCCGCATTTTAATTTATTAAATATTTTTTCTGTTCACTATTAACCTTGAAAAAACGGCGAATATACCATTTTTATTTAAGTCACGATAGCCGAGTTGTTGGGTGGTCGGAATTTCGAGTCGAGAGACCCAAGTTCGATCCCCAGGTGCCAGTACCAATGAGTTTTTCAAAAACTTATGTACGAATTTCATCGTTGTCTTGGACATAAAAAACGGCGACGGGTTCACTTTGGTTGTCCCGAAAATATCTTCGGTGGAAGGAGGGTCAAAGGGACTTAATTGTCTAGACTTGACCTCTGTCTACACCTGAATTGGGAATTGCGTGAAGATATTTATTTATGAGCAAAGATGCTTACTATATTAGCTTAAGGATGACATATAATTTTCTTCATAATTTGTTATGCTATTTATACGCTTCTACAACTTTTACAGCTCCCATATAAATGTAACCAAGCAAAATGAAAGCAATACTTCTGCTTACCATGGCATTTACTAAGACTGGAAGCAAAGGTCCCTCTCAACAGCTACGAGAGAGAGAAGACTATCAGGTCAAACATTTTTGGGTATATGTACCTAATGGATTTACTTTTTCCATAACAAATATGTCATGCATAAAATATACTTACTACTAAAATACAACTTCTCAGATAGTCATATGTATAATCGAGGTCGATGGAGGCTGTCGAGGAAACTTTCATTAGGAACAGGTCAAAGTGAAATTTTCAAATGAATTAAGAATTTGAAATGTTATTTATTGGAATGTAATTTGAAAAGCTAGCTTCTCTTGATATGCTTAGCTCTGCCGAATTGATGCTGATCCCTATCACTTGTATAATATTATAAATAGACAAATACAAAATAGTTAGGTACAATTTTCTAATCTGCTGCTATTTTTGTTTACTGGTTTAAAATTATTTTAGTGTTGTCACTAAAAATATTTGTATTCATATTTTACTTTTAGAACTACAACAATATATATATATTTCTGAGTTTATATACGACTCATATCGTTGACTTAACCACGTAGTCGATGATAACCCAACCGTCCCGAGAAGCCACGCCAAAACAGCTGAAAACGGATAAATTGCGCAAAGATTATTAAACACAAAAATGTTATTGAAAACAGTCATTCATTTGTTACTTCATTATTTTTTTTCTTTGGCGTCTCTTACTACCGCAAAATGGAAAACATGACATATTGGTATATTTTTACAAGTACGAGTTCTACCGTGACACTACTGCTGCAGGAACAGCTCGTAGGATTAGTATACGGCGCTGGTGTCGCAAGAGAAACGTTTTTGGTTTCAGTGTTTCTTCACGTTTGGAAATTGAACCAACCCCGTGGATGGCAGGAGACCAAAGTGGAAAATTAAGAATTAAAGGCTTTTGTTTTTTTTTTCATAGAAAAGGGAGGCAAACGAGCAGGTGGATCACGTGATTACCGCCGCCCATGAACACCCGCAATACCAGAGGCATAGCATATGTGTTGCCTCCCTTAGAGTCCCCCCCCCCAGAAATGGGGGAGGGGGTATGTGGGCCACCGTTACCTGCACTCACCAGACGAAAGGCAGAAGTTTGTTACACTTCTACTTCACGCCGGTATTCTGTGAGTTCGTGGTATTTCCCCGGTCGAGCCGGCCTATTCATGCAACAACAAAAGCTGATGCGTGGCTCTACCACTGTCAATAAACAGATCCATCACAAAGCATTAGAGATAGCTACAGGCTTCGGGGTAAGTGATAAAACTGTATTAATCCTCTAGAAGCAAATCTGGAAAGTAAAAAAACTTGAAAACCTCATGAATTGAGTGAATCGACTCCGACTGCTGTGCTACTTTGCTCAACCGACACATTAATAACGGATTTTAAATCGCATCATTACTTGTGATGAAAAGTGGATACTGTACGATAATCGAAAGCGCTGGTCGCAGTGGCTGAACCCAGGAGACCCAGCCAAATTCTAACGAAAATTTACTCAGAAAAAGGCACTTTTTTTTATTTTATTTTTTTTAAAAGGCCGGCGAGAGATGTATACTGTTTTACTTCGGGAAGTTAAAGGACCCGAAAAAAATCTATTCAATAAATTTTCAATGCTAATAATCACTTGTTTTTTAAATAGTTCTTGACTTCATTAATAATCATGGGAATCGCCCGTGGATTGGAGAGTCGTCTTGGTATTCACCAACTATAGATGCTGCTTACAATCACTAATCTACGAAGTTGTACCCAAGGGTTTGGATAGACTTTTCTATATCAAGCAATTGCAAATCGCAACACATCCAATTTACAATGGTTTAAGCAAATTTGGTGGAAATATTGATGTATAGTTAAATAATAAATAGATTATATAATAGAAAAGTAAAGTATAATAAGTCTTGTCTATCCAAAAGCAATATAATGCATACATATTACTCATTTGCAAAATTTCTATATCAGTGCTAAAATTGGAAATATATGGCAATGCGACGACGTGTTTATTTATCAGTGATGACAGGTAATAAATAAATAAAAATACATTTTGTGTATTTTTAGTTATTTACATATAATAAATAAAACACCTTGTTAAATGGGAAATGCTTGAATAACACAAAGTACACATTTTTAAAATAAATTCTTTAATTTTTGATTTATTTTATTCCTCGTTATTATAAACAACAGTTGGAGAGTTTCAGTAAATCGATTTAATCAGCAAAACACTTTGTATAGATAACTACAAAGTTATATGAGATATAAAATATTAATAGCAACCAATTAGAAAAGAAAGTTAACATCAAACTATAAAATCTTAAAAATGTAAAATACATGTACGACAAAATTTCAATAACATTTATATTATGAAATAATAGCATGGTTTAACTTAGGATAAATGGTATCACATTCTTAAAAAAAACTAACTCAATACAATTACTCAAGGAACTATTTATTATAAGAACTTGTAACAATGAATCTCTAGGTAATAGGAAATAATTGAAAAACATCAACCTTAAAATTTAAATAATGGTTAAAATGTATTTCTGATTAATAACACTTGTTTGAAATAACGTAAGTACACAACCATCGACAATTCAAAAAAAATTTTATTACTGATATGAAATAAAATAGTGAAGACTGAATTGCAAAAAAACGAAATTTGAATATATTTTTATTACATTTAATTATAATGAACATGGCAACATTTTACATGTATAAAAATATGTATTCTTATCGCGTAATATAGATTTATAAATATGTCTACACCACTAACAAACAAAAAGGCACTGTCGACTACAAACACCCTTTGGCAGCATCGTTTCTACAAATATAAGTTACTCCAAATAATTTCGTACACTCAAACAAATGAGTTCCATCATTACTCACAGAAAATCACAGTATTTTGCCAATAGTGAAATGTTTGTTGTTTGACACAATACACAAACCATTAATGTCTTTTTCACAAAAAAAAATATATTTCAAGTTGTTGATTTACGCATATTCCCATCCACTGTCGGTGTTATAATTATATCCCCAGCATTTGACCTACTTCTGGTTACTAGTACAGGTGTCTTCGGTTTAGGTGTCTCAGTCATTTTGATCCGAACTCTTCCCATGTCAGGTGAATAGACAGGAATGTACTCTCGAGAAGGTGATAAGAAATCTTCGTCAGTAACAGGATCTCCATTAATTAGAGGCTGAGACACATCTAAATCGATATTACCATTAGGTTGGGGGTTATCGCCGTCATTTATAGGCACAAATATATCTTCACTAGATAGTGAGTGGTTATCTTTTCTAGAACCTGGTGACGCAGGATCGGAATCAAAGGAAGTTTCTTGTTGTGATACCTGGTTTTCTTCAGCTAAGTTGTTATCTACAGAGTTGCGTTTGTTTTGATTCGAGTCTCGGGGACTACCAGTTCTAGAGCCATTTTTATCACAGTGTTTTATACCATTTCCGACTTCCCCATTATCAGTTTTCTTTTGAAAATTTTCATGGGTAGGCACTAACTCATATTTTCCATTATTTTTTTTATCTATAGGGTTAGAAAGAGGAGCAGGTTTCCCTAACAGAGATTTATTCATATCTACCATTTCCTTAGACGCTTTTTCTACATCGCTTTTTTGTTGACGTAGCAGTCGCCTATCTCTACGCTTCCTCATTTGACCTTTAATAATAGCAAAACCTATTAAGCCAACCAAAAGTACTACTATTAAAGCTATACAAACATATGTACCAGTTTTATGTGGAGCGACACTTTCGTTATTAGCAGGTATCTGTCCCATAACTTCCGAAGCCTGTGTGACGCGAATTTGCTCTGAAATAGTCGTGTCTCGGGTGATTTGCGGTGTTCGTGGAGTTACAGTAGTTTCTGTAATGATCTCAGGAACTGTTCGGCTATGCCAGTCAGCACCTCCTTCATAAATCGTTGGGGGTAAAGGTATTGGAAATTCGGTAGTTACTGCGGCGGAATCATCATTAAAAACCTTATGTACTCGACCAGGATTCAATTCTTCATACACAGGTGTGGTAGATTCATAAATCTTTTCTGTGTTATCTTCAAATTCAAAAGCAAATCCCGAACCTTCACCAGATCCTTCTACTGGATCATCTGTAGTATGTAAATTATTTGCAGGAATAATTTCATCGGAATCTATTAGCAATTGATTCCTGTTATTTTTTATGTTCTGGTTATATTCAATCACATCATTTATGGTAGTAGCACTTTCAGAGTCACCTGAACCTTCGATGTCATTAAAAGGCGATGTAGTTGTAGATCGACCTACTCTTATAAACTGTTCACTGTCATCGTCTTCAATAGATTTTGTTCCTTGAATGACTTTTCCGTCTTCTAAATCATTCGCTGCGACAAGCGACATTGATTTCAAGGCAGTTGTTTCCTCACCCACTTTCACAGCATCAATGGATTGATCACCCATCATCCAGTCTAAATAATCATTTTCCATTTTAATAGATTTACAAATATCTTTTGTTTTCAACTCTAGCCAAGAGTGACCATGGAGTCTTGAAGGACTAGAACATTTCACGTCATCTATAAAAACGTTTGCTGCTAATAACCGATCACGCGCTAAAATGTTATCGCATGAACAATCTAGAGGGTTACCTTCAAGTTCTAAATGTTCCAAACTGATCAAATGTCCTATGTCTGAGGGTACATATTTCAAAAGATTGTGCGTCAAATCCAAGGAACTGATACTCGCGGGAAGAAGCGAAAGAGAAAGCTTGCTTATCCTATTATTGGCTAAATTTAAATGCACCAATTTCTTCGCATTGTGCAAAAATTTATTTAGATCTGTGATACCATTCGTAGAAAGATCCAGTGTTACTACCTCTGTTAATCGATCAAGCTCATGGTTTAATTTCGTTATGTTATTATGTGAGAGATCTAAAATATTTATGTTATGATGCTTTTGACGAAGCGTAAATTTATAGAGCTCAGCGAGACTGCTGCAAGTGACACGGTGAAGGCCGTCACGAGTTGTGTTGCATACGCAACTGTCAGGACAGACAGCCGTTAGTACTGGAGCCAAAAGTAGAGACACCGCCAAAAGACAAGCAGATGCGCGAAGCCAGACCATTTTCAATGGATTCTGCCACCTGAAAAAAAGAAAATAGGTTTTAACGCCTAATATTTATAGTCTTCAAACTAATAGTTCTTACTCTAACTCATCTTATTCCTATTTGGGCTCGGTCTTGTGAGTACAAGTATTTACATATTTATAAAAACTCAATAGAGCCAACTAACCAGCTGCTTTAGTGGTGTCGGTACTGCTATAGTGGTCGGCCTAAAATTATGTAAATTCCATCTTCCCATGTTTTTCATAATTAACCGTGGTAAACAACTAAAGCCTTGAAATTGGTAGAATAGAAAGTGAGGAAACCATCTTGGAAAATTATACTGACTTGTACCAACGGATTACCCGTGTTAGATATGTGGTGTCCGAAACTGCGGTCATCAATCCGCTTGCCAAGCGTGGCAATTGTATTAAACCCTCCTTATGGTAGAGTCCTTTGTCTTGCAGTGAACTTCAAAAGCCATTGAATAATAAAGTTTGTAAGAGACAGGTATGGAATCAAAGCATCTCCAAGACCCATTTCTCTACAACATAAATAATATTCTATTCCATGTTTAAAAATTAAAGTTTGAATAAATTTGCACTTGGAAAGTAAATGGAACAAGTATAATTAAGTAAATTGAGATATACTGAATATTAATTATTAAATCCTGAATATTAATTAAGGCATCCTGAATTAATTTACAGCATAAGCTAAATATAGTGCATATTGTATTAGCCCCGACTAAAAAACAAGAATTTGGTATACATATCGTACACATATCCTAGATGACTCAAACAACTGTTGGTAGCCACGTAGATGTTCGAAGATTATCTTTTTTAGTCCCTTTTACAATACTGACTAGAAAAAAGGAATATACGCGTAGATACCAGCCAGAATATTTGTTAGAGTATTAATACAATAAAAATATATATCCTCACGCCATTCCCAATACAGGGGTAGACAGAGATCTAGTCTAGACAATTAAGACCCTTCGAACCTCTTTTCACCGAAGATATTTTCGGGACAACGTGATAGGTGGTGAGCCCGTCCCAACTTTATGTCCAAGCCAAAGATATAATTCGTACATAAGTTTTTGAAAAAACTGTTGGTACGAGCCTGCCACCTGTGGATTGAACTCGGGTCTCTTGACTCGACATTCCGACCACCCTACCACCCTACCACTCGGCTATCGTGACTCTATTACGTGGTGTATTATTACATTGGGAATTAATTTATTATTTCTTAAATAAAATCATACTTATTCATGATACGCAAAGTTAGTCAAATTTAAAATGGCAACTATAGCATAAATATCTCCCATAAACTTTTTCATCGCGTCACTAAGGTGGATAAACAAACGATGTAGTCTATGAAATCTATTCCTGATATTATAATGATCCCCTCGGTGCACTTGGCCGGCGCTCGCGGCCCGAAGTGGTTCAATGTTAGCAAGACAGGAAGCGGATTGTTAACCGTTTGTGCAAATGTCGTCACAACGTCTTCACGGGGGACATACTGTTTGGGTCCAATTGAAAAATATTGCGCAATTTGAACATACGCGTACATCTATATTGAAACTGTCATGCAACATCAGTGATAGATAACTATGTCTTTAGGTTCTTATGAAAAAAGCAATCTCTTTGTATAACGGTAGGTGTCTTAAGCAGGCAACTAAGGGAAAAGCCTAAATTACACCACTCCTAGTGGTTGTGGTAGCGGTTGTAGAGATATAAAAAGTAATTATATATGTACACAGTGTAACGAGTACATCAATCTTATACTCAGAAGGTGTTAAACTAAACGCAGTAACCTATAGAAATAGTAAGAATTTGATTTCAAAGATATAAATACATATAATATACGTAGTGCGTTTAGTATATATTTATAATTCAAAATAATAAGCAATAAGTCACGATAGCCGAATGACTGTGTGATGGGATTCGAAGTCAAGAGAATCGAGTTCAATCCCCAAGAGGCAGGCTCGTAGCCACAGATTTTTTAAAAAAAAAGTTAAGTACGAATTACATCGTTGGTTTGGACATAAATGCGGCGACACCTGTCACGTTGTCCCCAAAATTTCTTCTGTGGAAGGTGGGTCGAAAAGACTTAATTGTCTACACCTCTATCTACCCCTGTATTGGGAATGGCATGATGATATTTTTTAGTATCTAAATACAAATAATTGCATAACATGGTATATTCATCGTTCACTATGCGTGTTTAGTAGTGCTGACGCAGTGTTGCAAACCAGGTCACATGTGAATCGGTAATGAAATTTAATGAATAGCTATTTTATGCCTTAAATCTATGGTATCCTACACTATTTTTTACTCTAGACAGAAAGTTAGGAAATAGGAGAATGTCACGAGTTCAATAATAATACCAATTTTTAATAAATTGATGTTCGATTTGTATCATTAGCTTGGAATTAAGGAGTTCGCCGCCTATCACATTGCCACATCTGTAATGAAAATCTGACATCATCTACATTTTTAAAGTATTTCTACTAGACGATGTAGATCGTCTGCATTTTTAAGTTCTTATTGGTATTGTCATGGCTAGCTATTTTTCTTTTGTGAGAACACAGGTATAATAAACAGAATAAAATAAACTATTTGTAGTTGTTGTTATTTTCTCTATATCTAAATGATTAATGATTAAATGTGATTATAATGTCGTCACTGTTGCTGTAGTATTTAGCAAGTAATTTTCTTGTAAAATAAACAGCTGAAGTGTCGCAATGGCCTGCACTGGCAATACAGATTTGTAAATCGTAATGTTTTCCAAGGTTTATTTATTTTATGGAAGACCCTACCAATACCAAATATGAGTCACAGTTGTTTGCATTGAGTATAAAGATTTTTTTCCAGAAAGTGTTATTTATGTGAGGTTTTCTCCGAAACGTTTCGATACAAAAAGATGTAGTAAAAAATTTCGTCGATAAGATCATTCACGTCAACCTTTGTTGCAAAACGTACTTTATAGATTATGTCATACACATTATTCGTTTATATAAGAAGTTCTTAAAGATGAAGGTCTTTTATTAGGCAAATTCAATTTGTACAAAGGTATTAAAGTACACTGTGTTGCTTAACTGTTTTAAATGTGTGTTATCAAACTATAAATCAGCTATTCTTTTCCTATAATTGAGAAAATAATTGGTAATTATTACACAAGATAATATTAAAGTATTTCATAAGTCCATAACACCAAAACACATTATTTGTCATAGCGTTACGAGTATAAGATACATTTCACATCGAATAATAAAATTATAGTTCTGTCACGTTGTCCAGAAAATATCTTCGGTGGAACGTGGGTCGAAGAGACTTAATCGTCTGGACTAGACCTCTGTCTACCCCTGTATTGGGAATTGCGTGAAGATATTTTTTTGTAATTTATTATTGTATCGACTTGTCAATCGGTGGACCTGATCCTTGATAAAATATCATAACCCTGTCATATCAGTCCAGTATCTATTACAGTATTATACAGTATATTCATTACTAATAATTTATGTATCACTTTTACTGCGCCGATGTCATTAACAATTTTAAAGCTTTTTAAAGTACTCCATTTTTTATATCTAAATATGAAACAAGTCACGACAAAATCAAAAAAGTCACGATAGACGAATACTTGGGTAATCGGAATTCGATTTCAGAGACTCGAGTTTGATCCCCAGGCTGTCTCTTATAATATTCATACATAACTAATATTCTCTGAGAAATAAGGTACCAGAGAAAAAAATATAATGTTTTTTCAAATTTTTTTAGTATGATAGTGATTTGACAGTGCAAAATAATGTTAAGAAACTACAGCAGATCAAGAATATACTGCAACTTTAGTCGAAGATGGAATGAAATTAAATTTGTTTCATTAAATGCTTTATAACCCGTTTTTATGCTGGGTCTATATGCTTTTTAAACGGGAACACAACGATCGTAACATTTATGTTTGACGGCAGAAATGAGTATGAGTACTCTCTAGACAACTCTTAGACAGAGGAGGAGTCCACCACATTCAAATATTTTAATGTTACCTTTAAAAATAGTAAAAACACGTAGTTAAAAAGTGCCAAACTTGTCTTTAACAGCTACTAAGAATGGAATGTATGTCACTTTTAAACGAAGAACTGTAAAAATCAATATAAAAGCATAAAGTATTCAAAAAGAAGTCATAAAGCTTGTAGATAATATTCACTTAAGTTACCGGCAGACAGCTAGAACGTAGAAGTAAAAGTACTTGTCGATTTAGCCTCCACTAATAAATCACACCGATGTTATCAATTACTTATTGGTTGCAGAATTTCCTTATTGCTTTCCCACGTCCGTCAGGCGATAACAAACTACAAGAACACATTTCAAGGCGGCGTATTAGGTCCAAAAGAGATGATTAGTGATTACTTCTTAAGCTTGGAATACATTGTGAGGAAATTTATTAAAACGTTTCCATTTTTTATTTATGAAAATGTATAAATGAATAATAAATGTTGTAATAATTAATAACACATAATAAACTTCTAGTAATAATTTATAGTTTATTATTTTTACTACTAAATAATACTTAAACTTTAATAACTTTAATACTTCGGACTAATTAAAATACCGGTTTTCAAGAATGTATGCAATTAAGAAAGTAATTATACTTTGACATAAGATACAAGTGTTGGTACGTGTAAATAAGTAGGTTTTGTATATGAATAGGCACTTGAATACGCAAATTATTTTAATGTCTGTTAGTTCTTGTTTATAATCTGTATAATGTATTAGTCAAATTTATTAATGGATTAATGTAGTGAAAAACTTTCCTATGCTCACAACAAGCTATTTGGTACCATAAGGTAGGTAATAGCATAAAATATAAGCTAATAAACTTCATTTTTGGTGCTTTTATTATTGAAGAGTTTTATAATCAACTTTAACTTACAGCTCTAACCCGGAACTTTGCTCAGCAATGTCCATCCCTTCAAGTTCCTATCAATTTCAGTACCAAAATGTACCAAAACCGGTTCAGTCGTTTAAACGAAAGCAAAACCAAAGCTCATATTCAGATTTATGATATTAGTCAAGATTATCAAGTAAATCTTCTCTTACTTTTACTCACGCAGATTATATAACTATTGACTGTAAAGTCAATTGATTTAAACGAAAATCTGTTAAAGGAAATACTGGAATGAATGGAATCAATGTAAATTTACTACCAATACCTGTAAAAATATCTGTAAGCATACCATCACGAAACCTCCTCACAATTTGCTTCTTTAGCTCATAAAATTTGCTATAAAAGCATATTTTTTAATAATTATTTAAATTATATTAATTGCACTTTAGGTTCGTAATTATACTAGATTGAATAGCTCCGCTTAACTTATGTCTTTTTGTACTCATTTTGATTAATAACCTCCCCTGGCTCTCAATGTGGTCTTGGGAATTGGATACATGTGTTCTATTTATCTACGGCCAGCACTGTAACACAAACGGGCTTGTGTTAGGGCAGTGTTCTGTTCACATACAAGCAATGGTTCAATACATCATAAAAAAAATTCAGTGATGTATACTATGATAATAACTAACAATGAATAAAATAACAAATGAAGTTTATGTTTATTAACTACGCAAAATAACAAAATAAGCTATTACCCGACGTTGAACATTAACTGTTTCAAAAAATATATAAAATTTAATAACGCTTAAGAAAATTAAACGCAAATGTGGGTTAAAGAGGTATTTAGGATTCCTTGCGGTTTTTCCTTAACCAACGAATTCGCGGTAAATTAACTGCATTTCAAATTTACTGCAATTTTTATTTTCCACCATTAAGATAACTGAGTAGTGTTTGGCAGTGAAAATAGAATAATTTATAAGTATGTATATGTATGAGACAAGTAAAATGATAAATATATCAAATAGATTAAAATGTAACCAAATAAATTAACTTAAAAATAGTTCACATCTGCTAGTTATGTAGCCGTACTCATCCTTACGGCTATGTCACTTACCTTAGTTTTGACATATTACATTACACATCAGACCAAAGCCATTTATATAGCCCTTTGAACAACTTTCAACTTTCTCATTCAGCTTAAAATTAACAAATAAGTCTTCGTCGTAATGTATGGATATGAATTTTAGGGAATTAGGGAATTAGTCGAATGTGAGAGCCTCGTATGTAAAACTAACAATTAAAAAGACAGTAACAATACAAAAAGTAAAAATAACATTGATAAAGAAATACACAAGATAAGTAAAAAGTAATTCTGTTTTAATAGAAAACAACTGAAATGTCGAAAATTGTGTAGTAGTAAAGTAACTATTTAATTCTATTTATAATTCACGCACTTGAACTTGACAGACGTGTGCGTATAATTCAATCACTACATTAGCCATTTGCGTGGGTTAAACGATCAATAAATTTTCATGTCAATCTAATACAGATTCCGTGCGAAATAATTCACTACAAGCCTGTAACAATTTAATTTCAAGTGCATTTGAATTGTTACGCAACCTTTTACCAATGCTTTCTACTAATAGTAGTCTTAATAATTTGTCGACTTTGAGGCTATTTATTAAAATTTCGTAAGAGAAAGATGAGAAGATTGAAAAATAATTTATTCTGTTTTCGCCAGAAATAATTATGTTAAGTAATATATTTAAGGGTACTTTCGATTCTAAATATTGTTAATAAATTAGTACTAAAGTATACATACATGGAGTAGGCTGTATATTTTTTTCTAATTGGCCAACACAATGGAATTAGAAAAGAACTTTTCATTCCCTATAGCGTGTTTTCAGTTTATTAATATCACTTTGATCACAATGCTGTTTAATTTCACCGATGAAATTTAGTGACTATAGCAAACAATAAAGTAACAACGTTTCTGCATACATAGCAAGTTTGCTCAATGTTTCTTCTTCTTTACAGTCAATCAAAAGCCCACTGCCGAGTATAGGCCTCACCTAAAGATTGCCAAAAAGAACTGCCCTGTGCGACATTCATCTATCTAATCCATCGTATGAAGAGACGTTTAAAGCCTTTTCTTTTACGGAGCTATCATACGACAATCTTTCCTCCGGCACGGTTGACAGTTCCTAGAACTATACGGCCGGCCCGCTGCCGCTTCAGTGTGCTGATTCTTACGGCTATGTCGGTTATTCTGGTTCTGCTGCGCAAAATCAAAAAATCAAAATCCGATTACAAATCGGATTTTTGATGTTGGTTTTACAATACATGTAAAACCACAGCTTTATAAATTGTATACATGGTTTGCCAATGATGATTATGTTTTTACTGTGAAAACAAAATAATACAAATTTAATGTATTTATTATTTAGGAATACAAAGTTATATTTCGTCGCTTAATTACAACAATATTCATGAATTTTTTAGGCCACATGATTCATTAACACCGTGCGGCCTATTCAAATACCAAAATAATCACAAATCTAAATTGACTCGCGTACCATTAAAAACCATTATATTGCATAACAACGTGTGTGACATTTAAATCAGAGGAAACAAGGTACCAATGTGAAGTCTAGCCAGGGTTTTCGTGTCGACGCAAGTGCGCTGAGACTTGCGACTGTTTTAATCTGTACATATTTCTTCGAAGCGATAAAACATTGAATCGGCCATGGACTTTCGCGGGTTAATGTCGACTGTTTTATGCGTCGTCGCATTTCATCGTAAAATAGTCGGATCTAACTAAAGTTTCTCAGTGACATTACGAGTGTGCTTTACGACTGTTATCTCGAAAAGGAAATGCAGGACGCATTGGCCACTGCCATTATAGTGATAAACAAGTATTGAATTTAGTCTGTAGTATGATATAAAACGTTAGAAAAGCAAAATAAAACATTATATCTCTCGATTGTTACTAACGCTAAACACAAATATTATGTTAAAAGTAACGTAAAACTGTCCAGTTCATGGGCAGGTCACTGCCGTTGGGACTAGGCTCATTAACTTAATTAGATGCTATTTGGGTATTACAATAACTATTTCAGTATACATTAAGTATTCGACTTTGAAATGGGTACAAAGTGTAATCGCTTACGATAAATCGTAACGTGAAACATTAAATTTCTTATCAGTTTATTCACGTTTATAAACCTAAAGGCTGTTCAATAAAATAAACTGATGCGTGACAGGTGATAGACCACCACCTCTCACTTTGTCCCAAAAAAGCTGCGATGGAAAGTGAAAAATCTATCTAATCTAGACCCCTTTCTATCCCAGTATGGGAAATCACGAGAAGATTTATATAAAAAATTATTAGGCCAACATTCATCGTACACTTTTCTAACACATAATAACAAACCTATGGTTCGTGAAGCATAAAAGAACCCAACAAATAATCTAATCTTGCCAGTGACGTAAAACATACTTAGGTAAAGCGTGTATAGGTGTCACGAAAGTGAGAGTCAGCAACATAATTACTTGTACAAAGTAGGTAATGTAGATAATGTTCATACCAAAATAGGTACTGACAACAATAACAGTAAATATAATCATTATCACGAAATAATTACTTAATTACATAGCCAACTGCAGCAGAAAATTTGCTGTTGTGTTCAAACACATCCTAACAATAAGAAACGTTCAAATTTAAAGTTCTACAAATCGAAAAAACACGAATAATAATAATGATAAGTCACGATAATCGGGATTCAAGTCAAGATACCCGAGTTCGATCCCCAGGGCTCGTTACCAATGGGTTTTTTCAAAAAAAAAATTACGTACGATTTATATAGTTGGCTTGGACATAAAGACGGCGACGGGCTCACCACCTGTCACTCACCTTCACCCTCACACGTTGTACAAAAGAAGTCTTCGACGGAAGGTGTGTCGAAAGGACTTAATTGTTTAGACCTCTGTCTTCCCCTGCATTAGGAATGGCGTGATATTTATTTTGACAAAAAAAAGAAGCCTATATCACAATTTCTTTATGAAAAATCTAAATAAAACTAATAGCAATATCCAAAAGTAGATAACCTCCTATAAACGTCGATTCAAGAGTTTCAGTTTTATTTAAGCCTTCAAATCATAAAACTCTACACACTTTTTGCCTAGTAATCGCAATACACCGAATGAGTTAAAAAATCATAATGATCGCTCTAGTGGTTTAGTTGCCATGAGATTATTCCCAGAGTAATTGCCACATTTAATATTAAATTAGTATTTTTTTGACACTGAGTTTTCAAAAGATTTTTTCGATCGATGTATTTAATATATTTTCCTCACGTTAGTAACTATCTAATTAAAATCAAAAAAGTTTTAAATCTCTAAATTAAAATTATGTCAGTGGTAAAATTAAAAAACGTATTGCAAATGTTTGTTTCAAAAATAAATAAATATAACCGCAATCCCGTTTTAGCAAGGAAATAAAATTTCAAAATATAATTAATGTTGTTCAGATACCTATTGATATCCAAGAGAACACATGCTAAAACTGCCCAAGGTAGGAGCTCTAAAGATATGAACTCTCTTATTGACATTAACAATCTATTTTTAAAAAGAAACGGCGTAAAGTAAATGCGAGCTAATAAATCTGCTAAATCCACGACAAACAATTCAAGACGTTGACGTAACCTACACTCAGACAACGTACGCTTCGTAACACAAAGACGATCCTCACATAACAAAACAAACAAACTTCTTCCAACAAACGAAGCTATATCAAACAAACAGCCACTCCGAGTATTGCTAACATTCATACGATATGGAAAAGCAAGATTTCACCGAGAATTGTAACGAAAGTGAAATGATACAATTATTTGCGGTCTAAATTCAAGGTGAAGACGACATTGTTTTGTACTGGCCTTCGTCCAAATTAAATTATGCTATAGCTAGACGGTATTATGTAAGGCTAATTACATTTTCAACGTGTAAGTGTTCGGTCATTCTACTAATTTAATTACTAATATCTCTAAAGATTGCATACGTTTACTTAATGAACTTATGACAGATACGTAACGCGTAGAATAAAAAGGTAGTGCCGAAAATTTAAAATAATTCAAATCATCGACAGTACTACTCCAACAAACAAACTAAGCTTATAAAATAACACTTCTTCTTCTTCTTTACAGCCTATGAAGAGTCTAATTTTGAACATAGGCCTCCGCTAAAACTTTCCACAGTGAATGATCCTCAGCCGCCTGCATCCATCGACTTCCCGCAATATTTTACAAGTTGTCGTTATTTTGCAAAGAACACTACAAAACTTTAAATAATATTCATTTTGGGGAAATGTGTAAAAATTCATTTCATCGATAAAACTATGAAAGCAAAAAAATTATGTATGAAAATTCAGTAGACAAGGGATTTAAAAAAATAACCTTAAACTTTCCTCTTGTTGCTCTGAACTTGACCGATTTTTTGTAAATAAATTGTAAGTTGACCTGAATGCGACACTTTTAGACATCCGTTGGCGTTTCAGATATTTGTGTCGTATATTATTCTTTATTAAAAAAAACGCCTGAGACACGAGCGTCATTTGCACGTCACTACTTTTTTACAAGTCACATTAGTTGGTACACAAACAAAGCCATTACTTGTATTCTGAAACAAGTATGTTTATTACCTTAACAAAAAATCTGTACACTTTTTGCCTCTAATTAACTTCCTGCATTAAATACTGTTGTATTGAATAAAACTGTGAAAAAAAATAAGTTAGTAACAAAGTATATAAGTAGTAATAAAATATAAGTGATGTTTTTATTTATGGTGGTGTTGTAAGTAAAATGCATGCATGAATGACGTTACTCTTGATCATCCAGCTCATTTTATACTCAAAATACTTACCCAGTTTGCTGATCAATTTTATGCGCAGTCTAAAGTTTTATTATTATAAATGTCATTGAAAATTAACTTAAAATAGATCTTCTCGTACTATATGTATCGTACTATATATATACTCGTACTATATATATATGTATATATACAGATTTTTGGATGTAAACACATTTGCTATTTTATTAAAACACAATGACACACTAGTTTTATATATTACTTTAGGCAGAATGCCAAACGACACCAACATTTAAGTACGTTATTTCTCCGTATACTACGTGAAACTTGCACCTTTGAGAATTCCTTAAATTTTATAATTTGAGGAATTTTGGGGGATGTTCTATGTATTTATTTATTATTGAAAAATTATAACTTCACTGCAATCTCATCAGCTTTTTTGGAAGTATTCTTGAAGACATTAAAGATGCTAAGGAAGAAACGAACAACATAAATTACAAAAAACACAGTACATTTGCAATTTTTCCTTTGTAGAGTCATTTTAGTCTATACATATCAAACGGTTTTTTTGACATTAAATCTGACGGTTGCTATATTCAAAGCGAATAACATCCACAGGAAGAAAGGAGAGAAAGGCAAAGTTTTAGACCAATTATTAATAAGTTATTGCCAAATTATAAAGGAACCCATAAGTTATTAAATTTATTCGATGAATGTGATATATCCAATGCTAGATAACAATCGCAAAATAAAGTATTACGGTAGATTAATTTTTTACAACAAATTATATAAAAATACTTTATAATAATCATTACATTGAATCAAAAAAAGATTTCTTTATGTCCGTTGAATTACTAAAGTACCTAATTAACGGACTTTAGTAGTACCTAAGTATTACTAAAGTCCGTTGAATTAATAAAGTATTACGGTAGATTAATTTCTTACAACAAATTATATAAAAAATACTTTATAATAATCATTACATTGAATCAAAAAAAGATTTCTTTATGTCCGTTGAATTACTAAAGTAGTAAGTTAGTAAGGCATGTCTTACGCAAAGACTAATAATTATTTTAAATGGTAAACCAATAGTATTAAATTAAAATACTTCCAATAGAACCGTATAAGTAATGAAAACGTTTAACGTATATCTCTTTTGTAAATACGAAACTTATTTATGATACGCAATAATGGAATTTATTATTTATAATAATTAAAAGTATGAGTTGAGGATTCTGTCTTAGCGACTTCAAAAGTTCTAAGTTCGATTAAACCAAAACCTTTTTTTAACAGATTTTATTATTAATATTTATGTTTGTGTAATATATGGCTATGTTGACATATGTGTTATTTTAAAAATGTTACTTGTTAACTATATTGTACATCTTTTTTATATGTATCTCTTTTTGATACGTATGCTACATATGAAAAAGAGAAATATTGGCTGTAAAACTACCGAAATACGATTCTATTACTCAATGTAATTCTGATAAAGTTATGTTATAGTTATATCTGATATAGATATGTTCATTTTTTTATTAAACAATGTGTCAAAGATATAAATAAATAAAATTAATAAAAATTATTTACGAACACGCTTGGGTAAAAATGCAAGTCAAAATTTCAAGTCTATCCATTTGCTAATTATCGAGTTTTATACGCGCAATATATGGATATTGCATTTCTTTATATTATATATCCCTAATAGGTTTCGTCATTATCAACAAGATTTATTAATTTTGAACTTTAACTCCTTTTAAACTTACAAGTACAGTTGGAACAAATTTTAAAGTCGTCAATTTTTTGTTCCAACCAATAGTAGGTAGAAACATCTTAAACTGAAGTTTTTTTAGTTGGGAACAATAAAGCGAAACAAAACAAAGTAAATTAACAAAAATCTGTACACTTTTGCCTCTAATTAACTTCCCGCATTAAATACTGTTGTATTGAATAAAACTGTGAAAAAAATAAGTTAGTAACAAAGTATATAAGTAGTAATAAAATATAAGTGGTGTTTTTATTTATGGTGGTGTTGTAAGTAAAATGCATGCATGAATGACGTTACTCTTCATCATCCAGCTCATTTTATACTCAAAATACTTACCCAGTTTGCTGATCAATTTTATGCGCAGTCTAAAGTTTTATTATTATGAATGTCATTGAAAATTAACTTAAAATAGATCTTCTCGTACTATATGTATCGTACTATATATATACTCGTACTATATATATATGTATATATACAGATTTTTGGATGTAAACACATTTGCTATTTTATTAAAACACAATGACACACTAGTTTTATATATTACTTTAGGCAGAATGCCAAACGACACCAACATTTAAGTACGTTATTTCTCCGTATACTACGTGAAACTTGCACCTTTGAGAATTCCTTAAATTTTATAATTTGAGGAATTTTGAGATATTCTATGTATTTATTATTTATAATAATTAAATGTATGAGTTGAGGATTCTGTCTTAGCGACTTCAAAAGTTCTAAGTTCGATTAAACCAAAACCTTTTTTTAACAGATTTTATTATTAATATTTATGTTTGTGTAATATATGGCTATGTTGACATATGTGTTATTTTAAAAATGTTACTTATTAACTATATTGTACATCTTTTTTATATGTATCTTTTTTTGATACGTATGCTACATATAAAAAAGAGAAATATTGGCTGTAAAACTACCGAAATACGATTCTATTACTCAATGTAATTCTGATAAAGTTATGTTATAGTTATATCTGATATAGATATGTTCATTTTTTTATTAAACAATGTGTCAAAGATATAAATAAATAAAATTTAAAAAAATTATTTACGAACACGCTTGGGTAAAAATGCAAGTCAAAATTTCAAGTCTATCCATTTGCTAATTATCGAGTTTTATACGCGCAATATATGGATATTGCATTTCTATATATTATATATCCCTAATAGGTTTCGTCATTATCAACAAGATTTATTAATTTTGAACTTTAACTCCTTTTAAACTTACAAGTACAGTTGGAACAAATTTTAAAGTCGTCAATTTTTTGTTCCAACCAATAGTAGGTAGAAACATCTTAAACTGAAGTTTTTTTAGTTGGGAACAATAAAGCGAAACAAAACAAAGTAAATTAACAAAAAATTGTAAGGATCCATATAAATATGTCTACAGTTATGTAACTTAATATGTCTATCTACAGTAATTTGGGTCCTAAAATAACAAATAACTGAGAACTTCACAGAAATTAGCGTGGAGCTACATTATCAATATCTGTTATCTTTCACAGATAAGATATTCATTAATTCTAACTATGACGTAACGTAACCGCGAACATCCTGTTTAACAAGTATCATAGTGCTACCAATTAAATACTTTCCTCATTTTGTAAAAAGAAGTAAATTAAATGCTCCATATTAATTTTCATAAGTAGTACGGAAAATCAAAACGGAATTTTAGCATAAAATCGATAACATTCAAAATATAAATTTTGATTTAAGTAATAAAAAGTTTTGTTAAAGCTGCAAACATAGTGTAAGTGTTTTTTTTTATTATAATTTTATTAACTGTAAACTAGAGCACTGTTGTGCACATAGATCATTCCTAGCCAAATCCAGTAAGTTCAACAGAATACAAAAAAGATATCAAAAACGTCGTACAAGAACACTATCTACTCGTAAAATATTTAAATTTGAGTATTTCATATTTTACTTAAGTGTAAAGTAATAATCTTTTTTTTTAATATAAACATTTTTTATGATTTATTAATATATTTTTCAATATATGCTCTTCAGAAACGGTTACCTTTTTATTCAAGGTAACAAAATAAGTTTTTATTTTTTATAGAAGAGGGAGGCAAACGAGTAGGTGGCACACGTGATGGTAAGTGATTACCGCCACCCATGAACATCTGCAATACCGGAGGAATAGCGGATGCGTTGCCGGCCTTTGAGAAAGGTATAGGCTCTTTTCTTGAAGGTCCCTAAGTCGTATCGATCCGGAAAAACCGCTGGCGGCAGCTCATTCCACAAAGTGCAAGTGTTGTTTAGGTAAGGTATAGGCTCTTTTCTTGTAGGTCCCTAAGTCGTATCGGTCCGGAAAAACCCCTGGCGGCAGCTCATTCCACAAAGTGCAAGTGCGTGGCAGAAAATTCCGCGAAAAACGCACTGTGGTGGAATGCCAAAGCATCAAGGTGGTGTTGATGAAATATTTGGTTATTCCGTAAGGTGTGATGGTGAAATTCAGCGGCTGGGATTAATCCGAACAATTCCTCGGAACACTCCCCCGTAGTAGATCTTATAGAAAATGCAAAGAGATGCAACATCTCTTCGCAAAGCCAGGGGATCTAGCCGATCGGATAGAGTATGGTCGTCGACAATTCGAGCCGCTCTTCTTTGGATACGGTCAAATGGAAGGAGCTGACACTGGGGTGCCCCCGCCCACAGATGAGAACAGTACTCCATGTGCGGCCGAACCTGCGCCTTATAAAGTTGCAACCGGTGGGCCGGCATGAAGTACTGTCGTGCTCTACTGAGCACGCCAAGCTTTTTAGAGGCCAATTTGGCCTTTCCTTCCAAATGACGGCGATACTGAACGTTGCTCGATATGTAATAATAAACAAAATAAGTATTAAAATAGATAAATTAAAACCTTACTACGTTTAATGAGCTATCTTGTAAATATGGATAAACATACATTGTGGTATCTCGAATCTAGCCAAGGACTTTGACAATTTCTTGTGTTTAGATTTTACACAGATTTATCTTAACTTTGGGGAAATTCGCTTACACACTAAACGAAAATATTCATTAGGAAAGCGATCATTTTGACCCTAAGTGAAGCTTGGGGTCATAGTGATGGTGGTAAATAACAAAACAAATAAAAATCAGTTCGAAAAGCATATTAAAAATTGATTATCAATGCTCATGTAGGTCACGGTTAACATAACTAATTATAGCAAATTAGCGACTACCCATAAATTCTCGACAGCGGGAGCCTAAACAGGTTATTGACATTGTGTATGCATCACGTAAAATACTTCGACGTTCGTTTCTAGAGCATGTGAGATAGCTCGTTAAACAACTACTTATAAAAACTTACTGATTTAATAAGTATCAGAAACATTGTACAGATAAAAATGCAGCTATATCATTGTCGTGAAAATTTTAGATTTGAGAAAATATTTTACATTTTACATTTACTAACAACGGAAGCAGACGGACCTAATATCTCAGCATAAGTAATAAATGTTTGCGTAATTACCAGTTTGGGGGTCTTGAGCAATGTACAACGTTTTAAATTTTTATATTAATCAAACTCCGACATTTAACATGAGTTGGTATCATACATAAAATCTTGTTGTAAGTATTGTGAATGTTATATAAACGGGAATGGGAATACATTAAAAAAAGAGTCACGATAGCCGAGTCGTTCTAAAGTGTCTAGACTAAACCTCTGTCTACCGTGCGAGAAGATATTTATTATTATTTTTTGAAAACATTAAGCAATTAAATTATATTAACTAGCAGAAAACAAAATTAAAAAATAATATAAGTTCAGACAATTATGTCCTCCCGGCGGTTATAGCGATTAGCAATTATGATCAGCGGAGGAAATATAATCCACAAGTAAGTATACAAGTATATTTTCGTATAAGTACATGAGTCCCATGTACTCGGGTACATCGGTGTCAACGTTTATCAATTGTCGTATTGTAACTAAAAAGCATTGTAGTTTTTCGTTATGCATTAATATTAAATGAATTGATACATCGAGTGTCATCTCTATGGATAACTTAATAGTGAGGTTAAAATAATACTTCGTAGATAGGGAAAAGATTGGTAGTTATGTGTTAATAGGTAGTTAGCTGTGAAAAAGGTGCCTTCATGTCTGAGACAATAGCATTAATTCCAGGACTTTTTACAATTTGGAAAATGTTCAAATTGTAGAGAATAAAATCTACAAAGAAAATACTTGCATTAAATTTACCTATACACAGTTATTCATAATTACGATTGTTCACAATTCTGTTCATTTTTATCGAATACAATATTCAATTTCAAATATAATACAATATACAATTTTTGATTCAATTTCAATTTTAGATTTTAACGAGCTCTGAACAAACTAAATTGGATAAAAAAGTTTGACTTTGAGTAAAAGCATTCTGAAGTGCAATAGTATTGACTGGCATCAATTTAACATAATGGGCAATAATTGGCGATCGATTGTTGAGATGCAGTTTAATTAAAGTCAATATGCCTTATCTCTTTGATACATTAAAAATAATTGTTATCTTAAGTGTTGCTAAAAGCAGTTCCATATGCCTTAATCATTTAAATATAAACAGGCATTTTTCTGTAACTTTAAAGTGGAGACATAATTTATCAAAATTTTATGTATAAATAATAAATCGTTTATTCATAAATTTCGTAAAAATGTTTTGTTTATTATTAAAAAGCATACTATATAACTTATGTAGTTTAAAATTTATAGTACTAAACTACGAGTACTACAATAACTTGCTAATAATCGTGCAAGTGAATGTGGGAAAATATAATATTAATAACAAAGTACATCTATAATTACACGTGTTTAACTGTTTTAATTAAAATAAATAAAACGTCATTTGAAAAACACAACACGTCTTCATTGTACTTTAGACTTTCAATATCTGCATGACCTCGGACTATAAACTAACGCAATTATATGCAAGTAATGTTTATGTCATACTTAAGAACGTCAAATGACGTCAAAAAACGTAAGAAGTTATAAAAGTTAAATAGCATCACGAAATCTAAATACATTAAAAATATATTCTCTTTTCTACTATATTTAATAAAAATCTAGTATTCTAGATTTCCTAGTATTCTCATTTACAATTCGCATACAGCACTTGATAGCCTAGTTAGTAGCTGTACCTTCTTATCTTAATTGTTACGTGTTTGAATCCCGTTAAGGGCAACATGTTGCTAATCGTGTGACAAATATGAATATTTGTCATTTATTTTATATATATATATATATATATATATATATATATATATATATATATATATATATATATATATATATATATATATATATATATATATATATATATATATATATATATATATATATATATATATATATATATATATATATATAAATATATATTATCGTATATGTTATTATATATGTATATTATACGGTTGGACAATAAGACGGATAGGTTCACCACCACTTCACTTTGTAAACTACATTTTGTAGACCTCTGTCCTAAGAGAAGTTTAATAATACATAGGTACATCACATACGTTGCTCTGATCTTAAAATAAGTAGCTTAAGCTTTTATTTTAAGGAATCATAAACAATTTCGGTACCACAAACAAGAAAAAAATTTAGAAAAAATCTATTTTCTACATTGACCCGACCGGACATCGAAACCAAGACATTAGAACTAGCGACACCATAAAAGCTAGTATGCACGCCACTCGTCCATAGAGAATTTTTAGCCTCGAGGAGTAATAACACAGATTCCTATAAGAAGAATTCAGTTTAGAATTAAAATTGGTAACTCGTGAATTAATAGACATCAATACGTATCTTTAACACCTACAAGTTATAATTTCATTAGCTACATTTCTTACCTGATAGTATAATTCAACAGTTAAGGCATCCCACTTCTTGCACTCCTGTAACAAAAGATGATCATGTTAAAATACTATAAGCTTATTCATGGTATGTACACTAAATTATAGAGAAAAATAAATACAGCATGTTCAACCAATATCATTATTGTTAACGACAGCTGCTTCTTCCTTTGAGAACATTATAAAAAGTAGTCAATTCAAAGACCTTTTCCGTTATCGAACTTATGACAACAATGCAGAATTATTGCCGGTTTGATTCACAATGATTAAAGTTCGAACAGCTGTTATAAGAAATATGGCAGACTATTTATAATTTCTGTAGGGAATAACCTTACGTTACATAGCACGTGTTTATATGTCATAATAAGAAATTTGAACGATTCCAATGAAAATGATGTATATTCTCGCATTTTCCAAGACAGATATAACCAGAGGCCTAAACCATTTAGGCCTTTGCAATATTTCACCGGAGCATAATTGGGGATATCGTGACAGGTGGTGAGCGTGTAGCTGACTTTACGTACAAGCCAACATTATAAATCATACTTAATTTTTAAAAAAATGTTACGAGCCTATCTCCTGGGATATGAATCGAACTCAGGTCTCTTGACCCAAACACCGATCGCCCAACTACTCTACTATCGTGACTTTAACGTTAGTAGAATTAAATATTTTATTAATTTTAGCGAAATGTTTATACATAGAATGCTTAATTAATGTTATAGAATTGTAGTTGCAAAAGTCACTATTAGCTGTTGATCAGAATTCGAATTAGAAGACTCAAGTTCGATTCCCTGGAGGACGGCTTTTATCAATGTATGTTTTCTAAAGTCAGATATAATTTGAAAAGATATCTTGGACTCTAACAGGACCTGGCCAACAAAAGACTAACTTAATATCATGTGTTTTCAAATATCCATTTATTTGAATTTGATTGAAAAAAACACGTGTATTATTTAGACTCTTGACTATTGCAGTATCGGCGTTGAGAAGATATATAAAAATACTACATTATAAAAAAATATATTTAACATACAGCTGCCAACCGAATATTAAGTACTGGAAATAATTTAACTATAGTTAAATGTTACTCATTGATCCGTCAAGCACCAGAACGCGTAAATCGCAATCTCTGTTCGGCATTTAGGCCTCAATATCAGATCATAGGTTATCGGGATGATTGCCAGTAACACTGCTTACTTATGACTTGCTGCGCCCTGGCACAAGGAGCGCAAATGTTCGTACATATTCAGTAAATAACGTAATGGAACGTAAATAACAGCCAGCACTGTATTATCCGCAATTTCTTCTTGCATTTGTTGAAATCGAAACTGTTTTCATCTTTAATGCAATAGATACTTGTAATGTTAATCAATTTATAAAGACAGTGATACGTTTACGTAAAATAAGTATTGGATATAATATAATACGCTTACTAAGAGATTTGGCGACTTGTATCAGATATTATATCACTTCGAACACAATGGACATAGCTTTTTATTAATATGTAGTGTACAATATGTAATCCATGCTGAATTGAAAAGAGATATTTGAGATATCAACTGACGGGGCATGGTGAAATTTGAACCCTCAACTTCTTCCGTACTCTAGCGGCCTAACTTCGAACCACTTTTTTTCTCTTTGTTAATAAGAAAGCTCAACATGGCTAACATATTAAAAATTCACAAAAAATATATATAATCATCAATTATAATGTTATATTATAATAATTAAAGATTATGTATATGCTTCATTTCATCTTGTCAAAATCAATTTCAACTAGTCCTGAAAAAAAGATTTCAAACAAAAACGGAATCAATCGTTAGGAATTCTTAGATAAACATATCTATTGTCCTAACGATAATGTAAATTCTTCGTTCATCGCCTAGTCATTTAGCTATTAATAGCGCTGACTTCATTTTCTTTAAAGTTACACACCACAACACTTTGTAGAGGGACACTTGAAAAGATCCCGTAAATGAACTTTTGTTTCTTTGAAACGTTATTCGTGTTAAATGAAAGCTGGCGTTATGTAACGAGCCGAGATATAATTTAAATCTGCACGATAAAACATACGTTTTGGTAAAAAAAACAGCTCTGGCTTCGAACGCAGTTAAAGTAACGGTTAATGCAAACCGCTGCAAACACCGTTCGAGAAATAAACCAAAAATAACAGCTCTTAATGCACAGGCCACTAAAATGGCTAATTTAAAGGCTTAACTTTGCATATATAATATGCGGATTTAGCTGTTTTTATATATATATATATATATATATATATATATATATATATATATATATATATATATATATATATATATATATATATATATATATATATATATATATATATATATATATATATATATATATATATATATATATATATATATATATATATATATATATATATATATATAAAATTTTCATATTGATTATAAAGGTAACTTATTATTGAATACGTTGAATTGGAAAGAAAAAAAAGTAAAACAAAGCTTTTTAATACTTGGGTCATTTTTAAAATTGCGATATTTACACATGGAGCCCACAGGGTTATAGAAAAATGTTCGTTTTAATAATTACAAAACAATTTTAAATATATATTATAAAAATAGATACACAAATGATATAACGGAAATGTTCTTCGAACGGCCATGTTGAACATTCGTCGTATTTTATATTTATTATAAAAAGACATAAACGTAATGCTATTTACTTTCAAATTATAGATAATAATTAATTTCTTCAAACCGATATCACTTAACATATTAATGAAATATCATGAAGGTAATCAGCACCGGATGGAACCGCAATCGCCGCTCCGCCGAGCAAACGTGGTGAATGTGGAAAATTCTCCATACGGGAGAGGCTTCTGTCAAGCAGAATAAGTCTTAGAACCCGTTAAATTTGCAATTATGAGATTCATACGTTTTAAATCTCGGCGTTCGTAGCTAATAAGTTTACTACAATAACTAAAATTTCAAATAGTTTATTTAAATGTTAAATATATCATAGAAATGTCAATCAAAAATGTCAGGGAACATATAATGAAAAAGGTGTGAATATTATTAATATATGTTTATGGATAGCTTCACTTCTAAATTTTATCTGTATGTCTACAGAACAATAATGTACTTTTTGTACGCTACCAGGTTTATTGCGGAAGTGACAGACTAACAAAAAATCCACTGTAAAGTAAAACTGTAAAATAAAACTGTAAAGTAAATAATTGGATTTGTACCTTCGTATAATATATTTAAATCTGCTCCAGATTCCATTATTCGTAATAAGTGTACCTAATCTCATCGTATGAGCATTTGTTAAAATATAACCACGCTATTACAGAAACTGTATTTGACTTCCTGTACTGTACTGTACTAAAACCATGACAAAAAGTTCAATAAAAGCTTTCAACGATTCGATTTTTTTTATTTTCGTGAGAAACGTAAATAAAAAGAACGACAGCCCCTGATGCCGTATTCTGCTCCAGTTCCCAATATTAAGCCATATTCTGGAGGCTTGACGCGGTCTCGTAGAATATTCATCATATTAGGATATTTATTTGTATGTAAATAAATGATTTTCATAATCCCCAACTTCTGTTTCCACAACAACATAAATTATTGCAAGTATTCACGGAAAATCATTCTCTCGTAAAAAGTTTGTGCACGGACAAGGTCGACTTGGACGAGACCGAATTGTTGACACTTCACAAAGAACACGTCAGGAACGGTGAATCAAATCTTCACGGAACCAAAATTCATCTCGTTATTTGCTTCTACTTGAATATTAGTTGTAAATAATAATATCTCTGAAGTGAATAACTGGCAAGTAATATTGCAATATTTTAGTTTTATTTCATAGAGAATAATATCCTTATGATTAGGTAGCCTATATGACTTGATGTTGCAAAACAAAACATGTTTTTACTACAAAAATAAAATGACATTATGAATCAATCCAATGGCACTGCAAGCTCGCCCACCTATTTTACAAATCTGTTGCAAATGTGTAAATTCACCGATGTTTTCGAAAGAGATGACAACATCGTGATAAAATTATTATAGAGACCTAACAGTACACGGAAAAAAATGACATCACATATTCAAATGGCACAAAATTACCACGAATGAGTTTGCATTATGAAATTCAAAGTTGGCAGGAAAAAAACAAAGAAGCTAATAAATCAATATTTCAGCAATAAATCAACAGATCCGCTTCATAATAAAGCAGGATCTAGACGTGGCAAGATATTCCAACATTTAAATTATTTAAACGCGAAGAAAAACATGCGGACAAAAAAAGGTCGTTTCTAATGCTGCTTTGGACGGAAAGGCGAAGTACAAAGGGACTCGGTGTCGGAGGTCTTGTAAACAGATTGTGAAGGAAACGGTTTTTTGTTGGAGATATAGAAATGAAATGGGCGTCGGCTCGTCGGGCGCAGGTAAGAATGTCCTTAAAGGCAGGATTACTGTATTCGTGCTTGATTTTATCTTAGTTACTCACGATCACAAACATTGCTATCTCTACTGTTTGCACAAATATGGATGACCTTACAGCTCGCGTGCGTGACGACCGCATTTGTAGATCTAGTTTAAAATTAAAATTTCTGTTACTACGATAAAGTTATTCTTTTTCAAGTTTAGGCGAAAGTAGTCTCTCTACATGTGCTGTATACATGGGCATAACAGCCTTTAAGTCCACCACAAGATATAGGGCTCTCCCGAAAGGTTTTCTACTTTGTATTTTGGTACTATATTATGGTAAGCAATTATGAGGTCTCATATTAGTTCTTTGAAATGTATTCGCAAGTGTATATGACGTTAAATATAAATGGTGTGTGCATACACAAAACGAACTTATAATATATGTATAAGCTTAGTTGGTAGTGACTATGCCTTCGAAGATAAGTCCCGTTGGGAGCGAACATTTGTGTGATGACTGATGAACATGAATGTTTATACTTGAGTCATAGATGTTTACATGTATTTGTATATTTATCTATGCTAATATATAGGTGTGTATGTATGTTGTACTGTCGGCTTGGACATAGCTTCGGTGGAAAGTAGGGCGAAAGAACTTCATTCTTTGACTTCTGTCTATCCCAGGATAGAAATTGATGAAGATACATAAAAATGAAATTAGTATTATAATTCAAGTCAGTAAATTATATTGATTAAAGAAGTTAAACGTTAATTTTGTTTCAACTTCACCTCAAAATTTGATGATGTATCTAAATAACTGATGCACAAAACAGTTTGTAGCAACTCAAAATAAACAAAACTTCTTGACAAATATATTAGTTTACTTCTTACTGAAGTTACAATTATTCGTCGTAAGTCATAACGTAATAAAATAGTCCTTACCGCTTTCAGTCTCTTATAATATTAATGTTGTCTATCCGGGTAAAATGAATACATTTAGCCCCAGACAGGTCAACAGTATTCATGTGCGACGAGCTATTTAATATTTAATACATCGAAATGCGACGCATTTACCGTTTTTTCCTGTTCCGTTCTTTACTAAAAAATCTAAACCCTTTAAGTTGAAACATAATGTGTTCTTGGAATTTAATTCCGTAACATCGATGGTTTTTACATAACTGCTTGTCAAATATCGATTGGTAATTTTTGTAACATTTATAAAGCTAATATAGTCACGATAGCCGAGTGATTGTGTGGTCGGAATTTCGAGTCAAAAGACCTGAGTTCGATCCCCCGGTAGCAGGCTCGTACCAATGGGTTTTTCAAAAACTTGTGTACGAATTATATCGTTAGATTGGACATAAAGACGGCGACGGGCTCACCACCTGTCACGTTGTCCCGAAAATATCTTCAGTGGAAGGTGGGTCGAAGGACCATAAATGTCTAGACTAGACCTCTGTCTACCCCTGTATTGGGAATTGCGTGAAGAAATATCTTCAAGAAATGTATTCTTTATTTTATTTTTAATATTTATGTAAAGCTATCTTCCATGAGCTATTTTGGGCAAATTACCTATATAGACGACGAAACGATGACACTGCCTTCGAAGCTAAGGGTTCGAATCCCGCTAGGGCCAAACATTTGTTTACAGAAAATGAGCGTTTGTACTCGAGTCATTAATATTATATGCATATATAAATATTTGTCTATTTATACACATTACATATTTGAATATGTATGTAAGTATATTGTGCCACTTACAATATAGGCTAAACAATATAGGCCTTTCCACTTGTCAAGTTGTCCCAAATAAGTTACGGAGGAGTGTCGAAATCATTGTCTATACCCAGTATGGGAAATCGCGTGAAACATTTTTAATGTTTTTATAGAAATGGCTAATATTTGTAATTGAAGAACACATTAAACAGTCAAATATTGAAAACATTTTATACTATCTGAAACAATTCATACTTTGATCACCTCGGCTATGCTGCACTGCAATGAATCACTTCATTTTATCAAAATAGTCGTCACAATTATATCAACTCCGTATCGATTTACTTACGTAAACAATGTGACCGACTGACATCGCATCGCAACAATACCGCGGGATTAAATTGTTGACCACTAGCATAAATCACAAACGTACACTTCTATTCTCCATCCATTCCATTTCCAAGTTCAAATTTAGATAATTACAATAACTTTGACATATTTTTATGGTTTATATAATTACCACTACCGACATAATTATGCCAATGTGAATGAACTAAAATTGCGAGCCATAACTCGTTTTTCTTCTTGTGAATAACATATCAAAACTGGTATAAATATCGTATTCTAGTAAATCTACATTCTTTGAGGTTGCGTTTACACTCTCGCCGCTTGACTTTAAAAAAAAGATCGAGCAAGAATTACACGATACGCTATAGTTGCATATTTATTCGCCAGATGGTCACGGTGAATGACACAGCGAAACCTATCGTAGGGAGCGCAAACCGGACCAAGCGACAGTCTGCGTGTCTAGCTGGTATCGGGAGACGGTAGGATCGCACTTCACTGGTCGTTAACCAAGCGGGCGCGCGTAGGTATTTCCAGTTCTGCTAGATACATAGCTAAGCTACTTATATTACAAATTTTACACTGGTTGCGGAGAGATGTAATCAAAACTCAGATAATTTAAATTGTTTTTATGACCAGAGAACCACAATAATTCTGAGGAAACATCCGTATAACGAGGTACGTAGGTACAACAAGCGAATAATATAACTAGTTTTGCAGTTATCGATAAAAAAAAATGTTAATATACGCATTTAGATATTTTATTTATAACATATGTAAGACTTCAATTTAACTTTACTGTTACAACAGGGCTATGTTTAAATATGACCACAGATAGTGTATTGCTTGCAGTTGTGCCAAAAGGAGAAGACGTTCGTTTGTTTTATGGTAAATTGCTTAAATAAGCGTAAACCGCTGCTTTATTACATAAAACACCACTATGACAGTCTTAAACTGTTATTTAGGCTAAAAAAGCAATAAACAGTCTATTTATATAAGTATAGTGTACAGTTTATGAAACCTATGCACAACTATTTTAACCAAGTGGATTCCACATGTTATTCAAGACATATTTTGACCAAAACAAAAATAATTAACATAAAACATTAAACAAAGTTTGCTATTATAGTAAACTAAAAATTACACTGATTTTAAGGCGAACCGTTTTTCAGTGACGAAATTAACTTTTATAAACATATAACATGTATATATGTTGATATAATCGAAATCGAAGAAATGTAAAGAAATAATTTGTAAATTTATACTTCATATTCATACTCACATACGTTGGCTTGCTTTAAGATGCACAGAGTATTAATGCAATGTCTAATTTATAATCTTTTGTTTTAATTCGGTAACTAACAAACAAGGCGTTGCTAAGCGAATAGTATTGCCTGAATTCCTCTTGATGATGGTAATAATGAGTACGATATACGAAAATCTTCCTAGCAGTGGGTAGAAACTACCAACACCCAATTTGTCTCTTATTACCTAAATACCTAAGTACCGGGAATTATTTGTCCTAAAATGTAATAATTATTAAATGTAATAATGAAAGTTAAAAAGTGCAGAGCCTTACTATTATCTCAGTATTCTTATATTATGACTCTATACACCTGTTTTGTGATGGAATTAAGATATTTGTGTCTAAACAAACATCTTAATTCCATCACAAACAGGTGAAATACTAAACATATTTATGATAGTTAATTGACTCAGGCGTTACTTTGCGGAAATTCATTGTAAAGTTGTTATTTAAAAAATTACTTCGCAACCCTCCGAATGAAAATATAAAAAGGTATATGCTACCTGGTCCGAAGAGAAGAAGAGCACCACCCTCCCTCCCACAGATGCGTGCACCAATTCCACTGTTGATGTTGTTAGACAGATAGTACACAGAGATAAAGAAATAGTATACAACCTCTAAACATTAAATGAATCAGCTAAACTATTACCATACATACTTAGAAGCGTTTCACTTTCAAACTCGCTAACCCGAAGTTTTAATGATATATCAACTGTGTTTCTCTTTAAGATTTATTTCCTATTTCCTTGAGACAGTCATTATTGTTATTGCCCATAACGTATACCCGATACTGGACTATAAACTTCTAAGTTGTCCAGTAAGTACCATAGAATCGAAACCAATAACTATTCTATATTATAACACAGGTAAGTACAAACTTTACTGCTTTACTTTGAAAATCCATTATTGTTAGAAAGCCTTACGATTGAATTGCGGTGATCTTGCGTAGGCGAGTAAACGTTGCAGATCAAGGATAGTGCTAACTAGATAAATTTAAATCATATTCAACCATTTCTCTTATATATTTAGTGCACTTTCTAATAAAGCTTGTCAAATAGCACTAATTCTGTAGTTGATTTTATAAACTTTCTAGATACAATTTTAAGAAATAGGGGCTTGTCTAAGGTTGTTCCGTTTTTACAAACATGACGACTTGTAACTGAACTGAGGACTATCTGAGATATGTATTCAACTAGAGAAGAAAAGTTTAAATCTAAAAAACTCCATTGTATATCCTCGAATTACTATCAAATCCAAGCTACAGTAAAACGGAGTACACTTCAAAATTCTTTATAAAAAATTAAAAACAGAATTTTTACAGATAGATCAACAGTAGATCGGTAATTGGGATTATATTAATCAATACTATTCTGAGATTCGATCGCGTATTACTATCTCTGCACACATGTGACGGTGAAATTCTACAGCACCATTGTCCTGTTCAACCAGTTGTCCACAAGTCCAGATGTATTTTTATCAGAGCAGTTCACCCACGCTCGGAACTATCTAGATTTCAGTAACTCCAAGATTCAACAAAATAAAAGGTGGTAAGTGTCTATGACCAAACTAAGAATACATCGTATGTCAGAAAAAACTTTACATTAGGCTTCAAGTCACAATAGCCAAGTGTTTGGGTACTTGAAGTTCGAGTCAGAAGACACAAATTCGATAGTGAGATCGAGATGGGCTCGTACCAATGAGTGTTTTCAAAACTTATGTACGATTTACACAAGGCGACAGGTTGCGACAGGTTCTCCAATTGTCATGTCCGACCAGTAACCTCCAGTGTAAGTACAAAAATTCTTAGACCTCTAACTACCTCTATTTGGAAATGCGTGAAGATAAAAAAATATATCTTTATTTGCAAATTATTAAACACTACGTTGAGTTTTTGAAACTACATTTGTTTCGTACAGTTCAAGTTGATATAGCGGTACTGAAGGCCGTTGTGTATAAAAAAAGGTTAAAAAACCAGTCAATACATCACATGATTTTTGAAAGGAGTCGTTACAAAAGGAAACTAAAGTGTTGAATCAATGCCATTCTGCATAAATATTACGACTAAATTGCATGTACATTTCTTAACTGTTAGTATAAAAATGACTTAATTATATCGTTGACAAATTATAAAAAAAAAACTGTACTACGTCGATATTTATAACTGTACTGAAGTAAAATTTCAATCAGTGCAAAATTATTTATTTTTCAAATGAATGAAAACTGTTTCTTTCAAATTGTTTATGTCAGATGTTTATAGAAAAACGCGTGTTTTGCGCGAAGTGTTAACTGCCCTTGGAGTTTATACATGTGGAAAACATCAATCTATAGGGCAAAGGTGTTAAAAACAGATTGTATTTATCATCTAGCAGCAAATTAAATGAATACGAAGCAACCAGTAATTTTTAAACCATAATTATTAAAAGTTTAAATTTATCAATATAGAGTTTATTTTCATTGAAAAAATCAATAACAGACCAAAATTAAGCAGATCACTAACGAGCAGTAGCTCTTAAGGTTCGAGGTGTCTGGTACTGCGATTCCCACGCTTCTCAAGTTTTGCGATTACGGAAAATTCTCCTTCTCGCCTGTCGATATCTATATCCAAAATATAATGAGTAATGCTGAGATAACTTCTGTATTACCAATTGTGTAAATAAGACACAATGGGTAGGTACTTTAGAAGTCAAGGCCTGCTACTTAAAAAAAGAGAAGAATTATCCATACTGGAAAATCAACCTTCTATACAATACTACAAAAGCAAAATTAAATTCATAATTGACTTATGAATAATTTTAAATTACTCCTAATAATTACAACACGTGAAAGAAAATATATTCTTTATTATTATCAATTTACTACAAAAATGGAAAACGACAACAATATTAAAATTACTGAGAGGAAGGATATTCTACACAGAATTTAACTCCTGTTATAGCCAATAACGTATTTTTCAAGTTTTTCGACGACCATAAAAATCATTAACACTGCAATTTCTGCTAGATACCGCAATCTAATTTACTACCTTACGTGAGCCAATTAAAAGGAAAATTAAGATTGCTTATTAAAGCAATTTTAATATTTTCTTGAGGACTTTGGTAATATTATTATACACATCAAGGAATTAATATGACATCCACAGTAACTACATTTTGTACAGGTAAAAATAAATTCCGCTAGGTTCGAATACCTTTGAATCTTAACCATAAAAGAAGTGAAAAAGTTGCTACCCATAAAAGGACACTCAAGATTCCCGATACGAACTAGTTGACGGAAGTTTTTGCTGCCATTATAAGAACATCCTAGCTACGCGTCCTTCTAGAATTTCTACAATTTTAGTTTTCACATTTTTAAGTCATGGTATCTTTAACAATACACACGTTATGCGTAGATGATAAAATTCTAGAGGCTAATATAGATAATTTTAAAGTCGTGACTCAATCAATACAATTTTGGAGTTAGAAGTTAATTGGCAGTCATAAATTCCAAATGTTAGTAAACATATATCTGAACTCTATAATGATTTAAGGAAGAACATAAAAATATCGATAAACTTATTGTTGTCAGCAGATTTGGATATCATTTAATCATAAACATCCTTTTGTAAAAATTTACGACTACTCTAGGAATATATGTTATTATTTATGAAATTATATTATTAAATATTAAGATATTAATAAAAGAACCTGAGTCGAGAGAGCCATAAATAAGAAGACAATAAAACTTAAAATGAAAATAGTAATATGTCCTGTTTGTTGGCATTATACTTGTAAATTAATATTTTTCCTTTTCGTCGCTCAAGTGAATTTGTGTCAAGTATCTTTACTAGATGCATTTTCAAGAATAAATTAACTTTATTCAAAATCTTTTACACGCAGATTTCATATACATAAAGGTTGAGTGATTTCTATGAACTCTTAAAATGTAGCTAGTCACGATAGCCGAGTGGTTGGGTGGTCGTAATTTCGAGTCAAGAGACCCGAGTTCGATCCTTAAGTGGCCGTACCAATGGGTTTTCTAAAGAAAACTTATGTACGAATTTTATCGTTGGACATAAAGACGGCGACGGGCTCACCACCTGTCACGTTGTCCCGAAAATATCTTCGGTGGGAGGTGGGTCGAATGGACTTAAATGGTTAGACTTGACCTCTGGCTACCCCTGTATTGGGAACTGCGTGAAGATATTTTTTCTTAAAATGTAGTAACCAAATTAGTATTTACGTGAATACTACATTTAAGATACAACTATTATTTACTGTTTTCATAGCGGTTGATTTTCTGTAATATTGTAATAGCTTGGCGGTATTTTATAATAAGCGAGTATGCAAATAACGTGTTTGAAAAAAGGAGAATAAAGTTTTTCTTGTAAATGACATCGATACTACTATATGCAGAGTTATGTCTTAGTTCTTTCGAACCAGGATAACGTCACAGTTGGTGAGTTTACAAATAAAAAGTTAAAAGTTTAAATTTATCAATAAAGAGTTTATTTTCATTGAAAAAAAAAATCACATTTTTACGAGCCTTCCTTTTCTGTAAATGGAATTCTTGTCTCCGAATTTAGTCGAAGTCACGATAGCCGAGTGGTTGGGTGGTCGTAATTTCGAGTCAAGAGACCCGAGTTCGATCCTTAAGTGGCCGTACCAATGGGTTTTCTAAAGAAAACTTATGTACGAATTTTATCGTTGGACATAAAGACGGCGACGGGCTCACCACCTGTCACGTTGTCCCGAAAATATCTTCGGTGGGAGGTGGGTCGAATGGACTTAAATGGTTAGACTTGACCTCTGGCTACCCCTGTATTGGGAACTGCGTGAAGATATTTTTTCTTAAAATGTAGCTAGTCACGATAGCCGAGTGGTTGGGTGGTCGTAATTTCGAGTCAAGAGACCCGAGTTCGATCCTTAAGTGGCCGTACCAATGGGTTTTCTAAAGAAAACTTATGTACGAATTTTATCGTTGGACATAAAGACGGCGACGGGCTCACCACCTGTCACGTTGTCCCGAAAATATCTTCGGTGGGAGGTGGGTCGAATGGACTTAAATGGTTAGACTTGACCTCTGGCTACCCCTGTATTGGGAACTGCGTGAAGATATTTTTTCTTAAAATGTAGTAACCAAATTAGTATTTACGTGAATACTACATTTAAGATACAACTATTATTTACTGTTTTCATAGCGGTTGATTTTCTGTAATATTGTAATAGCTTGGCGGTATTTTATAATAAGCAGTATGCAAATAACGTGTTTGAAAAAAGGAGAATAAAGTTTTTCTTGTAAATGACATCGATACTACTATATGCAGAGTTATGTCTTAGTTCTTTCGAACCAGGATAACGTCACAGTTGGTGAGTTTACAAATAAAAAGTTAAAAGTTTAAATTTATCAATAAAGAGTTTATTTTCATTGAAAAAAAAATCACATTTTTACGAGCCTTCCTTTTCTGTAAATGGAATTCTTGTCTCCGAATTTAGTCGAAGTCACGATAGCCGAGTGGTTGGGTGGTCGTAATTTCGAGTCAAGAGACCCGAGTTCGATCCTTAAGTGGCCGTACCAATGGGTTTTCTAAAGAAAACTTATGTACGAATTTTATCGTTGGACATAAAGACGGCGACGGGCTCACCACCTGTCACGTTGTCCCGAAAATATCTTCGGTGGGAGGTGGGTCGAATGGACTTAAATGGTTAGACTTGACCTCTGGCTACCCCTGTATTGGGAACTGCGTGAAGATATTTTTTCTTAAAATGTAGCTAGTCACGATAGCCGAGTGGTTGGGTGGTCGTAATTTCGAGTCAAGAGACCCGAGTTCGATCCTTAAGTGGCCGTACCAATGGGTTTTCTAAAGAAAACTTATGTACGAATTTTATCGTTGGACATAAAGACGGCGACGGGCTCACCACCTGTCACGTTGTCCCGAAAATATCTTCGGTGGGAGGTGGGTCGAATGGACTTAAATGGTTAGACTTGACCTCTGGCTACCCCTGTATTGGGAACTGCGTGAAGATATTTTTTCTTAAAATGTAGCTAGTCACGATAGCCGAGTGGTTGGGTGGTCGTAATTTCGAGTCAAGAGACCCGAGTTCGATCCTTAAGTGGCCGTACCAATGGGTTTTCTAAAGAAAACTTATGTACGAATTTTATCGTTGGACATAAAGACGGCGACGGGCTCACCACCTGTCACGTTGTCCCGAAAATATCTTCGGTGGGAGGTGGGTCGAATGGACTTAAATGGTTAGACTTGACCTCTGGCTACCCCTGTATTGGGAACTGCGTGAAGATATTTTTTCTTAAAATGTAGCTAGTCACGATAGCCGAGTGGTTGGGTGGTCGTAATTTCGAGTCAAGAGACCCGAGTTCGATCCTTAAGTGGCCGTACCAATGGGTTTTCTAAAGAAAACTTATGTACGAATTTTATCGTTGGACATAAAGACGGCGACGGGCTCACCACCTGTCACGTTGTCCCGAAAATATCTTCGGTGGGAGGTGGGTCGAATGGACTTAAATGGTTAGACTTGACCTCTGGCTACCCCTGTATTGGGAACTGCGTGAAGATATTTTTTCTTAAAATGTAGCTAGTCACGATAGCCGAGTGGTTGGGTGGTCGTAATTTCGAGTCAAGAGACCCGAGTTCGATCCTTAAGTGGCCGTACCAATGGGTTTTCTAAAGAAAACTTATGTACGAATTTTATCGTTGGACATAAAGACGGCGACGGGCTCACCACCTGTCACGTTGTCCCGAAAATATCTTCGGTGGGAGGTGGGTCGAATGGACTTAAATGGTTAGACTTGACCTCTGGCTACCCCTGTATTGGGAATAGAGTAAAGGTATTCAATTATTTCTAATAACTAAATAATCATGATAATTGATAACATTATTTGACTAAATGACACTATCTTATCGTCAGAAGCTACGTACCTTGATATGTAATATCGTGTTGCTTTTTAATTACTATGCTAAGATTTTATAACTATATTTTCTAAATACAAAATAAAAATTGTTACAAATATATCACGAATGTATGTTTGTGGCTTATTTATTGTTTGTATATTAATACCTAACCCGACAAAAGTTTAAAAATAATTAATGATTTTCTTGTTTAATGATTATCATTACTTTGGTACATGCCTTATTTAGCGATGGCACAAATCAAATAATTTTAGTCTTAAAACAAATGTAAATATTTTTAATAATATTTTCTTGAGGACTTTGGTAATATTATTATACACATCAAGGAATTAATATGACATCCACAGTAACTACATTTTGTACAGGTAAAAATAAATTCCGCTAGGTTCGAATACCTTTGAATCTTAACCATAAAAGAAGTGAAAAAGTTGCTACCCATAAAAGGACACTCAAGATTCCCGATACGAACTAGTTGACGGAAGTTTTTGCTGCCATTATAAGAACATCCTAGCTACGCGTCCTTCTAGAATTTCTACAATTTTAGTTTTCACATTTTTAAGTCATGGTATCTTTAACAATACACACGTTATGCGTAGATGATAAAATTCTAGAGGCTAATATAGATAATTTTAAAGTCGTGACTCAATCAATACAATTTTGGAGTTAGAAGTTAATTGGCAGTCATAAATTCCAAATGTTAGTAAACATATATCTGAACTCTATAATGATTTAAGGAAGAACATAAAAATATCGATAAACTTATTGTTGTCAGCAGATTTGGATATCATTTAATCATAAACATCCTTTTGTAAAAATTTACGACTACTCTAGGAATATATGTTATTATTTATGAAATTATATTATTAAATATTAAGATATTAATAAAAGAACCTGAGTCGAGTGAGCCATAAATAAGAAGACAATAAAACTTAAAATGAAAATAGTAATATGTCCTGTTTGTTTTTCCTTTTCGTCGCTCAAGTGAATTTGTGTCAAGTATCTTTACTAGATGCATTTTCATATTTTTTTTTTCTTAAAATGTAGTAACCAAATTAGTATTTACGTGAATACTACATTTAAGATACAACTATTATTTACTGTTTTCATAGCGGTTGATTTTCTGTAATATTGTAATAGCTTGGCGGTATGTTATAATAAGCGAGTATGCAAATAACGTGTTTGAAAAAAGGAGAATAAAGTTTTTTCTTGTAAATGACATCGATACTACTATATGCAGAGTTATGTCTTAGTTCTTTCGAACCAGGATAACGTCACAGTTGGTGAGTTTACAAATAAAAAGTTAAAAAGTTTAAAGATACAAATTTTACCTAAATTTTGAAAAAAAAAATCACATTTTTACGAGCCTTCCTTTTCTGTAAATGGAATTCTTGTCTCCGAATTTAGTCGAAGTCACGATAGCCGAGTGTTTCGGTGATAAGAATTCAAGTCAAGAGACACGAGTTAGAGCCCCAAGTGGTAGGCTCGTACAAATGAATTTTTTCGAAACTTATATACACTTTATATACCTATCTTCGTAATTATATCGATGGCTTGAACATTGGACATAAACAGGTGGCATGCTCAATAACTATCACGTGGTCCCAAAAAATGTCTTCGGTGAAAGGTGGATCGAAAGGACTTAATTGCCTGGACCTTAGTCGACCCCTGAATCGGGAATAGAGTAGAGGTATTCAATTATTTCTAATAACTAAATAATCATGATAATTGATAACATTATTTGACTAAATGACACTATCTTATCGTCAGAAGCTACGTACCTTGATATGTAATATAGTGTTGCTTTTTTTTAATTACTATGCTAAGATTTTATAACTATATTTTTCTAAATACAAAATAAAAAATTGTTACAAATATATCACGAATGTATGTTTGTGGCTTATTTATTGTTTGTATATTAATACCTAACCCGACAAAAGTTTAAAAATAATTAATGATTTTCTTGTTTAATGATTATCATTACTTTGGTACATGCCTTATTTAGCGATGGCACAAATCAAATAATTTTAGTCTTAAAACAAATGTAAATATTTTTAATAATATTTGTATACCATAGTAAATGTGTACTCAGTAATCGAATGCGTAAGGCGTTATTGAACGTACGAATAATTTACAATTCCATATATTCATATGGAATTGTAAATTAATGTGTATGCGAGTAAACATATGATAGAACAATGAGAATAGCCGCGGATCCCAGCATATGGAGAGTGCGCTTCGTTTAATATATGGTAATATTGTTTATTGTCATCTAACACAATAGAAGAACAATTACAATGGCTCCTGCGATTCTATCGGCGTAGGTATAATGGCCTATGACCTATTTACTTGAAATCGTAGACACACCTTTAGTCTCGGTCGACGGACTGCTTATATGTTTTCATTAATGATTTTTGATAAATTTTTAGCAAAATGAGACATGATACTTATTGTTAAGGTTTAAACAAGGAAAGGCAATGAAATATATAATAAAAAATAAAGTAATAAATATAAATATAAATATCTTCACGCAATTCCCAATACCGAGGTAGACAGAGGTCTAGTTTAGACAATTAAGTCCCTGCGACCCACCTTCCACCGAAGATATTTTCGGGACAACGAGACAGGTGGTGAGCCCGTCGCCTTTATATCCAAGCCAACGATGGAATTCGTACATAAGTTTTTGGAAAACTCATTGGTACAAGCCTGCCACCTGGGGATCGAACTCGGGTCTCTCGACTCGAAATTCCGATTACCCAACCACTCGGCTATTGTGAATATATAGTCAGTTAGTAAAATATTTTGCTAAACATAAAACCGCCTAAAGACAAAATTTTTATTGTTATGTCTGTGAGTGTGCATGTTTGAAAACAAATATTTAAAATAGTAAAATATTAATCTTTGAAGATAACCAAGGAAAGAATATGATATATGTCAGAATGTAAGAACTGTTACCATGGCAACATATAATAAAAATCACTTGTCTGTTAATTATATATTAATCTATTATATATAATTATCGTTGTTGCTGATGAACTCCGAAGCTGCCTGTTTCACTTTTCTTTTAAATGTGCGTTTTACTCGTCCCTAAGTGAGGAAAGTTTTTATCACATATTTTTTAAGAATTAAAAATCAACTAGATTTTATAATTATTTTATATTCCGGCGTATTGTGTAGTTGAATTACATAATACCATGGGAACCGTTGCTAATGTTTAACAAATTTTATTCTTTTCTTTACAATTTACAAGATTAAAGATTTTTACCAATTTAAGTCACGATAGCCAAGTGGTGTGGTGATCGGACTTGGTGATTGGAGTGGTATGGAGACCCGAGTTAGATCCCCAGACAGCAGGCTCGTACCAATAGCTTTTTTCAAAAAAACCTACTCACTACCAGGCACGTTATCCCAAAAAATGTCTTCCGACCCACCGGTCCAAAAGACTTATTGGGAACGGCGTGAATATATTTACTAAATAAAAAGCTGCCACAGCACAGCGTGGGCGGGATTAGCTTGCTAGTATGCGTACTATATGATAAATAAAACGGGCTCACCACCTGTCACGTTTTCTCAAATGGGAGACCATCGAAAAGTGGGTTGAAAGGAATAAAATTCCTCTCTCTGAAAACCTCTGACTTCCACAGCATTGGGAAATGCATAAAGGTTTACATCAAAAACATATTACTTACGTTTACTTTGGAAATTTGATTAAAAAACTATGTAGTCACTCCTGGTAAACATTCAAGCCACTAAGACACTGTTAAAAGGGCAGACATTTAGGGCTTGCTATTTTTGCATAATGCCAAGTGCTTATTCGTGGACAATTATCAGTCGTACAATAATTTTTGTAGATTGATTTGTTTTTTTTTCTGTCTTGTAAAAAAATTATTTTATGACCACAAGTTATCTAATAAGTTATCTAATAAAAAAATATTATAATACTCGAGTAATTACTAAAAAATATTTAAGGATATAAAAATAAATATTCTATTAGCTATACAGAAATTTTGTTTTTAGTAAGTTATGGAATACTAAGTTCGACACAATGTTTAAAAGCAAGTTATATAGGACCACTTCGATGAAGTTCACAAATTGTTAGATACGAGAAACAGGAGTAGCGTGGCAGAGATTCCGTAGCTCTAGTCTATCTCAAATATTGAAGAGAAGGCCTTTGCCCAGCTGTTTACAGGCCGCTACTTCACTTTTTCACTCCAGGTCTGAGTCACCGGTCACCGCTATCAACGGATGAAACGCTAAAGCACAAGATGCCTTTACTTTATGTGGGTATTCTACCTGACCGTGACAGAAACTGTTGCTGGGCTCCACGATGAAATATGTGTATAATGTTTTCGTGATGCTTTCATTTGAATTTAGAACTCCAAATTTGAATTCAGAATGAGAGTGATCACATTTTGAATACTGATATGAAAAAAATGCCTATAACTTTCTTTTAAACCATGTGTATAACTATAACTACTTTCTATAACAACGCAAAAAATGTAATATTGCAAAATTTAATATTTTAATTAAATGAAATGTTGTTTTTAATTACGTAATACAATATAGCGTATAAGTGAATACTACTAATAAAATATATAGCACGTGGCGATCTGTTCTCGCTAGGTACCCCGTCAGAGACTGTGCGTGAAGATGCGTAAGTAAATTAAATATAATGTATTTTTAAAGCAGTTTTACAGTTGTAATATAATTTTGCTTACGTTTTATTAAACGAGTCGGTTCTCGTTTTTACGTAAAATCGTTCGTTCAAGGAAATTTGACACTTACAACCGTGGGAAGGTTAAAATAATATATCAACCTTAAAAGTTATTATGAAGCAGAAGTGCTTAAAGCTTATTTTTGAGTAATTTTTTGTGATAGAATAATATTTGTACCAAAATTATAATTTGTTTGATACTAACGAAACTTTTACAATCATGTACTTTACATATTTGTTAGTACTTAACACCTAATCCAATATTACTTTAATTCGATGAATAGATTTTATACACTGGATATTCACATTAAAAGGTATCATTTAATTTAATTTCGATAAAAGCTGTTTACATCTATATCAGAATCGATGTCGGCAAATCCCATTAGTGTCGCAACACTATAAGGTATGATTAGGTACGTCACTGCATACCTGTAGCATATACACTCCATTAGATAGCGACGGATGACGCTTATCGTAAGGTACAAGAAACCGGTTATGTCGTTTAACTTCAACTTAAAACTCGCCAATTGGCGTTTGCGTAAAAATACAATTTTAAATAATAGGCACATCCTTTAAGTCTAAATTTACTTGAAGCGGATGCCCGTCGGTTTTTCCACGTGGTCCAACATTTTGTTTATTGACCTTAACCTCAAAAATCCATTGTGGAAAAAGGCTTCTCTCATAAGAAAGATTTTATACAACATAACAGAACCAATGTAAATAAAATGATAGAGGTATGCAGTTAGCATCACGGATAAACTACTGCATAAAAGAAAATATTGCGAAATGAATAAAAAAAAGTCGCGGGTTTTGACATATAATATTCCTACGTGTTCTTTTTAATTATTGTTTAATTTAAATTGTATATTTCCGGAGATCTCATCACTGAAAAGTTAAATATAATTGCAACATTTTCGCTCAATATTCTCTGAGTGTGCTTATATTATCATATAATAACGACCTTAATAACCCATCGGCTTCATTTCAACTATTTTGTATTTCTCATTTTATTTTTTATTTAAGCACTTTATTAATCGATTTATAAAAATGATGAACGATATTTCTTTCAAAGCAGCAACGGATTTAGTTGTAACGAATTGCATTTTGTCCGACCCGGCATTATTCAGCGAGGAAAGACCCAATGGCATACTTTTTTACACGCGCTAGTATGATACAGTTCGACGAACTAATTATTTCATACTGTATACTTTCACTTGAATTAACAGACTGAATTAATGAGCTCGATATATCTGCCAGCAATCATATTTATCCTTTAACTATTTGTCCTTTTTTCATAAACTTGTGGTTCAAATGCACAGATTATAAATGCAATTTATAATAATTGTTAATTGCAGTATTACAGATATTCGGAGAGGAATAACGGAGAATTCCATGGCTGCTCCATTTATGATAGTTAATTGACTCAGGCGTTACTTTGCGGAGTCAAACTCTCTGCGGTCGCTCATCGTAGAGTCTACTCGCTTGAGGATGCCTTGTTTTGAGGCGAAACACGTGTCGCGTTTTCGGTGGTGGTGTGTGTTACCTGGTTTGAGTGTAGTGGTGGTGGTGCATACAGTGGAATTGGTGCACGCATCTGTGGGAGGGAGGGTGGTGCTCTTTTTCTCTTCGGACCAGGTAGCATATACCTTTTTATATTTTCATGCGGAGGGTTGCGAAGTAATTTTTTAAATAACAACTTTGCTCCATTTATGCCTTACCCCCGTTAATGTGCTCCTGAGGAATTTGTCTTTTTAGTGTTTTGGCAAATGATGTTGGTTTGATCGAACAGTCATCAGATTACCTAATATGAATAGTTTTAAATGATATCTTTTCCTTCAGTTGGTAGACAGATATATAAGTTATTGAAAAAACCCATTGCTACGAGCCTGTGTCACCTGATGATCGGGTCTATTGGACTAGGATTCAATTTACCGAACCACTCGGCTATCGTGACTCATAAATATTTTAAACTGATTTATAATAATGTTGAGTAATATGTAAGAATAATATAAAAATAAATGTAAAATAAATTTATATATCCTGTTTAGTATCTGATACATTTAATGAACCAATGGCTCTTGACTTTCAATTTTCTGAATATCAACAAAATATACTAAAACAGTACAATGAAAGTTCATTGTTATGTTTACGTTGCTCGATAAGAAATAAAAATTAGTAACGGGTACATTATTCGAAAAATCTAAAGGTCAAAGTCAAATTATAAAAATAGAAGTTAAATGTTATCAGTATCACAGATAATAAATATAAAGGCCAAAGGTGTTAGATTATATACGTGATGATAACAGATTTTTATAATTAACGGTCATTCCATCGTATGATGATAGATAAATATAAAAAAAATAAAAAATTTATATATCTTCACGCAATTCCCAATTCAGGGGTAGACAGAGGTCTAGTCTAGACGATTCGGCTATCGTGATTTAGTTAATTATAATTGTTGTTATTGGAATATGTTTTATGGTATAGGGTGAAAAACGATCCAAAAGTCTATCAGATGGTAAGAGGCTACAGCAACCCGTAATACAAACGAACTACGAAGGAACCATGAAGGAACGAACCATCAAAGAAGGTTACAGATTTATTGTCACTCTAGAAGACGAAAGTTGAATACTTCATAGACCATGATTACACAGGGTCTTCGAACCCTTCTATCCGAAACTTTTAAGAGTATGGTACAGTCCCAGACGACAACTAGGTAGAAGTCAAACATCATTTAATAATAATATAAAAAACATTAAAGCTGCTAATGTCATCATTATGAATAGACTATTTAATATAGTAACAATTATAGTTATTAATTAATTAACTAAAATTGCTACTCATATAACAATTCAATTTGAGAAACTGTGTAACTAGTGTTGATTTCGTAAATCACATCGGGTGCAATAATTATTATTAATTGCACATATTTATCATCACCGCATTATTTGTATTTGATAAAGACTCTGTTCATACAATGTACATATTTAACTAAGATAGTGTAAATTAATTACTAAGCTATCCAGCACAATGTCACTTTATCGTTGGTAAACTCTGCATCATTATTTTATAATAACGACGTAATATTTATATCTTAATTATCTGCTATTTATGACTGCATTTTAACTTATTTCAAAGTTTTTTAAAATTTCATAAACAGCAAAAACTCGTCGAGGACAACGTTAAAACAGAAAATCTCTCAAATAAATTGCTTGATTTGCTGTTTTCAATAATTATTCATACAATTAAGAAGTGTACAGAAAATAAGAATTAAGGAAATAACTGATATATACTTATTATAAGAATTACTTGTTTCCTCTAAATCTTATTATGATAATTAGTTAAGTACCTTATTATTCAAAAGTATTTAAATTTTGTTATGTGTGTTATATTGGTGAAGAGTAAGGAAAAATGCTATCTTATACAATAAAAGAAATGTAATATTTATACAGCAGACGCCAGAATAGTATTAAGGTTTTCCAAGGTTGACGTACGCAGGGTTAATGGCTATTGTTCACTAATCGCACGCCTATTACTATCGAGTCCCCCAGCTGCGAGCGAGAGGGAAAAGATTTTTTGTAAGTCCGGTACTTACAAAAAATCTAAATAATAACATTTACCTAACAACAAACTTAAGTTCAAATGCCACCAACACAAAGCCATTTTAAATTTATCTGTTGAATCTTTAATACTACTATGTTATGACGTCGGATAATGGGGGAAACCATAACTAGCGAACACTACTAGGTAGTAAAAATATTATTTTCCGAAGAAAAAAAAACCTAACAGTGCCCATTTAATGTAAGTGATACGATGTGTGCTTCAGTTGTATAATTAATACAAATGGCTTATGGTACTTCATCATCATCGTAACAGCTGATCAGAAGTCCGCTGCTGAACATAGGCCTCCCCCAAAGATTGAACGGTTCTGTGCCATCTACATCCATTGACTCCCTGCAACATTTTGCAAGTTATCGCTCCATCTTGTGTGGGGAGTAACCCAAAAAAATTATGCTGGTATATTAAGGAGATCATCATTTCAGTCTAATATAGTGCACTGCTGAACATTGCTGGTATTACAACAGGTGATCCCAGAGATTGTCACAGTGAACGGCCGGTCTTGAGCTAGAAACACCCATTGATCTTCCACAACATTTCGCAGGTTGTCTCTCCATCATGTTACTGGCATAAAATAAAATAAACCTCAAAAATATTTGGTCTAGACTTTATTTTGAAGTAAAAAAATAGAAAAGATGTAAAAGTTCATTACGGAGTATGATAATTTATAGAAACTCTTTAAATAAATTTAATTAAAATTATAGGTGCGTTTGCATTACCATCTTCATTACAGATTTAGTAGAATGATACATTAATTATTCATTTAATTCTAATTAATAATCAAGCTTGGGGCAAGCAATCTTGGGGTCAAATAGATGGCGCTTTAATGAACTGAATGATATTAATGTATGAAATTATATGAACATTTTTAATAACTTGTTGCAAACGATTTTTCTCTGAAAAGAACAAATAAACTCGGAACATCAGTTTCTAAATACGAAAAAAAGTTCGAAGATAGTTTACTTTAATATATTTCGATATATCATATATTTATTTATATTTATGTAATTATACTATACCATATATAATATACTTACATACATTTAAATACAATACTTCACGCCATCCAACACGATGTAGACGGAAATCTAAACAATTAAAACCCACCTTCCACCGAAAACAATTTTGGGACAACATGACAAGTGGAGAACCTGTCGCCCTTTTTATGTCCAAGCTAACGATACAAATCGTACATAAGCTTTTTGAAGAAACCCATTAGTACGAGCCTGCCACCTGAGGATCAAACTCGGGTCTCTTGACTCGAAGTCCGATCACTACACCACTCCTGACTCTCGACTTGAATCATGACACTGAGCGATAATGCCTTTTAGGAAAACAAGGAGCTGCTTTACAAATACTAAAAAGAATAAAAATTATTGACCATTTTGTATTGTGCCTTTAGAATTCTTGCTGGCAAAGAAATAATATACTACAAAAACACCATTATTGTTCTTTCGTCAATGTCAGAAGCCAATGCGGGTATATTTTAAAAACAAACATTTTTAACGGTTGAGGTCGATGACGGTGGCAGCTTTAGCGAGGGTGCATAGGTCATTTTAAGTTTAGTTTAGGTATATACAATGATATCAAAATACAATAACTAACTAATCCAAGCGCTTTCAATCGAAGTTTAACATTTAACAGCAATAGCCATATATTTTTTTTATTTGAAATGCTCTAAATTTTACTGAAATTGCACTTAATCCCTGTGATCAACTGGTTCGGATAACAAAAAATCAGGAAAATTATTTATTATTACAATTAAATTTATTTTAAACACCTAAGCTAACTTTACAGTTAGCTACGATCATATCGATATTAAAAGATTAAGTATAATAATATTATAAATAGCCCTGAATCTTCACTCAAATTACAATACAGTACGTTTAACATTTTTTTGCTAAATTAATTTTTGTTACAAAAACTATTCGTGAAGATAAGGTTGTAATAAAAACGCCTTGGAAAAAAACTTCGTAATTGTGCGATTATAAAGATACGATGAGATTAAATCCGAAGTGAAACAATATCATAGCTAATATTGCCGACATAGTTAAATACTAAAATTATTAATTAGTTCTACCCACAAACAAATTAAATTAACAGTACTTACCTTGGATTATTGTGCAATTAAAAAGAAAATAATCGTAGTTTCGTTTCGATCTTCGTTTAAAAAAAAAAGTTTAAAAGAGTCCTTTTTCTATCTGCCGAACACTTATCTTCTCACTGACGCACTGTCACTAAATCCATGCACGGCCGGCTTTAGAAAAAGTTAACACGCCACGTTTGTGTCCGTTGGGACGCAGTGGCGTGGTTTTGAGTCGACGGTTCGGTGTGGACTGGCGATCGCGTAGACGTTGATAGTAGACCGAATGAACGCGCCGCCTGACTCGGTCGTTCTGCAACCAAATCCGATGCCTATTCTGCTAGACACCGAATGCGTTCGTCTGCTCTAACAGACTCGGATGCAATTTCCGCATCCAATCGACATTAAAACGTTCCAGATTGAGATTTTGCGAAACTTGAATTGGTTAAGCAATAGTCGAAATATTTTACATTGTTTTCGTCACGTTAAATAATGTAATTTTAAGCTATCATGTACAATATACAAATTAAATTAGAAAAAAAAAATCTTTGTAACAAAATGTACCATTAGCCTATGAATTTCACTAAATTTTTTGCAGCAGTTTACAATGTTTCTGTAAAAATGTACACCATAATGGAGTAAAATTGACTTAGTGGCTTATCGCAATAAAACAAGACAATTAGACAGTAAACCAGTGTTTTTTCGTTATTAAAAAGCGTACCATAAATGTTTTAGAATTACAAATTACTTTTTTTAATCATCATCATTCGGCGCACAGATGAAAGTAACTTTATCTCAATATGAAGTAGGCAGTCCGCAGTCTACGCGGTAAACCAGTTTCCGCCCCTGAACACTGTAGTATATCGTGACCCCAAAAAGTAATACAGAAACAGACACACGGAGCGCTGTATCTCTATCACAAATACCGGTCGCAACACAACAAACATCGGACGATAATCGCACCACCGCTCCCCACCTATATCTGAATTATAACCGAGTTTTTACCTGACTATCGTTACGTGACTATCGCTATTATATAGCAATGATAGTTTCGGAATTCATTCAGCATTTATTAGATTCTAAGCATTAATCAGATGTCTAAGTCTACGGAGTAATTATTCTTAAACTTTGTTTTGATACATTAAAGTTTAACATTAAATAATAAACAATTTGTTTTTAACATTAAACAGTATTTTGAATGTACTCCCAACTATCATTTTACCGTAATGTAGGTAACTAGTCTCAATTATGTTGTCTATCATCTTATTAATATAATATTGTGGTAACATTGAAACATGTATTGAAACATGTAACCTTTTTGATATGTTTGAAATATACATAAAAGCCGCTATAACGTAAGCGCTTTCTCCCTATGAACTTATTAGGATTGAAAAAAACTTTAAACATATCATTTCGTTCGAAAGAATATAGCTTAATGATAAAGAAATACAGACCCGAGATGCTCTAGCCAACATTTGGATTTCCAGTCTTAGATAAAAAGCATACATTATATATGAGTCCAATTATTAGTACTACACTAATAACAGTTTCTTCTAATTGATTCTACTTTATAACTACAAAGCACTTTTACAAATATTTCTTTAACTTTCTCATCACAATGGAATTAATATAAAGAATATTATTATATCATATAGGTACATCAAATATATATTTGATTAGATTAAATTTAAACCATAAAAACATGTAATGTGTACAACAACGTGGACAAAATTGCTGATCAGTTTCAGAGTCAGATTAAGGAAACTTATAAACAATAGCACTCAAATACACAATAATGTGCAGTGCTATCGAATTTCAATTACTTAACATTTTAAAATATAGACGTTATTAAGTAATGTTAAGAATAGTAGCGATTTTATGATTCGACATGCCATCAATATTATAATTTTGTTATTAAGTAATTAAATTATGTGGTTTAATGATAATCTTTTTTACGTTAGTATATTACCAGTTAATTAAAGTTTTAATAATGCAATATTATTATAAAATATTACCAAATCAAAATTATTTAATTTTGACCGTGTTGATTTTATTCGAAATTTAAGAATTTTTTGCATAATTTTTTAAAAATTTCAATGTTAAAAAAATATTACATGACAATTTCTCGAGAACATGTCGACGAGTACTGGAACCAAGTTGTGTCTGATGTCGAGATTTTGTTACACAAAATCTCGGACTGGGGCCGACTAAATTTAGTCCAGTTCAACCCTAATAAAACACAAGTTTGCGCGTTTACCGCTAAAAAGAAACCCTTCGTCGTATCATCTCATTTTGAGACCACTCCCCAAGTTTCCTCAGCCAGCATCGGAATCCTTGGCGTCGACATATCGAGCAAAGTTCAGTTTCGCGGTCATTTGGAAGGTAAGGCTAAAAGCTTGGCGTGCTCAGTAGAGCACGACATTACTTCATCCCGGCCCACCGCTTGCAACTTTATAAGGCGCAGGTTCGGCCGCACATGGAGTACTGTTGTCATCTCTGGGCGGGGGCACCCCAGTGTCAGCTCCTTCCATTTGACCGTATCCAACGAAGAGCACGATAAGTCGAATGAAGTCACGATAGCCGAGTGGTTGGGTGGTCGAAATGTCGAGTAAAGAGACCTGAGTTCGATCCCCAGGTGGCAGGCTCGTATCAATGGGTTTTTCAAAAACTTATGTACAAATTATATCGTTAGCTTGAACATAAAGACGGCGACAAGCACACCACTTGTCACGTTGTCCCGAAAATATCTTCGGTGGAAGGTGGGTCAAACTAGACCTCTGTCTACCCCTATATAGGGAATTGCGTGAAGATATACAATGAATAGCGGCTCGAATTGTTGACGACAATGTTCTATCTGATAGGCTAGAGCCCTGGCATTGCGAAGAGATGTTGCATTTCTTTGCACTTTTACAAGATTTACTACGGGGAGTGCTCAGAGGAATTGTTTGGATTAATCCCAGCCGCTGAATTTCACCACGGCATACCTTATACCTTACGGCATAGTCAAAAATTCCATCAACACCATTTTGATGCTTGGCATTCCACCACAGTGCGTTTTTCGCGGAACTTTCTGCCACGCACTTGCACTTTATGGAATGTGCTGCCGTCAGCGGTTTTTCCGGACTGATACGACTTAGGGACCTTCAAGAAAAAAGCCTATACCTTTCTCAAAGGCCGGCAACGCATCTGCTATGCCTCTGATATTGCGGTTGTTCATGGGCGGCGGTAATCACTTACCATCACGTAAGCCACCTGCTCGTTTGCCTCTCTTCTCTATAAAAAAAAAAAAAAAATAAATAAATATCAAATACGTGAAACATAAGTCCAAACCAAAATAAATGTAGTACGATCGCTGGATCTGCAAGAGATTTTCATTTATTGACTTGAGTCCTGTCAATACATTTAAAAAGTGAGTAGAAAGAAGAAACAATAAAAAAATTTGAATTCGATCAGAATTATGAGTTGTCGAGCTTAAGTCTCATGATTTGGTGCAGATCTAATTACCCCGCTTTTGTTTTAATTACGTAATTCGTAGTAGAATTATTGAATTGTACATTGTGGAAGTACAATTAATTTTCTTCTTTGCTAAATTCTTTATTAAAAAGTTTAACTCGGGGACAAACAACGTTCAACTTTTGAACAATGCCCAAGAGCTTAATCAGTGTACGCTCGCTTAAGTTCAGGACATAAATATGTTCATTAAATAAATAAAGCATCATCGTTTAGTATTTAAGTTGTAATAATCCCCTAATAATTAGCAAATTTTTTGTTTGTATTACTAAATCTTTTAATGGAATATGTCGTAAAATTATTTGACTACGTTAAATCATTATACCACATTAAATTATTATACAAACAAACACATTAGCTAACACTAACACTGATCAAAGCAGTTAAAATCTTTTTAATCTTAATAGGACTTGGCTTTTAAGGGAGTTACAGTAAAGCACATTAAATATAGGTAGAATGAGACAACTTTTATAATTTAATACACCACAGTATGAAGATAAATAACATTTCTCATATGTTCTGAAAAATAAGTAAAGCAATTTTGTATTTTGACTCGACAATATTTAAGAGAATAATGAGCGTCGAATTACATGAAACATAAACGAATTATGTTTATTAATGTGTGGTGGTATCGGTCTAAAGATACATGTCGTTTCTTTCCGTAATGATGATGTTGTTAGAGACGACCAAAGGAAAAGCCTAGAATAACATAGTAATATTTTCGAATTCGTTATCTCATGGGCAAAATCTTTTCCTCAATATTCTTGCAACGTGGCAGGAAACGACAGATATCCTCTAGTGCGGCGAACTTCAAACATTTTAATATATTTATAACATATTTTAATTTTGTGTTATTAAATCAAAAACAACGTAGGTACCACAAACGCCCAGACCCGAGACAATCTAGAAAAAGTGTTTTTCTACATTGACTCGTCTGGGAATCGAACCCTGGTCCTTAGAGCTGGCGACGCAGTGTAAACCGGTGTGTAAGCCAATCGTCCAAGGAACTGCTTTTAATTTTCAAATAAAGCATGCCGTTGTTCTCGGTTGGGTAGAACAGTCAAACGGACAAATATTTCATAAATTCTTTTGATATATATTTAAGCACAGAATTATGTATCGTAGAATTAAGAATTTCTTGTGCAACGACAAGATATAATTGCAGCCTGTGGTGTGGTAACCATAAAGAAAATTGGGATGGTTCTTTTAGGTAATGTAACATGTCAATGTCTTCCGTGCTTCGTTTTTTTTATCTTTTATTGTCACAATGCACACTAACACATTGTTATACATCCTTAAACAGAAAAAGTGCTTGGTAATATTTTTATTTATTATTGAAATAATCAATAACAAAGAGGTTAAACGTTATGTAGCGAAATAAAATAATCTTCATGCCGTTCCAATACAGGAGTGTCCACCCCTAGACACCTAGGTCATTACATCTTCTACCGAAGACATTTTTTAGGACAACGTGACAGCGCGGCGCTATTTGTGTGTCCAAGCCAACGATATAAATTATACATAAGTATGAAAAAACCCATTGGTAGGGCCTTGGGGAGTCGAATTCGGGTCTCTTGATTCGAATTCCGATCACCCAACCACTCGGCTATCGTAATCTGTATCGAAAATATAAAATCATATAGTACGTTGTGATGGACATATATTATCATGCTTTCTCGTTTTCATTGTTACTTAGTACAGAACAGCAGAATTTAATTGCAAGTAATCTATCCATCGATCGCCAATCGATTATGGCAAATCCTCCCTATGGGAGAGGCCTATGTCTTGCAGTGGACTTTAATAGGCCTTTATGTATATGTATAATCTAGACATCTATACATATAAATAAAATTGGGGTGTCTGTTTGTAATATTGAAATATCCGTTTTTTACTACATGTAATATAGTAATTTGTTCCGGTTAATCTCTGAAACAGCTGGACCGATTTTAACAGGACTTTCACTGACGGATAGCTAATGTTATAAGGATCAACATAGGCTACTTAAGTGCTAAACTGCGTGCAAAGCCGCAGGGGGCAGGTAGTATATAGTATATAATAGTAACACCAAATGCCATGCCAATGGCAATGAAAATTACTAAGGTAAATACAAACTAATGAAGTTAAATGTATACACAGTCAGGTCATAAGTATTGTCACACAGTAGAAACTTTTAGAATGCGGGCCACAAAAAAGTTTACTGAATTCGAATTTCGAATTGTTCATGAAAATAAAACTACATACTTTTTAGAATTTTACTCATTTTTAAATATGGAGTGGATGCTTAAAGAAGACCGTGTTGCAGTTATTGCGTTGCATCTTTGCGGTTGTGCGCCAATTCAAGTTTTTGACATACTGAAAAATTTGAATATAACCAAAAGATTCGTTTATCGTACCATCAACTATACAATGAAGACTCTAGTGTTGATGACAGGTCAAGAAGTGGTCGCCCTCGGTCTGTTAGGACTCCAGCAGTGATAAAAGCTGTGAAGGCTCGAATTCAAAGAAATCCCAAACGTAAGCAGAAACTGTTGGCCCTTCCGATGGGGTTAAGTAGAACCACGGTGAAAAGGGTGTTAAATGAAGACTTAGGGCTTCGGACATATCGAAGAAAACAGGACATTGTTTGAATGCTCGTCTAATGCACCTGAGACTAAAGAGATGCCGCGCTTTGTTTAAGCGGTACGCGGAAAAAAAATATCGGGAAATTCTTTTTTCGGATGAAAAATTTTTTACCGTAGAAGATGGCTACAACAAACAAAATGATAAGGTGTACGCACACAGTAGTGAAGAAGCGAGCAACCGTATTCCGCGTGTAATTTTCCATCCTCGCTCATGGTATGGTTGGGAGTTTCTTATTGGGGCTTAACAGAGGTACATTTTTGCGAGAAAGGTGTAAAAACGAATGCAGTTGTGTATCAAAATACAGTCCTGACGAACCTTGTGGAACCTGTTTCTTATACCATGTTTAATAACAGGCACTGGGTATTCCAACAAGATTCGGCGCCAGCTCATCGAGCGAAGAGCACACAAGACTGGCTGGCGGCACGTGAAATGGACTTCATCGGGCACGAAGACTGGCCCTCCTCCCGTCCAGATTTGAATCCGTTAGATTACAAGATATGGTAACACTTGAAGGAAAAGGCGTGCTCAAAGCCTCATCCCAATTTGGAGTCATTCAAGATATCCTTGATTAAGGCAGCCGCCGATATCGACATGGACCTCGTTCGTGCTGAGATAGACGACTGGCCGCACAGATTGAAGAACTGTATTCAAAATCACGGAGGTCATTTTGAATAAACTTTAGTGCCATAAGAATCTATGTTTTGTTAAGTTCATTTTGGAATATAAATCGTTACATAATGAATAATCTTGTTTTAATTATTTTAGGTTAAACATGTGACAGAATTTATAACCTAACTAGGTATTATATATTCGAAGGTCTATTCAGTTCATATGCTATATATATATATATATATATATATATATATATATATATATATATATATATATATATATATATATATATATATATATATATATATATACATATATATATATATATATATATATATATATATATATATATATATATATATAATTGGAGTGTCTTTTTGTAATATTGAAATAACCTTTTTTAACTACATGTACATGATTATATATTATACACATGGCACATACACAAAAATATTTTTTAAAAATTTTTGTCTGTCTTATTTTTCCGGATAATCTTTGAAACGGCTGGACCGATTTTACAACATGGGCTACTTTTATTTTAGAAACATAATCAGGGTTCTGCGTTAAGTGTTAAACTGCGTGCAAAGCCGCAGGGGCAAAGCCAGCTAGTCTATAGTAAAGGTGTTAAGGTAGGCCGAGACAAACTTTCGAAAAACGTGAGCAAATTGCTCGAAGAGGGGAGGGCATATAGAAGTGCGTGTATGAAGAAAATGATGAATTTAAGAAGCGAAGGAGATATGTAAGAATCGTGACACTTGACGATCGGTTCCCTCTGGCTTCTTGGTCAGGGACTTTAGTTCGTGAAAATGAGATAAAAAATAAATAAAGGTCACTGGAAAATAAAATATTCACCATTGGGGTAATTGCTATGTGAGTTGAATCTTAAAATTATTGTGAAACCCAAAAAAGTGTTCTTGAGTCAGTTGTGAGCTTTCCGTAATGAAAGCTTAGCTTTTACGAAATTTTCTAGGAACTTTTCTGAAAAATATTATACCACATTTGATTTATAATGTGTATTACGTTGATTTTTCCCTAGAAGTTGCATACTGATACAAAACCTGTGGCAAAGCTTGATCATTTTGTGTTCTCTTGAAACCTACAAATTATCATATATCCGTAATTACGCAGACCATATTCGGACAGCGAGTGTTATTATCTATAAGTTGGAGTTACTAATTTATGGTATAAATTATAATTAACACCTACCGTAAGCACTTTCACGTTTTGTAGTAATTGACAATAGAGTATCCTAGCAGTAAATTTAATTTTATGTCATTAAATTAAAGTTAAATATAACAGAGTTTACTATTTATCCAGTCGTATTATACAGGTTTACCACTAGATACTACGCAACTTTAACATGATGGATGATAACAGATGATGGATCTGTAAATCAGTTGTTATATTGCAATTCTGTCATACAAATCAATGGAATATAAATTGGCAGCAAACCGACACGAAAATTTAATAACCTTAAATGCCCGCATCGCACAGTATGACAAATACTTCTACTATTAGAATTACACCTTTTTTCTTTAAATATAAAACTTTTCTAAACTGTTTGATGACTCAGAATTCCCCTTTTTCTGTAGCTCTCCTTTTTATACAATTTACCATTACTTTTTACCAACTCACTAACAATTGTAAGAAAATTTCGGGTCAACTGATATTTAATATTTTCAATAATGGTCTCCAAATGCCTTGTAAAAATATTAAGTACAATTTATATGTTATAATGTCGTGTATATATCGTCGTGTCGTGAAATAGGTACACTAACTAGGTAATAACAGCTGTTAATTTATTCAGGTTAACAATTATTGCTCACGATTAGTGACAACATTATTCAAATACAGTTAAATGAACTTGTGACATAAAAGTTTTTGTTTGCTATATTCTGCCACTAGCGTCAGTCGACATAATGAAATTAACTGAATAAAAATTTTTTTTCCATAATTGCGATACGAATAGGTGTAATCCTGCATTCGGAGCTTCATTCGGTATGATATGATACATTTACAATTATAATTAAGCATATGCAGTATAAATGAATAATCTGATGGTTCAAGGTGTCCGTGACATTTGCTATTGTTAGAACTTTTTGCTCTTCTTTTTTTTTGCTTTGTGTATGTATAGAATATCAACTCATTAAGAAAATAAGTAAACGAGCTAATACGCTAGAGAAATTGTTACAAAATTTTGGAAAATTTGATACAAATATCTTCGACCATATATGTATTATATGTACTATAGTAATAACACGGAATGACAATTTAAGACAGAAGTGAATTTGAAACAAGACATCCTAAATTATGCAGACTACCTTGTTTATAGGAGCTGAACTTAAACTTACAAACAACGAGGTTAATATAGTAAACGGAAACTAATTCTTATATAAATTTCCTGAACTTTGAAGCGTGTCGATGTTAATTACGAAATTGATGTCTAACCGAGCCAACGTAATCGTGTCTGGAGCACAACGGGCGTTTTAACTACGTGTCGTCGAACGATAACAAGCGACAATTGTCGCATTTGCAAGATAATGAAAGTGACTGGAAACGGATAATCTGTTTCACTGCGCGACTCAGAAAATTACTACGGCCTAGATCGGACTAATTGACTTCCGTGCGAAGTGCGCTGCGGGTGCCTTTGTGTTACGTTCGGTTTCCGTTTAAAATGGGGTGTGTAGACTCCAAATTAAATCTAAGGTCTCAAACCAATATTGATATAAACACAAAGAAGATAATTGGTAACGACTACACATTCTTGCAATATAGCTACATGAAAAGATACATGACAACATGTGGAATCACATGTTGTTTCTATTCGTGCTCAGAGTTCTTAGCTTCTTAGCATTTCGTTGATAAATTTAATGTTGTATAACTTAGATGTAGTCATAGTGGGTTAAATATTAACTTATAACAAAAAAAAATAAAAAAATAGTCTCTAATAGTTGTGTGTGGACGTTTCCCAATCAGACAATGGCTCATATAGAACCTTTTCTTCACTTAAAATAAAAAATAACTTCCACAAGCATTACTCAATTAGGCTTTCAAAACTCACATTTAACAAGCCCCGTTCTAAAGCCCCGTATGACACATGATATGACTTAGTCAAAAGTAAATTGACGTAACATAAAAATAATTAACACTAGGATCATGGCCATGTAGTAATCGACCTACATATTCATTTTGCGGTTATAAATTTCAAAGAAACCTTAAAAACCTTGAAACGAATACCATAATTAATAACTTTATAACTCTGTATTAAGTCCTTTAGACCCTCCTTTCACCGAATACATTTTTTGGGGCATCGTGACAGGTGGTGAGCTTGTCGCCCTCTATAAGTCAATTACATAAATTGTACCAAAGTTTTTGAAAATACCCAATGGTAGGAGCATACCTGTGATCGAACTCGGGTCGATTGACTCGAATGCCGATCACCCAACCATGTTGTCGCTGTATCGGAACAAGTATAAGAAACCTTAAATGTTATCGTTAACCTTTGACTTTGGTCAGACATTTGTTTGATGTATTTGTAGGTTGCAAAAGCTTTCCTCTTAACTGCCTGCTACGATAACGATGGGGAAAACCTTAAATAATACAACTAATTGACATTACTAATTTTCTTGGTAGACACTTTAACTAAGCTACAAGGCTTGTATGTGGAGTGGTTTAAAGACAATAGTTAGGTTTCGGTCTGGAACGTATTTGTTTTTGTACTTTTCGGCTAACCCGTTTATGTTATTAAAAGGGACTATACCCATGTTATTTACATAGAATGTGCTAGCGAAGGAATGGCACAAATTACTGTTTTTTAAAAGGTGCACCTTCCTGATTTGAGTGTACTCGTAATTTGAAATCATTAACCTAGATTTCAATCGGCATTTTCGATCATAGTGTTTCCTCAGTTAAATAAAGTGAATAAAAACCCACTTCACCTCCCCTTGCCCTCGCCCCACCTGGGAAAATTAAAGATCAGCAGCGCACCTGCTGTTCTAGCATTGCAGGTGTTCGTGAATATCACAATCAATTTACCACTTGATCCTATATGGAAAACATTTATATACAAGATGTATTAAAATTTAAGACTTTAAAGGTTTTAAAAAGGTTTTTCATTTCGTATCGCGTCAACTTTTAGTATTATGTTTTACTGAAGCAGATTTCCTTACTTCGTAGATTAAACTGTTACAATGTCATAACCTTCGCTGGCGACAACAGCACCTTATCATTTTGTATGAATATTCTCATATGGAGCGGTCAATATTGAAATAAAAATTAATGTGTCATGTCAGTCCGTCTGATTTGACCTCAGATATATCACTGTTAATCGTAAGTGATATATTTTAACATTATTTAAACCGATTGTGAGCAAACGAGTTATTGAAAATATATTCCTTGTTGTTTTATTCACAAAGCGATAAGTTTAAATAACTATTTCTTATAATAACTTATTTCAAATAACTATTTTAGTGTTCTTCGACAAAACCGCCAAAAGTATGTGAATGAATGAATGAATGAAAATACTTTTATTGTACACCACGAAATCGAAAAACATTAAAAATTAAAAACTAAAGAATCTGTACAATATGGCGGCCTTATCTCTGCATAGCGATCTCTTCCAGGGAACCAAAGGCGTTAAGAAGCTGCGTTACAGATACCTGGCAGGTGATGCAGTAACCGGACAAAATAAATAAACGAAAATTTTAAATAAATAAAAAAGAGAAAAAAAATATTATAGAAGTTCAAATAATTACTGAAAAACATGATTTTATCACTCACTAATGACTACCTAAGTTAACCATCATCTCCCATTTGTTTAAAAATTCGTATTGTTACTTTTTGGGGCAAATCGTAAAATAAAAAAATACAAGCTGAAAATTTGAATGAAAAAGAATTACATCATGTGACTTATCAAATGACGGAGCTAGTTGACCTCTCCAGTAGTCCGTGTAGGAACTGCTATGTCTCGAAAAATGACTATATTTTAACCTTTTCAACGATGAAAACTAGAATTAATTTCCTAGACCCAATAATAAAATGCGTTTAAGTATACTAAAACGCATTTTATTACTAATCATTTCTTATGTTTCAATCGACAATTTTATTTATTTATTCAATCTACATATGTTTATTTTTTAAGTAAGCTATTGATGTACAGAATTATCAGTAAGTATTTAGTATTACCTAACTCAGTTGCCCGGGAGAATGTCTTATCGCTGCTAAGCGATGAAACCATTACAAGCCGTTTATCCCTCTATTAATTTTATTTAAAAAAAATATTTTTATTATAATAACAAAGTGTATTATTTCTCGTTCACAGACCTCTCGCACTGGAATTGGTTAAGAACCATAGGTTGAGAAGCTAGGTGTAAATATGCAATTTAAACATTCAACTTTGCTGCCTGTAAAAAGAGTTTTCAATTTAATACTTTTTATCAATATTAACCAATTTTGTTGCTATTAGGTACGTAAACATGCAAATCATGCCATCTTTCGATGCAGTGAAGGTCAATGTAATTTAAACTTTGATAAGACAATGAGGTACAAGTTAAATACGGTTTGCATGACAAGTAGTCTGCCAGTTCTAGTTATTGTTATAGTTATAGTTAAATTTATATTCTTGTACAGTACACATGATTATAGTTGTATCATCAGACAGGCTTCGATAAAAAGTAGGTTTATAGTATTTAATTACGTAGACCTCTGACCTACTTCAATAAAGTAATATGCGTGAAAGTACCCGCTGTTCTTGTGGATTATCATTTCGCATTAGATTTATACACATTCAATAAATTTTGTGATATTACTATAATTCAGATATTTACCTCTACGTTGAAATTGTCGGGTTGATAAATAAGATATTTTTATACAAAATATAAAATAAGTCACGATAACCGATCACGGGTGGTCGGAATTTCGAGTCGAGAGGCCCGAGTTCGATCCCCAGGTGGCAGGCTCGTACCAATAGGTTTTTCAAAAACTTATGTGCGAATTATATCGTTGGCTTGGGCATAAAGACGGCGACGGGCTCACCATCTGTCACGTTGTCTCGAAAATATCTTCGGTGGAAGGAGGGTCGAAGGGACTCAATTGTTTAGACTAGACCTCTGTCTACCCCTGTATGGTAGTTACGTGAAGGTATTTAATTTATTTTGAAAAATATAAAATCAAAAATTATGACTAATAATTTTGTATGCATTGACATCTCGGGCCAAACGATTTGGCCAATATTTTATATTTACATAGTGTTCTACATTACAAGTTTTTCTGCATAGGGTGACATCTATTAAAAATACGGAAAAATTTTCAAGGGGAGCTTGGGCATACGGGTACTGTTGTATGGCATATCGATTGACAGCAATATAATGAATTTGATCGTTATTGACAATTTTGAGGCAAAGAAATCCTACATACATGGTCACATGTTATGAAGCGCCATACCAATTAGCATATGTGACACTTTTAAAATAACATGAATTCGTTGAACAATAATCGAATAAAAGTTGCTAAACCTAATATTAAATTATCAACATTTTACATCGTTAAAGATATTTGTACCAAATCAAGAAATCAACAACTTCTAAATAACTCGAAATGCACATTCTTTCTTAAAATAAAAGACAACATGATTCATCGACACGTTTGTTCGTAAACAACGTGATTGCCTTGCGGTAATGCGCGGTGATTATTTAATTGAAGCTAACCTTTATGTGAAGTTAGGGCTGTTCAGTGAAAGCATTTAAGTAGTTAATTGATGGTTCAACAAACAAACATGTTTGTCATTTCATCTCGGAGCATCAACTAATGCTTTTTTTCATACAAGGCAACAACGTATATTTTTTTTTCCTTCACTATATTCATTTATCAAGTGAGATTATTTTTGCGCATAGCGAAAAAATGGATGCTTCTTTAAAGAAAATCCAAGTTCTTGACACATTGGCAACGAGCCAAGTCGCATATTATACATCGCCCATTGTTAAACATAACAAAAAGCTCCAAAGAAATAGTTTGCCTTTCATATTTTGAATGTGTTAGCGAGCCTTTTTTAAGTTTAACTCGTAGAATATTAAAATTTACTTCCTTTCTTTTTTTTACGAGTTTAAAAACTCAGAAAACACCAGCGATAACTCCTACATTTCTGTAAATTTTATTGTATCGCTATGTTTAGAAAATCGCTGGTATTTAGGACTTAAAAAAAATAAAATAAAACATAAAACAAAAAGGATCTCTCCTTTTCGATTTATTGGAGGGCTTAAATTGAGTTTCTATCTTGTATGCTTGACGCCCGTCAAAGTATATTTTCTATTATTAAAACTCTCGTGCAATACCTTAGTCATAATTGTATAGCTTTTTCGGATAAATAAATTCAATCAAGGTTCAATTAAAAAAAATTTCAGAAAATGTTACCTTAATACCTGAAAACATGTAATGTTAAATTTGAGAACATTACATTTTTTCAGCTAAAGGAATATTATGAACTAAAACTACTGACTATTATGGGACCACACCTCAGAGATAACACTCCAGTTTTTTTAATTAAATATTAATATAATTACCCACTAGTAAAACGGGTTGGTCACAATTTCAATTCAGGTTTGTGACTTTGTGAATACTTTACCGGATTCGCAAAAGTAAATGTCAACGACTTAATATTACCATTTTAGGTATGAAATTAAATCGGAACTAGCCTTGATAACAGTATAAAGAAATCTTTGTGATTAATCGCGAGAACAAATCTTTAACATATTTTTAATTATAGAAAAATCTGAACCTTATTATCGCTTACCATAACTTGTTGTTTATTTATCAATAAGATGAATACAGACAGCACGGCTTTCTACTGCCGACAGGGAAATGGAATAAGAAACTACGGACAGCGACCACTAACCATAGACCATAGAGGGATAAATAAATTAGCCAAGTTCCTTGAATAGCTCGATAACACCTTTCATAACGTCAGGAAGATACCATAAGAGATTTCTTTCTTTCAACTTCTTAGATTTAGAACACTTGATAACAGCGTTGCGAACTGATTAGTAGTTTATTTATATGAAGTCTAACAAGAAATTTTGTCTGGTAGCTATAATAACTTTCCTTGCGTTTGGTAAAGTTTAAATTACACAGCAAAATATTCCAAATTTTAATACAACGACCCAATATTTTAATACAATAGCCTAGTGGGTTGTGACCCTGCCTGCAAAGCCTTAGCAAGTAAGTAGGTATATTTAAAGAGTAAGAATCACGATAGTTTATAGGTAAGTACATTACTTAATATGAATGTGTGGATGTTATATATGTGAATATTTAGCAATGTAAATAGACACGTAAAATGTAAGCAACAAAACAAAGGACAAGAAAACGGTGATAGACATCTCTGCAGGTAGTGACCCCTGTCAAGTTATCCCAAAAAACTATAGGTTTAAAGTCAAAATAACTGAATTGTATACCTCTGTATACCCCAGTATTAGGAAATAGCGTGAAGATATAAATAAAGAAAAATAATAAAATATTAGAATGTTTCTTACGACGAGGAGGGAAAAGTTTAAATTCACTTGTACTGAAGCTGTTCGATTACCAATTTACTTCAATATTTGCACCACCACATGGGGTCTAGGTATCATAAAAAGACATGAGAGAGTGGAGGCGTAGATTTGTAGGAAGGCAGTCACCGGTGAACTAAGTCAACGAATTCACGAAAGGAACGCAAAAGCATAAAGTCTTATTCAAGCCGGCACTGGGCCAAAGGAGCCCAATACCTTTACCTCTACCTAATACCTTTGAATAATTGTCCAATACATGATATGATCTGATCATGATTTTATATATGATACATGATTTCGATGGTACTCATCGCACTTATAGTCCAGCTGGTAGCGAACCTCGCTTCAAAATCTATGTACGGATCTCCGTAGGTACAAGAATTTATGTGATGAATATGTTTGTTTATTCTTGGACGTTTATTTGTATATTATTTATAAATGTATATTTATCAGTATAAATATAAATCTATTTAGGAATATTGTGTTATTTCCATGGCTATTAAGACTGCGATAGGCCTAACAACAGACGAGTTGTTCCAAATTAGCTTTTTGAAAAGTGGAAGTTAAAAGTGAGTCAAAAAAACTTCTTTACCTAGACCTATGTCTACCACAGTTCAGTAGAAAATTCACTTCATTCGGACCTCATTTGTCTGAACCTTCAGTTCCTCCAAAAACAGCCTCTGAACCTTCAATTCTACGAACGGTGCATCTAACGAGATAAAATTTAATCCAGATTATAAACTACCGGTATGTTAAACTATCCAACAAATATCCAAACATTCAAATTTTGTCATTATTTATATAAGTGCGATAGGTACATCATAGCACCTTCACGGCAAATTTTAATCTAAAAACTCTTTTTTGTAAACTTGATTCATGAAAGGTAAATAATTAGGATTCAATGTATAATAAAAGTGCGGATGTCGGCGACAGTAAATGCAGCCGCGGTCGTAAAGTAAGCAATGGCGGTGGGCGAGACCTTGGCACAGCACATTTAGATTTCACATCCCCACGCGTTTAAATTAAATGTATTCGCATGCCTTATCGTTAATGTTATAAGTATGAGGATCTATATAACTATGAAAATGTAGGCAGATTCGATGGTAAATTAAATAAATTATTTCATGCAAGATTATGTTAAAGATAAAGTTTAATAAATCCGGTTAGTTTAAATATTGTTATACTTAGGTAAACTCTTAAAAAATATCACAAACGGCCTATAAAATCCGCTGCATGGAGCATGCCGCTGGATGAAGGCGATGATAACAGAAATTGGTGATTTATTATATATAGATCAGTCGGTCCACTTATAAAATACAATGATAGCTAGTTCTTACTAATGATCCTTTCTCTCTAGAGAAAGGACAATTCATTTCATTGTAACATGAGAATAATAAAAGTATAAGTAGTTAATTTTGTCAAGAAACCAATATTGTTCTAATATTATAACTATTATCAGAACATATTTGTTTTTAATAATATATACACATTTCTTTAGCAATAATATTTTAGTTCGTAAATATAACTGTCTAAACCTCTATAGCAAATTTGAAGAAAATCAGTATGTATGTAATTCCAGCTTACTGATAATAAGCAAATCCAGGCATACGACAAGACATTTATTTTAGATCCCCAAAAATGGTTTCTAGGGATGCGAAGGTTAGCAAGCAAAAGCAGCTCGTTAGAAAATAGTTCTCGTTACCACATCGATAAATTCATCGACGTAGCATCCTTACTAGAGAATAAATCACAATCTGGACTCACGCTGTGGGCGAATTGGCACAGTCGGATGCATAATAATCACTTATTTATCTTTCAACATTAACTTCGTATCAACTACTATCATGCAATATTATTATTTTGATCAACATAACCGTTACGTTATTTTGCGATGACAAGTTTTTGAAAATTTGTCTAGTTGGTCGAGACCCAGCCCTCAAAAGTAAAGGCAGTTTTTGAATACTGCTATGGGCATGCTTTTGTGTAATGAGCATGAACTTGTACACAATTCATGGATTTTTATCGTACAAACAGTCAATAACAAATCTTACTGTAACAGTTCCATTACATTTCATAATATATAGACAAAATGAACATTTTATGTAGATATAAATATCTTTAAGTATATTGTACCGTTATCTTAAACACTAAAACGGCTATAGGCTCGCCTCCTGTCACGACCTTGTAATCGAACTCCAAATGAGCTGCGCTAACAATTTGAGAATGCGTGAAGACACTATTGCCTTTTTATTTTAGTTACAATTAAATTAAAGCATATATCCGCTAGACAGACATAATTTAAACAAACATCGATTTTTTTCAAGACTGCTCAATAAGTCATCACTTTTTTCTCCATGGGATAGCCTTACACTCCATTTAAGCTCGTGGATATTTCATCTCGGTCAGTGGGCACATAAGTTTAACGAGCAATCTGATAAGTCCATTGTAGATACAGATTTGACAATATATTCTTCTCGTATACAGCCTACCAAGACTCCATTGCTTAACATACCTTTTACAGTCGTAGAGCCACGCATCAGCTTGTGTTGTTGCATGAATGGGCCGGCTCGACCGGGAAAGTACCACGACCTCACAGAATACCAGCGTGAAGTAGAAGTCTAACAAAATTCTGCGTTTCGTCTGGTGAGTGCAGGTAACCGGAGGCCCACACACCCCCTTCCCCCCATTCTGGGGGGTGGGGCACTCTAAGGGCAGCAACGCATCTGCTATGCCTCTGGTATTGCGGGTGTTCATGGGCGGCGGTAATCACTTACCATCACGTTAGCCACCTGCTCGTTTGCCTCCCTTTTTCTATATACAAAAAAAAACATAGGGTACCCCTAAAACTTGCCACAAAGAACTGTACTCCCCATTACACGTCGTCACTCTCTCTTGTCAATCTACACTGTGTTTGCCTAATATTTATATAATCTAGGTTACCTTTATTCATAAGATAAAACGTGGAGAGTTGCCGTTCTCGCTAAAAGCAAACTTTTCGTTTAGCACAAATTTCAGATTTATATCTTAATTAGGTCAAAAATATATTTTAGGGTCAAATATAAATCACGTTCAATCAATAAGATTATATACAATAATATATATAAAATATCTTCACGCCGTTCCCAATACAGGGGCAGACAGAGGTCTAGTCTATCCATTTAAGTCCCTTCGACCCACCTTCCACAGAAGATATTTTTCGGGACAACGTGACAGGTGGTGAGCCCGTCGCCGTCTTTATGTCCAAGCCAATGATATAGTCGTACATAAGTTTTTTTTTTAAAACCCATTGGTACGAGCCGGCCACCTGGGGATCGAACTCGGGTCACCTAATTCGAAATCCCGGTCACCCAACCACTCGGCTATTGTGACTTTTTTGCTTTTTTGAGCGACACCTTCGACATCCTATGCCTCGTAGTATTGGCAAAAGAAATGATCACACCTTGATACTGAAAGTGGGTAACTATAGGTGACGGTACTAAAATAAAGTACACCGGTGACGGGCAGCAGCTTCTAAGGTACCTTACTACTTCTAATTCAGGTACTACCATTGCTAATCCGCTTTCCACTACTCAATGAAAACAATTCCATCTACCTAATGGTCAAAAATACGACAGTCGTAAATTCTACTGACCGAAAACAGGCAGTAGTATTGATAAATAAAATAAATATAAACAGATAAATATCTTCACGCAATTCCCAATACAGAGGTAGACAGAGGTCTAGTCTAGACAATTAAGTCCCTTCGACCCACCTTCCACCGAAGATATTTTCGGGACAACGTGACAGGTGGTGAGCCCGTCTCCGCCTTTATGTCCAAGCCAACGACATAATTCGTACATAAGTTTTTGAAAAACCTATTGGTACGAGCCTACCACCTGGGGCTCGAATTCGGGTCTCTCGACTCGAAATTTCGATCACCCAACTACTTATCGTGACTTGATGAGCAGTATTGATAGAAAGAGATATTTATGTTACTATTTACGCTCGAATGTTCAATTCATAACAAAAAATCTAAATGAAGCTAAAATTCAATAAAATTATCTAGATTAAAGTCATGAACTTTAATCTAGATAATTTTATTGAATCTTAGCTTCATTTAGATTTCTGCCAAGTGCCTGAATGAATATTGTATGTACTTCAAGTCTATTTCAGTCAGTCGGCCTTCAGCGCAATACACATAAAGCTAAACGTGGCAGTTATGAATGACTTCGTCAGTGCAGTGCAGGTATTCTATTTTAAAATGAATGTCTCGGAAGTCACATACAACGTCTTCTATTTACAGTTCTTAGAGGTAACAACTATTATCACAATTGACTACATAATCACAATTGACAATTGACTTTCCATTTATTAAAAATATGTAACCATTAATATCACCAATAAATAAAATAAAACTAAAACTGACAAAGACATGCTTAAATGGATTTTATGTGTGGAATATATTTATTTATATGTGGAATATGTTTACATTCATGTCTCACCTAACCTAGCGGATAACTACCCTTTTCCTGCAGCATTTCTTACGTTACATATATCTTTATGCATTTTGTCAAACAAGGTCTAGACTTAAGTCTTTTCGACCCACCTTTCACCGAAAGCTATTTGAGACAACGTAACAGGTAGTGAACCTATCGTCGTGAATGAATAAAAAGGTAATAATGAATAAAATACAAAACGAATAATTTAGGAAAGGGTTAACAGAATTTTTGGGAGTGGAAGACCAAGATGAACGTTGCTTGATAAAATCAGAAGGTCCTACATAAAATTCATGTAAATAGTGAATGACTTTAACTGATATGCATTTATTAAAAGGCCGATGAAATTAGAACAAGCGAGAGAAGTATATCCGGATCCTAGTAAGTAGACGTATATGGTTTTTGCCTATTTTTAGTGGAAAGAGACGCGTGTTTATATTATCTAGAAGCATTTATTTAAATCTACTTGGCTTTTGTTGTGAACATAAACACTATTATAATTGCAATGTATGTCTGTCTCATCGAGTGAACGGCCGCGATATATCTCGTTCAGCTCGACGCAAACAATTTACATGTTTGAACTGAAAGTACGGACATAACAGAGCACTATAACCGTATAGCCTCTATCCGATCGATACGGTCGTTAATTATAAGCAACAACTTTCTCTGAAGCGCATAGTACTATTTACCGTATAATTTTATTTAAAAGAATATGCCTAAATTATAACGAGTTTCTTTTTAACATTAGCATCACCTCACGGCCGTATACCAAAGAGCTAGGTGGAGCGAGGTGTAGGCTAGTCCTTTTATCGCATGTGTAAAGAGAATTCGTCGTGATTGATACCTTCGACATATTATGTATTATTAAAAACCATAAAATCAAATATATGAAATCAAAAGGTAAGAAGGCAAGTTTAAAGTGTTGATCCAGGTTGCAATGATATATTTAATTTATCGCCTTTTTTATTATCTGATCCTTCCGATCTTACATTTAAAATGGTGTACCTATTTGGGCTAAATAGCTTTTGACAAAAGATAGATAACCAAGAAACATATACCTTAAAAATAGTTAGTAGTTAAAATTGGTGTTCGCAGTTAAGATAACAACGTTCAAAATGTACCTATACTGTCATTACACAAAAGCAAGGTCGGTTAAATTACACTTATAATTCACTTGACCTTACATACATCTATGAAACTGTGGTTTGTCAGGTCTGTTGGCAAGTCAAACTAATCCATGTTAATTTTCTTAATCTTATCCAACTAAATGCCCTCTAATATTAGAAAAAAATATGAAATCACAAACACCATATATTTACATGGGAACTTCAAACACACTACCAACAGCCATATGGCTTGTGTCAGAGCCACAGGACTTTCCTCCTCCTTTAGACCTCTTATTAAGTTTTACTGCCATATCAACGGTCTCCCACAATCATCCTATTGTCTTAATAGTACGTAACGAAGATAAATTTAATGACATTGCATAGTTGTTCTTTCGAATTGACTTTTTAACAACAGTGCAATAAACATAAATAGCAGTAACGAACATAACAAAGTCTATGTTTGATGTGTATTGTAGTTTTTATTTTGTAGAGAAATAATCCGGGGTGTCCACTATCAATCTTAATCTGTATTCCAAATTTAACTGCGCCTTCGTCTGCGCACTTGTGTAATATGGTCAGCAAATAAAATTTTGAAGAAATGTATTAAATGTAAAAACTACTTTTTTATATATTTTCTATAAATAGATAGGGACAACAACACGTTGATTGCTACGAACCCAAATAAGGACTTAGAATACTTGTGTCATGGAATCTGAAACATCGAAGATAAAATAATAAGCACCCGGATTCGCCCGGGACTAGAGAGCTGACGATACTTGATACGGTATGTACGCCATTCATCAAAGGTTGTCAAACTTCGATTTTTATTTATAATTAAGAATTATAAGTTAAAAATTTCAATGCATCTTATTTTTGAATGAATTTTTTTAAGTTAAAACGTGATTGGGATATTAATTACATTTTGGTCTCAAGAAAACAGCCCTTTTTGCATTTAGATAAATTCCGGGCAGTATCCTGTATTTAAGTTAGTATCTAATAACATATAGAAGCAAATTACACGTGTAATTTAGAAGATAAAAATTAATGGCACCTGCTATTATTTACGCTCGAAAAAATCTGTTTTGAAAACTTCCGCGGTCGGTAAAAAACGTTGCTTTAATTTTAAGAAATGCCATGTTAGATTTGTGTTAAAGAATGTATGTATGTATTACGTGGTATCATCAGAATATACTACCCCTTTTCATCCCGCGGGAAGGACTAGGAAGAGGTGACTAAGGGAGAAGTCATTAGCAATTGCTAGATACCGTAGCCATCTCAAAAAATACCGGACCATAATTTAAAATGCCATGGACGGGCAGCAGCCCTTATGGCGCGATATGTCAGGTACTGCAATAGCGCGTTTGCCAAGCGTGGTAATTATAACAAGCCTTTCCTCCTTACGTGAGAGGCCTATATCCAGCAGGGACTTTTACAAGCCGTGTTCATAAATGTATTTATTGTTACGCAAAAAGCCAAGCAGTGGCTTCTTTTGTTATGCCGGTTCCTCCAGGACTTGACTACAGTCTTGTAGAATAGTAATCTGAATAATAAATAATTATAAATATAAATATCTTCACGCAATTCCCAATACAGGGGTAGACAGAGGTCGAGTCTAGACAATTAAGTCCCTTCGACCCACCTTTCACCGAAGATATTTTCGGGACAACGTGACAGGTGGTGAGCCCATCGCCGCCTTTATGTCCAAGCCAACGATATTCGTACATAAGTTTTTGAAAAACTCATTGGTACGAGCCTACCAACTGGGGATCGAACCCGGGTCTATTGACTCGAAATTCCGACCACCCAACCACTCGGCTATCGTGACTTTTAAGTAGGCATATCATGCTTCTGCGGTGATTCCGTATCTATCTCACCTCACGATCTCACCATTTTCTTATCTTTACCTCTCAGAAGTAATTCTGATATTTAAAACAAAGTCGAATTACTTTCTATGCTTTTGTTTATTGTTACGATATTATTTACTGTGCAGGTGTCAACAACTGTCAACATATACTCTTCGGTCATGTGTACCCATTGGAAGACTATTCGCTACGAATGCTCTTTTACTGCTTTACACCATAAAATCAAACTCTACGCGTTGTCCTATAGAATAGACTTGGATAAAAGATAGGGGATTTATTTTTATTTTACCTTACACCTAGAGGCTGAAGGCCTAAAATAGTAACTATTGTAAGCATCTATTATTTTTGTTAGTGTGAAGCATATTAGTGCATCCTTAGCAATTTAAAATAAATTTAAAAAATACTGCTTTTGCTATCTGTGCGACACAGGCACCCGCATTATAATGGCAATCTTCGCATTTATGCCGTTAGCGGTCATCTCGGACGACCTTGCGGCCAGGACACAATTAGCAGAGTTCCGCCGCCAGTCGCAGGAAGAGCGGCTCGTGTTCGAGCAACGCCGCGATGTTCCTTACTTGCATCCTGACACCCACGCTAAGGACACTCAAAAAGAAATCAATCTTATAGTGCACGGTGTTGTAACTCACGTATCGCTTTAGTTTTCTTCCGTTTTATTTTTGTCCAATTCTACTGGAGGAAGTGAATTTAATATTACGTCAATAAAGGATAATTTAGAAGTTGCGTAAACAAAGCGCTTTCGATATTGGCCGTCAATTTTGAAGAGGAAGATAGAAAGTTTTCCGTAGATACTCCCAAGATTCACTGAATATCTTTTAAGCACATTGTATCGACTCGTTTTAAAAATCACTTTATCAGTTCACTGTCTTCCTAGCCTCGATGTTATCGGAGGCAGAAGATGACGCGGGGGCAAGGACGAGTGATGTCGGGCCCGCAAAATCGCTTACGAAAGTGAATGACTCCTCTCCCTCTCCTACCACGCTAGACGCGCCGGAACACGGACGCGTCTACCTCCTTGGCCTCCAAACCCACGTGGGTGACGAACCCCACTGAGTCCGCCACCCATAGACCATGGGGCTCAGTAAGGCGTGGGCTTGACCGAACACCAGCCCAGCCTTTACGCCACGGCGGATCTGGATTTTGGCTCAGCCGCATATCACATTACAACCATTTTAGGGCAAGGAGAGCAGCGCTTCGCTATACTGACACTCCTCTCCTCCCGCGGCCCCACCTCAGCCACATAAGCAATGCGACCACACCAGCCGCGGTGGATAGGGCGCGAAAGCTACGACGCAAACACTCCCCCCCACAGCCCACCAAGACGCATCAGAAGTGAGTTGAACATGTCTACTTGGAGCGGCCACCTCGAGCCGGCCATACCTCGTTAAGTGAGGCTGGCTATGTGAGTTCTTCTTCGTTCATTATGTGGTCGTTGATCAGGTGTCCAAGCCACCGTTACTAAGTACCACCGCCACGATAAAATGGTAACCCGTCCGGGAAGTATTATTGTCTATCGCCACAATTCTGTTAAACCAACATATATACACCTACGATCTGATTATTTTGGTTTAATTGAGAGATTGAGATGGTTGTCACGCCATCAATAAGTTTCCATAACGATATTCTGGGCTGTTTCCCTTTAATGCCTCTTACGACACCCACGGGAAGAAAGGGAGTAGCAATATTCTTACACAGTTGCCACACGGTACTAGAACATTAAACCAAATGGGACTGTTATTAAAGCATTCACAACAACGGACAACCCTCCGCCGTTAAATTTTTACCTTAAATTTGATATTTGAAAAAAATATCTTGAAGCATTTCTCAATAAAAGGGTAGACAGAGGTCTAGTCTAGACAATTAAGTCCCAACTTCCACCGAAGATATTTTCGGGACAACGTGACAGGTGGTGAGCCCGTCGCCGTCTTTATGACCAAGCCAAAGATGTAATTCGTACATAAGTTTTTGAAAAACCTATTGGTACGAGCCTGCCACCTGAAGATCGAACTCGGGTCTCTTGACTCAAAACTCCGACCAACCAACCACTCGGCTATCTGGACTTTTGATATTTTTTTTTAATTTTATGATCCCTTTATAATCTATTGTTTTAAACTTCAATATACGAGTATTGATACACGCTTTTACATATTTCTTTAGTAATCTCTTGGCAACAGCAGAAGAAGAATCCACGCAAAGAAGAATTATGGCTAACCCTCCCTTTCGTGAGAAGCCTAAGTCCTGCCGAAGATTTTTACAAGTCATTTTATATTTGAAACGATAATAATGTTTATACGCAGCTGTTACGAAACTAAAGATAGTTTTAGACCTTATAATGTTAAAATTTAATGTATGTTAAAAGAAAAAGTTTCCTGCATATTAATGAGATATATACTCATACTACAAAAGATGTCTTACTCCAAATCTACATCGTAGTAACAGTATAAGTATGATTCATAAATTAGTACATATCGAGATATCTGACCTATTGGCCGAAAGTAATTACCCACAGCGTAGGTCAGCGTACCCGAAACAACGTATTGTAATTATTGTAAATGGCTGTAAAAACTATAGTGTTAGTGCCTCCAAGCGCTGCTTTGATTCGCGAAATTTGTTTTTATACGAGCGTTCCAAGCACCATGGAGCCGTGCAATGGCTAATAACGATAAAAAATATATTGGACACAGTAATTACCGAACGCTAACTGCATGACACAGGAAATGTTAAAGTTAAACAGTTTCGTTTAAACAGATTACTCGGGTGTTGGTCGGCTTACCTCACTTGCTTCACGACGGTAATTATAAGTCTAAGAAGTCTATATTGATTTTAAAAAAGTTAAGTTTGTATAGACTATATATTGTAAAGTCACGATAGCCGAGTGGTTGGGTGGTCGGAATTTCGAGTCAATAGACCCGAGTTCGATCCCCAGTTAGGCTCGTACCAATGGGTTTTTCAAAAACTTATGTACGAATATCGTTGGCTTGGACATAAAGACGGCGACGGCCTCACCACCTGTCACGTTGTCCCGAAAATATCTTCGGTGGTAGGTGGGTCGAAGGGACTTAATTGTCTAGACTCGACCTCTGTCTACCCCTGTATTGGGAATTGCGTGAAGATATTTTTTTTAAGTTTTTATAGACTGACAAGATTATGGGTATAGATGTATAGAAGACTAATCTAATATAATTACTATTATATAATACGATACATTAATATTTATTTACAATACATCTTATTATTAAAATTCGCAATCTGTTTAACGCTGAAAGTTACAGGTGTAATGATATACCCTAGGACTATGCCTTAATAATACCTTTTGAATTAACACCTTTTGATCCACGGAGGTTGGAAAAAATTACCTAGGAATAAAATGTAAATCCTCGTAAGTAAACTAGTACTTATATAATTTCTTAGCCCGAGCACAATAGTTGTTAAACTGTAATTTGATAAAATTTTAATAGTTTGATACTTATCGAACCTACTGGTTAACTTTGAATGGAAATAATAAGTCAGGTTTTGACTGTGTCGTGTTGAAGTTTCAGTCATGACGCGTTATTATTCAATTCATACCGTTAATGTGTCAAAATGATTATGGACCAGATTTCTTAATATTTGTTTTTTCACTCACAGAACGGCCTGTAAAAGTCTATAGCAGGACATAGATCCCTCCTTCTATTCTCTATTATCTAAACTTATTCTATTATCTAAAATTTTAAATAGATCTAGATAATAGAACATACTAAAAAATAGTGCATTCTTATATTACAAAACGTATTATTATTTTTCTGTAAATGTTGTACTGAAAAATTATAATACATTAATTACTTAACCATCGTACAAAAAAACCACTGCATGACATCGGAATTCGACTCAGGAGACTCAATTTCAATCTCCAAGAAGGCACGTGAGATTTTTCTCAATTTATTTACGTATTCTTTCGTAGATTTTAAGAGAGCACCAGTTTCGCCTTCTGTCACGTTGTCTCAAAACACGATCTGGTATAATGTGGATCGAAACACTAAAAATTGTCGTGAACTCTGCCAATCAGAGTACTGTAAATGAGCGAAGATAACAAATTGAACATAAAAGAAATAAAATCTTAATAAATTAAATGGATTTATTTAAAGAAATCAATTTTGCAGAAAACCTTTAAAAATATCTTCACGCTATCCCCAATCCTGATGTAGACAGAGGTTCCGACAATTAAGGCCTTTCGGCTCACCTTCGCCAAAGACATTTTTATAACAACGTGACTGGCGTACTACCTGGGGATAGAACTCATGACTCGAATTCTGATCACTCAACCACTCTGCTTTCGTGACTTTTTAATAAATAGGCAATAAGCCTAGTTTGCTAAAAATTCCATACCAAATAACCTAATCCAAGTTGATTGCTGCCCTTGTTACGAAATTTAGGACAAAAGGAAGTCGAAATTAACAATACGATCGGGACCACTTTACGCTACGGTACAAATTGTCTGGCAAACAATCTCAAAGTCATTAAAATGAGGTAAGATAGTCATCTAAAAGACTTTTGTGACAACAACTCGCTAAAGCTGTTTATAGCCATAAAATAACAAGACGTAATTACAAAAACTTAGAAATAAAAAGTGACCATAAAAATATAATTTTTAATTGCATATGGATTATATGTTTTCTTTTATATTTTCTATTAGTTTTTTCTATTAAAATGCTATTAAGAGACGAAGCTTTTAATAAAACTGTGCCGATAGTACAAATAGATCACAAAAAAGACAAGTCTTCGGTAAAACAAGTTTAATCTCGTTACTTCGACTTTTTAACCATTACAACATGGTAGTATTACGTAGTACTATGTATTATATTAATATATGGTAGGTGTTATTAGACGTGTCGGACCAGGTAGTTAATGTAGCCTGATCTTTATATCCTGTTAGGCCGTAGGACAGTATTTTTTTTGAGAGAGTGTATTTTTTGTTGAGTGTAGAGTGTAGTGTAGAGTTTATTTCTTTGATAGTCGTATCCCGTGTCGGTTACTGGATCTTTTTTGAAAATTGTATGATATCGCTAAATTCGTTTTTTTTAAAGCTGTTAAAAATTATTATAAATAGTAACTATATTTATAAACTACTTTTTATAACCTTAGTATCCATTTCTATGATTTTAAAGGCATTTTTATTTACCATTTTATAATTTTTGAATATAAGTACCTTTTTATCAACAATTCCAAATCTATTGTACTTCAGAAAACTCTTTATCCCCTCATAGGGATCGAACTCGGGTCTCTTAACTTGAATTCATATAAACCAACTATCGGCTATAGTGGATTTTTTAAAGTTTTAAGGCTTATTAAGGCATTTATTGAACTATTAAAGCTAGCCCACGCTAATTTGTCGTTTATATTGTAATATAATTAAAATATTAAATAATTATTAATGTTAACTTCGTTATTAATTACATAAAAAGTTAACGGTAGCTAGGGCGAAAGGTCTTTAACTATGTGTCAACAGGTATCTCAGCTGTCAATCGTTTAAATACTTATCGACTTATCAAAGATAATCCTATAAATGAATATTCGTTGTCATTACTTTTAAATTTATTTTAATATGTATTTAGGTGAACAGGCTTTTGACTCACCCGATATTGATTTCGAATCGTGATCAACAAATTGGTAGGTATTAATAAATATCTTATTTTGTAATTGAAACTTGACAAAACTTGTCACTTTAAAGAATTGATAGAAATTGTCAGAATTTGTCTTATTGCAACAATTTATAATATATCGTTTATACTGTTTAAACTAGACCTCTGTCTACCTCTGTATTGGGAATGGCGTGAAGATAAATATTTTGGTTTACAAAATCTTTGAACTTTAATAATCTTCCATCATATCCCTTCTAGTCATAGTGGAATTCAACACTATCTTACGACTAAAACTAACAACTACTACGAACTAACTACAAAATTATTTAATATTTACTTATAATTGTAGATAAGCTGTTAAGTATTCTATTAATAAAAAATTTCAGTCATAAGCAAGCACAACATACACAGAAAATCCACTAAAATATCCTAGATAACTAAAAGTACTTATTACGTACAATGTTTTCATCTCAGCAATTTGAAACAAATCTGGATCTCTGATTACCCCAGTATTGGGATTAGCGTGAAGATATACTTATACTACAGAGTAATGCCTTATATGTCCTAATGGCAACTGACAGATGGTGAGATAGCCATTTATAAATGTACCAGACTAAGATTAAGCAGGCACATTACGGGCAGCAGTGTTTTCGGTGGGAAGTATCTGTCATTATAATCGGTAATCTGCTTGCTAGTGTGGCGATTACGTAAATCCTTCTTACGAAGGATTTCTCAGAATCAATTATAACTTCATGAATTAATGGAATAAATTAACTGTTTCGAATTTAATTTTGGCCGCCCAAAAATCATACAGTAATAAGTATAAACAGAGAAGTGAAACGCAAAATATTGGGAGTAACATTGTTATTTAAAGTTGCAAGATATCGTTTCTTGGAAGATAAATGACCGCGATCACTATAATTGAAGTGTTCGTATCTTACGATTACAATTGCCTTCGTCCAGTTATTGTAACGGCCGAAAAAGTTACATGACAGACTGAGAAAGTGGGCCTGCCATTGACTTCACGGTTCGACTAGACTGCCGCTAGACAGTCAAGTTGCGATAGAATCTATCGACTTTACGATGACTTTACTATGGTGACGAAAATTGAACTACATTGCTGCATATGTTGAAGCTTATTTTAGAAATATATTTGATAAAGCAGACATGGTTTCAGAATATATTGTTGACGGCTTTTACTTTTAATACTAATGATAGTTTTGTACCATGTACAAAAAATAAATCTTATTACAAAGCGGCTCGCACCACAAAGAACTAAAAAAATATGGGTAACTGTAACAACATAGATTGTAGATTAGATAGATTTTATGACAATATTTTATTTATTTATTTATTAAGACTTCATTTACAGTATTTACAACGGTATTACCTGAACCATTTTATATTAGTCTACCCTTTTTAGATATACACTTTTAACGGGTACGTAAAATTTTAAATTTTTAATAAATACAATAATAAAAGATATTATTCACTTGAAAGCAGTGCGTGGAAGGTTAGAGATGCTTAACGAGCGAATGTCAAAACTGCCACACTTGATATCTTATTAACAATACAAGTGGACAAAGTTTTTGTGCGGCTACATGGCACTGGCCAAGGTATTGCAGGAATTCTTCTTAAAACGGAGTCATAACCTCTTCTTTCTCTCCTAAGACAATGTGTCATACAAATCCACGGTACAATTAAAACTTACATATATTTACTTTAATTAATATTCATGTATAGATATAAATATCCATAAACTCCGTGACATCCTTTCCAGTTCGGCTCTGTAATGTTTGTATACTAGACACAATACAGGTGGACGGCTACATTCGTCATATTAATTTCTAGAAAAAATGCTAAAAAATACCTACTTCCAAAACCACAGGTTAACACAACAAACTCCACTCCAGACTGTGCATACTGGAACTTTCGCTTTAAGTCGTCTTTGAATTTAGCAGAAACAGGTTTCAATTGAACTAATACTTACGTCGAACTGATTGTGCACGATCCATTGTTCTTGATCGTACCAGACACAATAAGGACTAAAGGCGCAATATAATGTGTGTCAAACATTGGTAGACGTATTTTATTAAGTAGTTAATACCACTCATTTTTCAGATTGTTTGCTCCAACATTTCCTTCTTCACGCAGTAGATTAAATCAAGTCTACTGAATAGAACAACTATAATGTATACAACAAAGGTGGGACATTCAAAAGTGATAGAAGTCACGATAGCCAAGTGGTTGGGTGGTTGGAATGTCGAGTCAAGAGACCCGAGTTCGATGCCCAGGTGGCAGGCTCGTACCGATGGGTTTTTCTAAAACATTTGTATGAATTATATTGTTGGCTTGGACATAAAGACGGCGACGGGCTCACCACCTGTCACGTTGTCCCAAAAATATCTTCAGTAGAAGGTGGGTCGAAGGGACTTAAATGTCTAGACTAGACCTCTCTCTACCCCTGTATTGGGAATTGCGTGAAGATATTTATTTTATTTATTTTATAAAGGTGATACACTCGTATATTTTTTATCTATAGTATGTGTAAGTTATATGTAGTCTTTGTAGTTATTTGCATAAAGATCTTTTTAGCACGTTGGAATGTAGTCATTAGCAACTACGTCAACGAGTTAGGCGAGCATAAAATTACGCAACAACACCTGAAATAAGAATTGTCATCAAAGGTTTTTCTTTTAAAATAAAAAGTAAAGGTCAAGCATGCACCTACTACAGAGCAAAGGCCTTCCATCATATATTCTTGCCACAGATAAAGAATACACCCATGCTTAAGTAATTTATGGTGCCAAGGTATGTGACATAGCCGTAAAGATCAGAGCGCTGAAAAAGAAATGTGCATATTTTAAGCAGTAAAGACGGTGGATGCTGTTGGCCGAGGACCATTCCAAATACGGATGTAGACAGAGGTATAGTCAATTAAGTCCTTTAGAACCACCTTCCCCCAAGATACATTTGGGACATCGTTACAAGTGGTGAGCCCGTCGCCGTCTTTATGTCTAAGCTAACAATATAAATCGTACATAAGTTTTTCAAAAAACCGATTGGTACAAGCCTTGGGGTTGAACTCGGGTTTTTTGACTCGAATATCAAGCTCTCGGCTACCGTGACTTCGCCACCAGTCGACAATTAAATAAGACTATTACGACACCCACAAGAAGAAATTTGGTGATAAAATTTTACAAGGACATGACACGTTACGTGGCTTAGTAGTTAGTTTAAGAAGAAGAAGAAGAAGACAAAAAGGTTTTTTAAGTGTTTTCTTAAAAAAAATTTCGTCTCTCAACTAACCGGAAATAATATTGCATAGCTTCATATTATTTTCAATTGATAAATGTAATAAAATGTAAACATGTTTAAGGGTTTTAAACGTCATATAAAACACAAAATACGGATAAGTATTATGTTTCAATGTGCATGTTATTAACTGAATTATGTAAGCTGACTGCGAGGCTTGTTCGTGCAAACTATATTTAACACTTTAGAGAGCGCTCATGTGAAATGGAGCAACCAATACTTACCTGATAAAGGTTTCGATCCAGTACGTCTTAAGCGATGCTTTTATTAACATCTTTATTTGCAATGTAAACTAATTGCTATGCCCTGTTTCTACAAAACGTCGGAAATAGTAGACCGATTTGAATATTTATTTCTTTCATTCACCTTATTACCTGTGAGCCTGTTTTAGAAAAAAGGTCTGGAAAAAAATCTTCAAAAAAGTACTCAGTGAACAGTCGTGACATCAAAAAAATTTCACTTCGAAGGCGACCAAAACAACGGGACAGAACTAGCGCTATAAAGAAATATGAAGAGAGTGGGGGAATTTTTACCCTTCAAACATTAACTATCATCAACAGATCCTTAACATAACAGGTTGTGAAAGCAGAAGGCCGAAGATCTGCTTGTACTTTATTGAATTTACTAATACCCATAATTTCGATAGGTACGAAACATCTTTTAACGACCTTAAGATTTATAACACTTTACGAGTATTTTTCACGATAGCCGAGTAGTTGGGTAGTCAGCATTTCGATTCAAGAGACCCGAGTTCGATCCCCAGGTTTCAGGCTCGTACCAATGAGTTTTTAAAAAACTTATGTACGAATTATATTGTTGGCTTGGACATAAAGACGGCGACGGGCTCACCACCTGTCACGTTGTCCCGAAAATATCTTCGGAGGAAGGTGGGTCCAAGGGACTTAATTGTCTAGACTAGACCTCTGTCTACCCCTGTATTGGGAATTGCATGAAGATATTTATTTATTTATTATACAAATAAAACCACACCTTTATTAGCAAAATTTACATAGCTTACCTGGCTCTGACTCACAGGTTTTGTATTGTCTTGTGCACATACGTGTAGGAGCGGTGATTTCGTCACAAGGCGGAGAAAAGTGAGCGTTTTGGACACCAGTTATTTACTGTATATGAGTAACTGTAATTGAATTCAAAATGTATCCTGGAACCAAAATTTTGGCACGTGCTATGACACATCAAATATATATAATAGATCTTTAATTTAACAAACAAAACATCATAATCTTTTAATAAATAAATATCTTCACGCGATTCCCAATACAGGAGTAGACAGAGGTGTGGTCGAGTGGTTGGATGGTCGGAATTTCGAGTCAAGAGACCCGAGTTCGATCCCCAGGAGGCAGGCTCGTACCAATAGGTTTTTCAAAAATGTATGTACGAATTATATCGTTGGCTTGGACATAAAGACGGTGATGGGTTCACCACCTGTCACGTTGTCCCGAAAGTATCTTCGGCGGAAGGTGGGTCAAAGGGACGTAATTGTCTAATACATTATTAAAAACATCATAATCTTATATTAAAATATGTTTGGTTCGGCCCAGGATGCTGGAATATATCCAGCATCCTGGGCCGATTACCGAGACATGACCTCTAAAATTGTAAATTTTGTTTTGCAAAGTTTTATTCTTTCATTTTGTAGCACTTGTTAATATTGTATTAAGTTAGACGTCAATAAGACTGTCTAATTCATACTTGAGGTTTAGCTTGAGGCATAGAAATCATAAAAACTCTTTCTATGGTCTCAAACGAATACAGCTCACTGCGGTCCATGCGTTTCTGTAAAAGGAGAGAAACTATGTTAATAGTGGTGGGGTACCTGTTATTATTGTTCCTATAAATGTGTGGCATAAATAACAGTACCTGACATGCTAATAACCTTTCAGAAATGTTCTTAATCGTTCCGATAACCATGGCAAGACATGGATCAAGGTGTATTATTTCCTATAGCCTCAGTTATGACAATAAATAGAAAAGCTGAATTGCGAATATTCTTGATGTGCTTTTGAAATCATTTTCTAAAGAAAAAATACGAAAAAAAAATACATTAAGACATTACTCGTTGTAATAAGTTAGTAAAATACACCTACCTCATTTAAAAATACTAAATTCTCTTAAAAAGGCTAAAAGGATAAGATCAAATTCTAAATAAGGATTGGATTCCTTAATATTATTTTCCTACTATTGGTGCTTAAGACTTTTTGTGATTTTTTGTGTTAACAATAATTACAATAATCACAAAGTTAACAGAATAAAGTAAATATAGCATGATTTGTTCATGATATTTTTTTTATCGAGCGTCTTGACTTGTTGCGCAATATTTAAATATGTTTAGAGTAGTTTAGCAACTAATTAATTAAACACCGTGTTAATTTCATGACTCGAAGGCGACGCAGTCAACTGTGTTCGGTTGTGACATGCAATAGGGGCAACAAAAACAATCTTTCTAAGATTACATTCAAGTAAGTTTCTTAATAGGCGTTAGTATTAATATATTTGTTGGTTCTGTTAACTTTCATAATGGCTTAAGTTTAGTTGTGAAAAGATTAAAAATTACGAAAAAAAAAATTAATTGGTTTTTAAACTGATTATTTATTCATGCGTTGCCTTTTCGTTTTTGCGATGTAATAAAATAAAATAATGAATAGATATGTACAGAATGATAAATATGTAGACAATAACCGGATACTTTTGTTGAAACACCTAGAAAATAGATGGAAAGCATAGTGAAAATTGATCACTAAGTATTTTTCAAATTCTGAAACGACAGGCTATAGTGATTTTGTGAGTTTGATTGCAACGGATAATCCACTCCGGGACATAAACGTCTCCATTTTCTTTCGTGTCCTATCCTCGCCTCAGTGGCGAAGTTCAATCGTAAATTTAGAATCATGTTTTATAATTTCCAATCATACTCAAGAATTTTATGGAACCGTGATTGTGAATATGGAGGAAACGAAAGCTGGTAGCGCAGTACTTGAAGGTTCTCTTACACCAAGCTGGTAAAGACAAACGATTGATCAAAACTTTTTGAAAATATTAAAAAAAAATCATATTTCCGTACTGGAGCGTATTTAAAAAAAATATCTTCACGTACTTCCCAATACAGGGGTAGACAGAGGTCGAGTCTGGACAATTAAGTCCCTTCAACCCGCCTGTCACGCAAGATATTTCGAACAACGTGACAGGAGGTGAGCCCGTCGCCGTCTTTATGTCCAAGCCAACGATATTCGTACATAAGTTTTTGAAAAACCCATTGGTAAAAGCCTACCAACTGGGGATCAAACTCGGGTCTATTGACTCAAAATTCCGACCACCCAACCACTCGGCTATCGTGACTTTTTTTATCTCCTCGGCTTTCGTATTTTAGGGAAAGAACACAATAATTGAAAATAATCATAATTTATAAGAATATTAAGAATTTTTTTATAAGAATATTAAATTTATTGTAATATATTTTAAGAAGCGAAAGAGGTATGGAACGATCTGTTCTCTCAGGTTACTCCGTCAGGGACTACATGAAGATAAAATAAAATAAACATTTTAAAATCCTTCTAATATCTAAAAAATACTACTAATATCTAAATTCTTCTAATATCTAAAATAGTTTTACTTAAATATTACAAATATAAAAGTATGTTTGTTAAGTAATAATCTTAAACTAGGAACTAAACATTTTTTTTTTGAACTAAAGAATGTTAATATTTACAATACTTATTAACTAAAAACTATTATAATCGTAGAGCCCTACTCCTCGTGGCATGGTACCAAGAACGCTGGCTGCATTTCCACGTTGAATGGCTAGACTTAACCGTTGAGCGAGAAAAGAACCAGCCCTCTTGTCACCAGCGGCAACGATAAGTCGCGGATACTATTCCTTTAGAAACTGCAACGCGCGGGGACCCCACGGACCGATTGTCTTTACGGCAAATGGAACAAATATATAGTCTCCTTTCAAAGACTCATATTTACGCCATTTACCCGATTCAGCTGCCTCTGATGCCGCCCCGGCCCTTATCGAAGTACCCTTGATATGAAAGGCCGCTAATTTATCGATGCAAGTTGCGTCCCACACAAGAGCTTTGCCTCTCTCCCAAGGGACTAAAGTCAAGCCGTCGGGTCTCATACCATCCTCCCTAAATATTCCACAAGGCTCTAAAACCGATGGAGTATTTATGGAAACAAGAGCCCTTCGGATGACTTCATTCAAGGAACCGTGACGAGATAGTCTGCCGGCACTTTTTTGGCATGAAAGTCCATGGAGGCCTAACTCGTCGACGTCGCTGCCACAAGGACATCGATGTGGTTGACAAATCGATGCTCCCAATCGTATTCCTACAGCTATACGTAAACTTTCATTATCTAGTAATATACCAAGGTTACTTGATGGTAAAGCATGTAGCCAGTAACTGGATTCCTTTGCCGAAACACCTAGAAAGCGGGCGCGGTCTCTGTCGCAGTGAAAATTGTTCAGTAAGCATTTCTGCACATTATGAACCAACGGGATATCTAAACTACAACTAAAGGAAATCTGGCGTAGGTGTTGATAATACTCCAGAATGTGCTATAATACCCAATAAACTGTTTATACCTTTTAAGTTTTAAGTCTCATTGACAGCGATACAATGCGATTTATCATCAAGATTTCACTTCAACTCGATTTAATAGATAGTTATAAAGAAGCAGACATACACTACATCTTTCTAAATCGTGACCACGTCATTTAGCACGTTATATCCTGAGAACAACAAAGTCTAGCTACTTTAACCTTTCTCTAGGTATTCACGTACAACATTTTAGAATGTTAAATGCTAAACAATAGATGCACGCCATTCATACGCGAGTGCTCCTTCATCCTACATCATATTGAATTACAATATTCAAATTTTATATTGTTCACTCGGTATACTATTCTGAAGTAGAAGAAAGTCTACTGCGATAAAAAGTAACCTTCCTGCTAAACATTAGGGTGGATAGTAAATTCTGTCGTTTTTTTTTTATTTATTAACTCGTACGTACATTACTAATACAAGTGAAAAGAATGTTTTTCAGTGCCATAAATTAAACATTATATAGACAGCGCAATATGGACAATGCGATAATACAGGACAGTAGCTAAAATGCAACTTACAAAACAGTAATGACATATATAGCTAAGTTTTACTTCTGACCCTCAAGGAGTGCAGTGGCTTCTGTTATCAGCTCAGCATTCTTATACGATGACTCATAGATACAAACAACTTAAATTTATCACAAAAAGGCGTGAAATATTCACAATGCTTGTAATATTTTCTTGATTATCTTTGAACTCCATCATCAGATACTGATGTGGGGAACGAGATCAATGTGGAATATACCTTCGAAAAAAAAAATAGTTTAAATATGACGAAGTTATGAGGTAACAAACATAAAAAATAAAAAAAAAGGTCATACAACCGAACTGAGAACCTCCTTATTCGAAGTTGGTTAAGAAATGACCTGTTACATAGAGCACCATCGCCACGATTACCATATAAGGAATAGCGCTTTGCTTACGTGATTGTAAATCATATCGACGATGTACCTATAGTTTATTCAATAGAATTACATTTTATATTCCACTTTTCTACTAAACATGATAGGTGGGCCGAACATCGTGTGATGTTTCAAAGCATTATTTATTCAATGTACGTACGTCAAGCGTGTGGTGTTTGTTCCACGAAGGAAGAACATTATGCAGGGTTCAGTCAATGAGGTTTCATACCGACAGTGTTAGATAGTCACATGCTCGAAATATAGGTTCTACGAGCGACTGCGTCTACGCAACATCGAAACTTTAGTTAGATTCTTTAATTTACCGAAGTAAAGAGACTCTTTCAAATCCTAAACCGCTTAGCAAATCAAGTTGCAGATCTCTCTCACAGGTACTGTAACTTTCTTGGATTAAAAATATTCTATATGTTAATCCTTGTTCTAAAAATTTCCAAATTTCATCCAAAAATCAATTCGTGCGGAAAAAAAAATTCGTTCAGTAGTTTTGACGTAAGAAGCAAAATTTTATATAAATAGTGTTATAATCTCTATAAATAAAAAAATTATAAAAAAATAAATTACATACCTTCACGCAATTCCCAATACAGGGGTAGACAGAGGTCAAGTCTAGACAGTTAAGTCCCTTTGACCCCCCTTCCATCGAAGATATTTTTGAGACAATGTGACAGGTGGTGAGCCCGTCGCCGTCTTTATGTCCACGCCAACGATATTATTCGAGCATAAGTTTTTAAAAACCCATTGGTACGAGCACTTTGGTAGTAGCAAACTACTTGGGGAACAAACTCGGGTCTCTTGACTCGAAATTACGACCAACCAATCACTGGGCTATCGTGACTTTTTAACTTTATAAATAATAAATAAAAATGTAACTTTCGTATGTTAGTATACGTGAAACTCAATTATTAGTCCATGAATTAAATTGAAACTTATAAGTTTCAACGTTACACTTTTATAAAACATTGTTTCTTAATAAATATTTTAACCAAAAGTTCACACAAGAACATTAAGTAATATTAAATACTTTTTAAAGACATATCATTACGCATTTCCCAATACTGGAGTAAAAGGCATCGACAAAATTTAGTCATATTCCGTTACACTTTTCACCGGAGCTGATTTAGGACAATATGACAGGTGGTAAGCCTATCGTCAACTTAGTGTCCAAGTCAATAATACAATATACTCACACATATGATTTTGTATAGTCACAAATAACCATGCATTAAATATATTATTACACTCGATGAAGGTTCAGGCATGTTCCATAGTATATGCATTTTAAGGTAATGCAGTATATGTTATAGGAATCAATTTGAAAAAGCAACGTTAAAAGAACCGATTCGATGTTTAGTTGGTAGTGAATCTATCTGAGAAGCTAAGGGTTCAAGTCTCGCTAGGGGCAAACATGAATGTACTGAGGCAAAGATGTTTATATGTATATATGAATATTTATGTATATACAAAATTTATCTATGTTAATATATTCTACCGTTCGCTAGACATTAAAACCGCGATGGGTTCACCACCTGTCACGTTGTCCCATAATTTAAGCTGCAATGAAAGATGGGTCGTAAGGACTTCATTATCAAAGCCGCTATCTACTCGTACCCCAGTATTAGGAAAATACGTGGAAAAAACATTTTATAGAATACAGTGTCAATGAGACAGGTCATCAGTTTCTGCATTTATTTTCTGAATAATTTCTGTATTATTTATCCTTATTTGCGTTTTATGACACCTCTTATAAAATGCTTTTGAATAAACTTTTATTCTTACATGTTAAATCAAAGTTGTTTTTCTTCCCGACGTGTCAGATGCTTTTCAGCATCCGTGATCACGGGGGGACCATTAATTTTAGATCTGATTTACGCAGAATGTTTGTATCTAGAGGTCTTGCAGTGGTATGCTTGGTCTTGGACTTAATTTTATTTATGACTGGATCCCAAGCAGGTGGTAGTACCCAACCATCTTCTCTATTGAAGTTGGGATGTTTTTTAATTTCAACAGCCTCACGGATCATCCTGTGTAGGGGTTGGTGTTTTTTCGCGAGAATATGCGGCTTGTTAAATCAGATATAATGGTTAGACCCATCTAGAATGTGATCACAGACTGCAGACTTCCCAGAGCGTTTATGTTTTACATCAGATATGTGACCTTTGACTCAAGTTTTGATTCATCTTTTAGTTTGTCCTATGTAAGAGAGACCACATTCACAGTCAAGCTTGTACACTCCTACATCTTCCAGATGGATATAACACTTAATAGTTGGTAAGAACTGACCAATCTTTTTCGGAGGCTTGTAAAATGTTTTTATGGAAGCTCTTTTTAAGATATAGCCAATCTTGTCAGTGACTCATCTGATGTATGGCAACACAGCAGGCGCCACAGGTTCGACCCAGGCCGGCTTCACTCGGTCACGGTGACATAGGCGCGGAACCCGAAGCTTGTTGTCGTGCAGAACTTGCTTGACGTGCTGAAGCTCGGCGGCCAAGTGTTTACTGTCACAGATCCCTCGTGCTCTCTGTAACAAAGATTTACCCACGGTAGATAGCTGTGATGGATGATGATGAGATTCACTGTTTAAGTAACGATCGGTATGGGTATTTTTCCTATATAGAGTGTGGCTTAAGGTGTTATCAGGATTCCGAATTACTAGGAAAACTAAAGAATTATTTGCCTCTGACTCAGTCGTGAATTGGATTTTGATGTGGATGGAGTTAAGATGGTTCAAAATGTATGAGTTCGGGTCGTCATATAGAATGTACTAGATCCTAAAATCTCAGAACTGGATTGGATTTGAGATAATGTTTTATTGGAATGTTGGTAACTTGATGACGACGATTGGCAAGCGTGTCGGGTATCGTTCCGACTCAGTAGTCGCCTTCGTCTCTGCGTCGGGCTTGCTGTGAACGGAACTATGTCCAGGTTACGCATTTTTATGGTTTGCTGTAATAACGTATGCATAATATTGTTGGTTAAGTCTACTAGCGATTTCCCATACTGGGGTAAATGGAGGTATAGACAATGAGGTTCTTACGTGCCACTTTTTACCAAAGCTTATTTAGGGCAACGTGGTGGTGAGGTACAGCCGTCTCAGTCCTTTAGCAGTATTTGAAACCGCAACCCTTAGCATCGCAAGTTAATAATTAAGAAATTAATAACTATTCATTATAATAATAAGAATAATAAATAAATACATAGGGACAACATCAGATACATTGCTCTAATCTCAAAGTAAACTGCTTAAGCACTTGTATTATGGAATCAAAAACAACGACGGTATCAGGTCGGGACACCCAAATCCGAGAAAATGTTTTATTTTAACCGTCACGAGAAAGCTTAACCCAATTATCAATCACTATACCATTAACGGTTGTATATTACCTCGAGTCAATTCCATACGTGATCTAGGATTAATTGTCGACGAGAAACTATGGTTCAACCTACATATAGATAAAGTAATGGAACGATCATATAAAATGCTTGGTTTTATAAATAGGGTTACGAAAGAGTTTAAAAATATGTCGACACTCAAAATTCTTTATTTTGCGTTTGTACGGTCAATATTAGACTATGGCTGTCTTATTTGGAGTCCATATTATGACATTCACATAAATAGAATTGAACAAATCCAAAAAGTTTATTAACATCCTAAATTATAGAAATCATAGCATTAACTTACTGTATCAAGAATCCCTACAAAAATATAATCTTTGTACACTGAGAAATAGACGTATACATTTTGACCTAATATTCTTTTTCAATCTAATAAACAACCTTGTAGACTGTCCAGAGTTATTAAGAAAAATCAATTTCATTACCAAAAGTAAATATCTATTGCGACCCTCTCGCGTTCTTACTCTAAATAATAAATATTTAAATATATTTGTACCAGAAAAAGCTAACAGAAACTACACTACAAACAGATTTATGATCAGAAGTGTTAATTACTACAATAATAACTTTTGTAATATTGATAACCTAGGTTCTCAAATAGACATATTTAGCACCTCTTTAACCAATTTTAAGCGACTCACATACTGTAAGATTAATAAGGTACAGTAAGGTAAATGATTTAAACACAAACATTACTATGTCATAATACCTGTAATCTATTCTTTGTGATTAAAGGTATGAATTTCAATTATAAGTTTAACATATGAACATTATTTTTCACATAAGTTCATTAAAAATCATATATTGATTCGTTTCGGCACTATAGATCTATAAACATGTATTTACTTTCTTTATCATTTATTATAAGTATGACTGTTTGTTGCCAAAATAAAGAGAAACAAAAATTGTCGAAATATTGTTTTCTATATTGACCCAACCACGTATCGAACCCGTAACCGTGAACCGTGAGAGCTGGCGACATCATATAAACCGATGTGGACGCCACTTGTCCACGGATGTCGCCATACGTATTATAAGAGAATTTTATTTCTTATCTCGATAAAATATTACTTCATCTGCCCGTTGACTCTCCGCCTCGAGATACGAATATCCCTAGTTGATATAAAGAGTATCTAAACATATAATTTTAATAAATAAGGTTTAAAAATATATATAATTTTAGTAATTAATAATTTACTTTACAAAGAAAAAAACACAAACAATTTAAACATTCAATAATTTTAACTACTTCACAGATTAAATAAGATCATATTTCGTATCAAGAGCAGCAATATCCGCCGACTTCAGTTTATATCTAAAGTTGAGATCTTCAGTTGAAATCTAAAATAAAAAAAAATATCTTCACGCAATTTCCAATACAGGAGTAGACAGAGATCTAGTCTAGACAATTAAGTCCCTTCGACCCACCTTCCACCGAAGATATTTTCGGGATAACGTGACAGGTGGTGAGCCCGTCGCCATCTTTATGTCCAAGCCAACGGTTCAATTCGTACATAAGTTTTTGAAAAACCCATTGGTACGAGCCTGCCAACTGGGGATCGAACTCGGGTCTCTCGATTGGAAGTTCCGACCACCCAACCACTCGGGTATCGTGACTTATAATAATAAATAGTTACATATATAAACAGCTACAGAACCTGTGTTATGGAATCAGAAGAAATGAAGGTACCACAAACACCTAAGAAAATGGACAAAAACTGTTTTCTACATTGAACCTGTTAACTCAGAGCTTTGAAACTGGTGTATATGCTGCTACTAATTCTTGGTGGCCATCCTTATTCTATCACTATCGTACAAAGAAAAGGGAGTAGTTTTCCTTGAAGTTAAAATAAATTTGTTACTTTCTCTTGATTCAAAACAAGGTATTTATTAGACAAAGTCATAATTCACAGAGTATTCAAGAGTATTTCTGAGCAAAAAGTATTTCTGAGCATTTTTTTTATTTTTCAAGGAAAACTACTCCCTGTACTTTGTGCGATATTGATAGAACAAGGATTATTTTGTAACCTCAAAGGGTAATTTTACTAGACTTTTATTTACATACGAGTTCTGCATACCACGTCGCTGACTTTTACAAAAGTAAGTTTCTGCGTTATCGTAGTACTTTAATCTTGAATCATTTAAAACCTGACTCAATGTCACGAGTCTGATCAGCTTTATCAAAAAAGGTTACCGCTGTTTCAGTTAAAAGTAAGTGTTCACGCAAATATAAGTATTAAAATTACATTGATAAGGGTGAGAATGTCTTGTAAATGTGCAAGAGGCAATAAAATTATATTTATGTGATATATCAGATGAATGTTGCTATTGTAATTTAGGTCAACGGAATCAGAGAAGGTTAACTGTCAACAGTGGGGTGCAATCCAAGCAAATATTGTTTGGTTTTACCAGCGTACATAATTAAGATAAAGAAATTCAAACAAATTGATTGATTCTTCGTTGTTTAATTACGTACGTAAGTATTCGTATAAAATGTGTTTTTTATTTACTAATCATCTTATTGAGGAAAGAAAAGAGGAAAATCCAAAAATCTAGTAGTATTCTACAACTACACATTAAGGTGCATGTACATTGTCTTGTCATTATCATATCATATTAGTCATCTTAAACATGCCAGACGCATGTATACATATATCCAAACTGGAGAGTAGCGTCTGAGTTTGCCTCAGACGCTACTTTTAATAAATGATTTTTGTATACTAATAGAAAAAAAAAATGAAGATGTTTGGCCATTGGTATTGATTGTGGTTTAATATATTTTCAATGGTCGCGATTGCAAGGATTACGTGATTATACCTAGTAAATATAACACACTGTTTTTATTAATTTAATGGGTTATTTGATTAATTAAACAGGGTTTTGTCTTACAGTGTCTTTGTCACTTCGAGCGTACTTCTTATAGTCTTCTCTTTGTCAACTTAGAAACTAATGTATAAACTTTTCTTTCGCCTGATGGAGATGTCAAAATACTATTTAAAGCACAATTATAGTTTTGTATCATTTGAAAAATGTATGAATAATTATAACCGTTTGTGTTCAGTCCGCAGACATTCGACTAACACGTGGCCACGTGGACATCTTCTATACGCCCACAGTCTATGCTATTAGATGAATTTGTTTTACCCATCAGATACCCAAAACGTGAAGTGTAAGCGCATCTAAGTCTATGAGCAGTTCCTACATCCTTCCTATTTAAACTAGCACCATAGAACCAGGAATATCGCGATTAACATAACTGTACAGTCTTATACCAAATTCCTTTTAATTAATGACCTATCATCAAGACAGAAACCGCTCTTATCACACACGTAACACACCTATGGATATGGTATGGACACCTTTTCCGGAATAAACTTCATAAATTCCCTAATAATACATTCTTTTAAACTCTTGGACGCTAATAAAAATATAACACAAATGAAGTTGCGGCTAACACCTAATACAGTGGTATTATAATCGTAAATTTTACAGAACATTTTAAAATGTTTGTAATCAGGTGAGTGTGTAATAAGTTCGTCACCAAAATGGTTTGTGGCTCAACAAAATTATTAAACACAAGAAACCAAAGTAGTCAGTACTTTGTAAACGTGCTTCACAATAGACTTTTTATTTCTCCAGGAGATTATTCGTAACGGGTAAAGAGAGTTAAATAGATGGGTGATCAGAATTTTAATCAGATGTGAGTCCGAGCTCCTGGAGGAATGGTGGTACCAATTAGTTTTTTTGCAACTTTTATGCAATATAAGTAAGTCATGATAGCCGAGTGGCTAGGTGGTCGGAATTTCGAGTCAAGAGTTCGATCCCCAGGTGGCAGGCTCGTACCAATGGGTTTTTCAAAAACTTAAGTACGAATTATATCGTTGGCTTTGACATAAAGAGGGCGTCGGGCTCACCACCTGTCACGTTGTCCCAAAAATATCTTCGGTGGAAGGTGGGTCAAAGGGACTTAATTGCCTAGACTATACCTCTGTCTACCCCTGTACTGGGAATTGAATCGTGAAGATATTTATTTATTTATTTATGCAATATATATGAACGGGGCCATTTTTGTGTATTCTTCGTAGAGAGTTTTGACATAGTTGCCATGCTTGGCGAGCGTATTGGCAAACGCAGTTTTTTTGTCTTTATGTTGGTATGCAGAAATATCCTGCCGTCCATCTCATGATGTATTGAGGTCCCTTTGTCGACTTTTACGACATCCCAATGTGACGGGATGGCAGATTCTCTTAAGCCATGAAATGATGTGACGGCTTGCAAAACGTTGCGGGAAGTCGATGAATGCAGGTGGCTGAGGAACGTTCACTGTGAAAAGTTTTAGGGGAGGCCAATGTTCAACAGTGTACTCTTGATAGACTGTAAAGAACAAGAAGAATAATAGTTTTTCGTTACTTAGCTTCTTTACTTTAATTAGCCTCGGTGACATGTGAGTAGTAAGGTGTTGTTATTCTGTTATGTACCGTGTTCCTAATACTACCCCGGTATTAGGAATACGGTGGTGACACGAGCTTTTTTTTTTGTTCAAATACATCAATGCGTGCGTGGGCATCAGTAATCATATGCCATGTCATCAAGTCAGACGTTATATCATTAATTCATCTATACCGATATAAAGATAAATAGAAGTTTAAATAAATGGTTATCCAAAATCCTTTTACAATTGTGCTAAACTACTTTTTAAATCTTTTTAGTTATATCGAAATTCGACGGTTATTTTAATTAATTTCCAAATTTTAAAGTTAATTACCGAAAAGAGCTGACAACAGAGAATTATATGTTTGACATTTCTGCCTGTATTAACTATTAATGTTTTAATTAAATAAATAAATAAATATCTTCACGCAATTCCCAACACAGGGGAAGACAGAGGTCTAGTCTAGACAATTAAGTCCCTTCGACCCACCTTCCACCGAAGATATTTTCGGGACAACGTGACTGGTGGTGAGCCCGTCGCAGCCTTTACGCCCTAGCCAACGATGTAATTCGTACATAAGTTTTTGAAAAACCCATTGGTACGACCATTGGCCTACCAACTGGGGATCGAACTCGGGCCTTTTGACTCGAATTCCGATCACTCAACCACTCGGCTATCGTGATACTGAATACATCCGAACATACGCGTATATGAGACAACAAAATAAAAACAATTCGATAACAATGCACAAATAATTAGGAACACGTGTCAAACGAATAACAATGCGACTAAAGCAAACCCAAAGCAACAAAAAAATTAACAATCATGCAGCCGTTTTAACTGGAGAAGCGGACTGCGGCATGTGCAACACACGTTGAGCCATTCATGGCTCATAATTTAGCACAATGATATTTCTAATAATAAGAATATTTAGCCACGGTATAATAATAACAACAGTATTTTAAGTTAAGTGATCAAAATTCCAATCAACGATCATCAGAGCTACAAATCAGAATTCGAAGATAAGACTCGTAGTAAGATAATCGTAGAAGCAATAGAATAGAAGAAAACAGCATTAACGTCGTGATATATTTTATAAGTAGTAACTACATTTATTGCGAGTCTATCATATGAGATAGATATATGATTTGACGGTTTTTTGTACAACTTTTCATGAGAAACAATTTAAGTAGTAACTAACTTTATTGACAGGCTCGTACTAATCGGTTTTTTCAAAGAAACTTTTGTACGAATTTATCGTTGGCTTGGACATTGAGACTGTCACGTTGTCCCGAAAATATCTTTTTTGTGTTATTGAAATTGTAACTTTACAATAGTGACAGACGGAATGCGGTAAAATTTATAGTATAAAATATCAAGTTCAAGTGCAGAGAAGAAAGTAAAACCCATAACAAAGATTATACGAGTCTCAATCTCATATCTCGAAAGGGCATTGGCTGAATAACTATAAAAACATTTTGCATTATCCAACTAGAACAAGTCTAAGAAATGCTGTAAGTTACGCGAAGCCCACGCACCTTTCTTAATACCGTAAGAATTATTTAATTACAAAAACACTTTCCTTGCCTTTCTCTGTCGGCTAGAGCTGGTCGCTAACACATCAATCAATATGATATTTATGTATTATAAAAAAAGCAGTCTGGCTTCAACGCACAACTTTCTCGGTCATCGTTAATAATCGGTTAATCGGTACTTCGGGATAAAGCGTTTGGGTCGCTTTCTGCGCGGTGCTAGCCGCCGCTCCCAGTAAGCGAAGGCGCGGTTGGAAACGGTCTTGCACATAGTCAACAAATTCTTTCTAATAGATTTTATCAGTTGCATCTCGTTACCTTTGTGAATTACTTTGTAATTGCACAAAAATTATGATCTTGTTTTAACACACGCGTCTTAATTTTGAAAAGTGACGATGATCGGGAAAGAATTAATTAAATAAAATAGTATATCATAGGCGACGTACTTTGCGACAGCTTGGGATTTACCACGACGTCTTAAAGCAACTCGATTTCTGACCTAAATTAATCGTTTACACATTCCGTTGTGACATCAAACTTGAGGTCAGCAATTCGTAGAAATTAAATACTTGATGTTAGTGTCATCTCTTGCTGACGTAGCGATACTTAATTGTTTTGGACAAACAATTGAAATGCGATTCACAAATTTCCCTGAGAGGAAAAAATACAATTGAATTACAAAGGAATATGCGTATCTCCCATTTAGCAACTTAGAGTTTATTTCCTCTCGTAATGAATAAATAATAAACACATATGATAGAAATAGAAAGTCACTAAACATCTACCATACAGATATCCCACAAATAATTTATACAGTGAGTGGAATGCCCTAACCATACGGAAGGTATACATTTATCAAGTAATTTGCAGATACCATCAAAATACCGTACCCAAAGTGTTGACTTCTAATAGAAGAACTATATGTTTTCAGTTACCTGCCTATAAAAGTACTTTTGATTTTGGTGATTTTGACTATGACTCAGCTGAGCATCTTTTTGTTTTACCGCACTAATGCACACACAGTGTTTGCCTTAGTTTTAAGTGCTTTGAACGATTGTGCAAGTTTGATCAAATGAGTGAAGACCGAATGGTAATGAAAACTTACACCGCGAATGTTAATATAAAAAGGTGTTGAGGTAGGCCGAGACTAACTGTCGAAGGTCATGTGGGAAAATTGCTCGAAGAGCATCAAGAGAACTCGGATACCTAGACGTGCACATATAGAAAAATTATGAATTTGAAATAAACGAAAGAGATATGTAATGATCGTGACACCTGGCTATCCCGTCAAGGCCTGTGCGTGAAGGTATAACTGATAATAATAATAATATATCTTCACACCGTTCCCTGTGCAGGGGTAGACAGAGGTTTAGACAATTAAGTTCTTTCGCTCCACCTTCCACCAAAACATTTTTTGTGGATGTCGATCGCCGTCTTTATGTCCAAGCTAACTATATAAATCGTACCTAAAATTTAAAAAAACCGTTAGTACGAGTCTTGGGAATGGAACTCGAATCTTTTGACGCGAATTCGGAACACCAAACCACACGGCTATGATTACTGATTAAAATGTCGTGACTGATTAAGAGATAATAAAATATTTTGCCCATTTGAATTTACAAACGAATAATATTTTATTTTATAAATTAATTTGTAAACTTATATTAATAAATTCTATATGAACAGAAATAAATAAAAATAATAAATATCTTCACGCAATTCCCAGTACAGGGGTAGACAGAGGTCTAGTCTAGACAATTAAGTCCCTTTGACCCACCTTCCACCGAAGATATTTTCGGGGCAACGTGACAGGTGGTGAGCCCGTCGCCGTCTTTTATGTCCAAGCCAACGATACAATTAGTACTTAAGTTTTGAAAAACAAAACCATTGGTATAAGGAGATCGAGCTCGAGTCTCTCGAGTCGCATCTCGATCACCCAACAATTCGGCTATTATGATTTCACAAAGAAAGAAGAAATTTTTTAGACTAACATTAAGTATTGAATAAAATGAATATGCAAAAGTTTGTACATTTCCTTGTTCATATTTACAAATATTTATACATCGAAATTCGTTAACGGTTAAAATATTTATGTCTGTGACAAGAAAGGATTTTAGTACCATGAGTCTGACTCGCTTCAGCCCCAATTGACAGGCTTCGTACATAGGTATTTTGATAACATTTCATCAAATTTCCTAACGAAGTATTCTTTTGTTATCAAGCACTTGAACAACCCCAATAGTTCTGCTGTCGGGAAAGAATTAATTAAATAAAATAGTATATCATAGGCGACGTACTTTGCGACAGCTTGGGATTTACCACGACGTCTTAAAGCAACTCGATTTCTGACCTAAATTAATCGTTTACACATTCCGTTGTGACATCAAACTTGAGGTCAGCAATTCGTAGAAATTAAATACTTGATGTTAGTGTCATCTCTTGCTGACGTAGCGATACTTAATTGTTTTGGACAAACAATTGAAATGCGATTCACAAATTTCCCTGAGAGGAAAAAATACAATTGAATTACAAAGGAATATGCGTATCTCCCATTTAGCAACTTAGAGTTTATTTCCTCTCGTAATGAATAAATAATAAACACATATGATAGAAATAGAAAGTCACTAAACATCTACCATACAGATATCCCACAAATAATTTATACAGTGAGTGGAATGCCCTAACCATACGGAAGGTATACATTTATCAAGTAATTTGCAGATACCATCAAAATACCGTACCCAAAGTGTTGACTTCTAATAGAAGAACTATATGTTTTCAGTTACCTGCCTATAAAAGTACTTTTGATTTTGGTGATTTTGACTATGACTCAGCTGAGCATCTTTTTGTTTTACCGCACTAATGCACACACAGTGTTTGCCTTAGTTTTAAGTGCTTTGAACGATTGTGCAAGTTTGATCAAATGAGTGAAGACCGAATGGTAATGAAAACTTACACCGCGAATGTTAATATAAAAAGGTGTTGAGGTAGGCCGAGACTAACTGTCGAAGGTCATGTGGGAAAATTGCTCGAAGAGCATCAAGAGAACTCGGATACCTAGACGTGCACATATAGAAAAATTATGAATTTGAAATAAACGAAAGAGATATGTAATGATCGTGACACCTGGCTATCCCGTCAAGGCCTGTGCGTGAAGGTATAACTGATAATAATAATAATATATCTTCACACCGTTCCCTGTGCAGGGGTAGACAGAGGTTTAGACAATTAAGTTCTTTCGCTCCACCTTCCACCAAAACATTTTTTGTGGATGTCGATCGCCGTCTTTATGTCCAAGCTAACTATATAAATCGTACCTAAAATTTAAAAACCGTTAGTACGAGTCTTGGGAATGGAACTCGAATCTTTTGACGCGAATTCGGAACACCAAACCACACGGCTATGATTACTGATTAAAATGTCGTGACTGATTAAGAGATAATAAAATATTTTGCCCATTTGAATTTACAAACGAATAATATTTTATTTTATAAATTAATTTGTAAACTTATATTAATAAATTCTATATGAACAGAAATAAATAAAAATAATAAATATCTTCACGCAATTCCCAGTACAGGGGTAGACAGAGGTCTAGTCTAGACAATTAAGTCCCTTTGACCCACCTTCCACCGAAGATATTTTCGGGGCAACGTGACAGGTGGTGAGCCCGTCGCCGTCTTTTATGTCCAAGCCAACGATACAATTAAGATATATACGTAAGATTTTGAAAAACTCATTGGTACGAGCCAGCCACCTGGGGATCGAACTCGGGTCTCTGGACACGAAATTCTGACCACCCAATCATTCGGCTATCGTGATATTTTATTCGTATATGAACAGAAAATTATAAAATGAAATAAAATAAGTTATATAAGTTACATATCTGTTACAGGAATAAGTATGTACGGTAAGTTTCATGTCCGGTTTGTTTGATAATTATTTAATTAAATTATTACTAGAAATCATCGTCGCCAGCTATGAGGACCAGGATTCGATTCCAGGTTAAGAATATGCAGAAAACACATTTTCTATATCTTTTAGGGTTTGGATGTTTGTGGTGTCTTCGTTTTCAGATTTTATAACACGCGTGCTTTTGCTAATTACTTTAGGATAAGACAATGCCCGCTATATACTGATTTATTTATTGTTATATATTTGTATTTATTAATTATTATATGTAACTTTACACTTGAATTAAGTACATTCGAATTTTTCACCAAAATTTCATTAATTAGTGAATGTATCTGATACTAAAGGGGATAGTATAAGCGAGTGTCTGTGTAAATGCTTGATGTAGTTCAGAGAACAGCTTATAACGGCTGACCGTTTTAGTCAATATTTTTAATTAATAATCTTAATCGATAATAACGTCATATATATGGCAGTCAACACGCAATTAAGACACACGCGCGATTAATGCTGTCAAACACACAAGTTTACCGGGGCTTGATATCCCATTCCAATACAATTATAATATAAACATATAATTGTATTATCGAAGCTAGGTGTTCGAAGCTAAGGTTACGGTTCGAATCAGCATGAGGAAACATTTTTTGTGGATGTCGATCGCCGTCTTTTATGTCCAAGCCAACGATACAATTAAGATATATACGTAAGATTTTGAAAAACTCATTGGTACGAGCCAGCCACCTGGGGATCGAACTCGGGTCTCTGGACACGAAATTCTGACCACCCAATCATTCGGCTATCGTGATATTTTATTCGTATATGAACAGAAAATTATAAAATGAAATAAAATAAGTTATATAAGTTACATATCTGTTACAGGAATAAGTATGTACGGTAAGTTTCATGTCCGGTTTGTTTGATAATTATTTAATTAAATTATTACTAGAAATCATCGTCGCCAGCTATGAGGACCAGGATTCGATTCCAGGTTAAGAATATGCAGAAAACACATTTTCTATATCTTTTAGGGTTTGGATGTTTGTGGTGTCTTCGTTTTCAGATTTTATAACACGCGTGCTTTTGCTAATTACTTTAGGATAAGACAATGCCCGCTATATACTGATTTATTTATTGTTATATATTTGTATTTATTAATTATTATATGTAACTTTACACTTGAATTAAGTACATTCGAATTTTTCACCAAAATTTCATTAATTAGTGAATGTATCTGATACTAAAGGGGATAGTATAAGCGAGTGTCTGTGTAAATGCTTGATGTAGTTCAGAGAACAGCTTATAACGGCTGACCGTTTTAGTCAATATTTTTAATTAATAATCTTAATCGATAATAACGTCATATATATGGCAGTCAACACGCAATTAAGACACACGCGCGATTAATGCTGTCAAACACACAAGTTTACCGGGGCTTGATATCCCATTCCAATACAATTATAATATAAACATATAATTGTATTATCGAAGCTAGGTGTTCGAAGCTAGGGTTACGGGTTCGAATCCCAGCATGGGGAAACATTTTTTGAAGAATATGATAGTGTTTACTCGAGTCATGTATGTCTATGTACTGATAAATATTGTTGTATGTAAATATGTATCGATGCAAGTATATTGTACAGTTTGCTTAGACGCTAAGACAGCGTTGGCCTACCGCCTCCCACACTTCACGTATGCTTCATCGTATAGACCTCTAACTCACCAGGACTTACAGGAAAAAAGCTTGAAGATATAAAAAATATGAGACGCAAAATATTTTCTCATTAATTTTATTACACCATATTAATATAATTGTTTCATAGTGCAACTGAATTAAGAATCCATAACGGCCTGTATAAATTAACAACTGCAATTAATAACTGTGTGTCTTAGGCCGTTCCCTGTCACGATGCACAAGTGGATAATCTTGCACCAAATATGCTGCTGTCCTTCACCGACGTGATCTATTTTGGTCTGCTATTTTTGAGATGATTATCCGGCCATCCACCACTGCAATTTTCAGGGCCTTTGCTTTTATTGCCTCTTCCTCAATTAAAGGGGAATATAGGAAAAAAGCTGACGACTATTCTGAATGTAATATAGACAGTTAGCATAGTGCTGTACTTGCACATTTATCATTAAGGAAGGAACACGAGCGAAGTATACGAGGAAAGTGCAGCTAGTTTTTTCCTCATGAAAAATTACTTAAGTCTTGAATTATTGTTGTTACACCCTCTGTTTTTTTATGTTGTTGTTTATTTTATGTTGATGTTTTTATTTTATTTATATTCGTATTAGTTTTTGTTTATTCACCAATGCTGTAATTTGTGCCTGTAATCTGAACTGTCGGAATATTTGTCTTTATATCTTACTTGCGAAACTGTCAATGGTGAAAAGAGTGATCCTTTTGTAGCTGTCTGTTGTGATATAATGAGAAGATTCAATTCTCACGAGGACAATACACAGTTTGTTTTTGTTTTAACTTATTTACGATTTGTTTGATTCAGTAGCTCGGACACTCAAACGACAACAAGCTCGCCACTCTGCCACCTCGTCTTAAAAAAGCTACAATGGATCTACAATATAAGTACCAATATAAAGTCTACGATCAACTAATATAGGCACAACACGATTCCACGACTTCGGCCGTAACCAGCGATGCTCTTAGCATCGCGCCACCGTGTCTTACATTTTATTCTTCTTCTTTTCTTCTTTTTAGTCACGATAGCCGAGTTGTTGGGTGGTCGGAATTTCGAGTCGAGAGACCCGAGTTCGATCCCCAGGTGGCAGTACCAATGAGTTTTTCAAAAACTTATGTACGAATTTCATCGTTGGCTTGGACATAAAGGCGGCGACGGGCTCACCACCTGTCACGTTGTCCCGAAAATATCTTCGTTGGAAGGTGGGTCAAAGGGACTTAATTGTCTAGACTTGACCTCTGTCTACCCCTGTATTGGGAATTGCGTGAAGATATTTATATATATTTATATTTATTTTTTTACAGCCTTTTAATACTTTCTGAACATAGGCTTCCTCCACCCTATATGTACAACGTAGCCTTTATCTTCGACGTCTCAAAACTTCGATGTACCTGGAGTCTATCTGGCACCGCTTAAAAGACTGTTCAACCCAAATTTCTTTTCTTTTTAATCTATAATCTGGCCGAAAGTACGGATGAGGTCTATAGTACTAAAATATTTTGGAAAAGCGGCTTGCTCGAAATGCGAGGCGAAAAATGCTTGCACGCTTCTAGCCCCACATTTACGTCGTAGCAGCGCCATGGACAACTAGATCCTACGGCTTCTAAAGGACTACAAGTAAGTACTGGTTTTCGAACCGCTTTCAGAAGCTTAATCGTAATTCCATCTTTACCAAGTGCCTTGCTGTTTTTAAGCTGCTTGAGAGCCACTCTAACTTCACTTAGACTGTCGCTTACAATAAATTGATGTATATATTCCTGATTTTTTATAATATATTTCACCGTATCTAAGCATCACCCGCATCTAAAAGTGCTATTTGTAATTTGCTATCTAGTTACTAAAATATAAGACGACATGGTAGTATATCTTTATTTCAACTGACGGCTTATCGATGGCCCGCAGTAATTGTAACATGAAATCACTTCGCTTTCTCACAGTTATTTCTTCAGGCAGCTATTAGAGAACAGCCTGTTTTATAGCAAATGTTACCCGAGGCCTTTTGTTAAGCTCTTTTAAGTAAAGACGGCTAATACCAGATTAACAGCCTATTTTAATTTTGAATACCGATTTTAACGGATTTAAAAAATAAACATTTTCCTTGCTTCCTTTTATTCCTCGTATTTATTCCTCGTTTGTATATACGGTCGGGTTTAACTTTTTTAATATATATTTACTGCTAACTGACTGACACAAAATCATCAAAAAAACCATAAGTACAATAATTGGTAGAAGGATTACAATAAAGTACCAAATAATCAAACCGACCAAATGTACAGACTGAGGTCACGTGGACGTGGTTTATAGCTTCAGCAAAATACATTAGTATTTTGCTGAAGCTGTAAAGGTCGCCGTGCCAGGCGTGTGTCTCTGACTTTGATTTTCTGTCAGTTCTGCACATATCCTTGATCTCGACGTGCCTTCTGTAGCAGTCATGTTTTTCGACAAAAATAATATCAAAAAATAATAATATAATTTAAGCGTCAATAACCTAATGGCCAGCATGCGGAATGCGAGTCTTCGCAGGTTCGGGTTCACAATTCTACTGTTACCGTAAACTACTTCGGGCACAAGCAAGCTAAGTTAAACTGGTTAACAGTAATGCTAGAAATGACTTCTTTGACATTGTAAATGTTCTTTAAAAATCACTTATTCTCGAATGCCATGAGATTTTAAAGGCATTTTCCTAATTAGTTGTTAGTTAACACTGTTTAAATAAAAACAACACCGATACTAAAATAAAAGATATTGTACTATTCATTTACTTATTACATCTCAATAGATATAATATTTCTTAGTCCCTGCTTCTTTTCTATGGAATCATGTATAAGAAAACGTATTTTTGATTCTTTTCTGCTCCAAAAGCCATTCTTCGAATGTCTATTTATACCAGCCGGTAGTTTTAAAATATGTATTCTATAAAAACGTTTAATAGGTACTTAAACCACTCCGTAAAATGAAATAACATGAAATCGGACACATCATACTACACGACAAGTGAATAAATTTTTACAAACTAAAACATTAAATCCGTCTATAAATTTAATTGAACGCAATTTTATTAGTACGTAATTATTTTTTAATTACATTTCTACTTTAAAACATAATATATTAATGGCTAATACTTATTATTATGATATAGAATCGTTAAATTTCACAAAAGTGTATCTGAGCGAAACCAGTTAAATGGCAAATAAAATAAACGATAGCTGTTTACCGTTTTGTGTTTCATTGCGTTTCACCTTTCTATATGTGTTAAGAATTTGCAATGAAAGTTAATTCAGAATGCGTTAATTATTTAGTTGTTGATTTAACTTTGATTAAATGTTTAAAAATGATCTTTTATTTAATATCTTCACGCCAATCCCAATAAAGGGGTAGACAGAGGCCAAGTCTAGACAATTAAGTCCCTTTGACCCACCTTCCACCGAAGATATTTTCGGGACAATTTGACAGGTGGTGAGCCCGTCGCCGTCTTTATGTCCTAGCCAACGATGAAATTCGTACATAAGTTTTTTTTTTTTTTAAAATCTTATTGGTACTGCCACCTGGGGATCGAACTCGGGTCTCTCGACTCGAAATTCCGATCACCCAACAACACGGCTATCGTGACTTATTTAACAAAGCTTTAATCATATATCTCGTTATCTATGCATAGTAAGTAGTAAAAAACCGGAAACCGATACCCATCAGGTCGATAAAGAAATTAGAAATTCATCATGAATTTTGCATGAAAAGAAGAAACAACATCTGAACGCATAGAAATAACTTCCAACGAAAAATGTTCTGACTCTGTTGGTAATCCTGTCACTAATTCGGCGCTTCATCGTGTAGAGATAATAGTGAGAATTTCACATCATCTATTCAACTTATTTTATTTAAAATTTATAGCGACATTCTGTATTTATAATGATATTTATAAAAATATACTCCCTACATTTCCTTTTAGAAAAATTATATTAAAATAAATTTTATATATATATATATATATATATATATATATATATATATATATATATATATATATATATATATATATATATATATATATATATATATATATATATATATATATATATATATATATATATATATATATATATATATATATAAAATCGCTAAAACCGACCATCTTCTAGCTTAGTCTTGTAGCTTAGTTTCATATTATTTGGTAATTAAATAATCTGTTTAACACAGATTCCCCGATAACATGTAATTATATTTCCCGTTCCTATGAACAATACGTGATAAACTTTTTAAGAAAACACCGCCATATTGTCCGGCACGACTCGATAGCAGAGTTGACCCTGCCGTCGAAGCTATGGCTATGCGGGTTGAAATCCCGCTAGGGCCAAACATTTGTGTGATAAATATAAATTATGTGTTGTATTATTATGTAATAAATTATACGTTATAAAATATAAATTATATGTCGTATTCGAGTCGTGACGAGACTCCCGTCACGACTCGACGTGAAGTCTCCACTTCTTCCCGTGGATTTCGTAAGAGGAGCCTAAGGGAATCAGCCTTGAATAATGTTATGGCAACCGATAGATGGCGACCATCTCTAAAAATTGCAGTGGACTTTAACAGGCCGTTATGTATGTATGTATGTACGTATTTGAGTAGTAGACATTTATATGTATTTATAAATATATAACTATGTTAATAAATATATGTATGTATAAATACATTGTACCGGTGGCTTTGATAATAAGACAGCGATAGGATCACCACCTGTCAAGCATCGGTGCAAAGTGGGTCAAAATTATATTGTCTAGTCCTCGGCCCACCCCAGTATGGGAAATTGGATAAAGATACATGATAGAAAAGCAATGTTCTGTAAAAATTTAAAGTTAACCCGCTAACTTATTACTCATTTGTCGAATCTTACGGAACTTTTTCATTCTGTAATAACTAATAAACAGAAACTAAACTTTTATTTATAAAATTTATCATTTAAGTTTATTACAATTCGTTACGTCGGGATGAAATTATTTCCAATGCTTATATTTTAAAGAGTATGTGGCAACTTAAATTATATTGAAGTAATAAAATACGACACCGTTTTAGTGGACGTTTTTGATGGAGCACACTAAATAACCGGTGCGTAGATCTTTCCATTCGGAAAATAATTAGTAAAATGGACGTTAAGAGTCGTACTAAAAAATAAGTATGAAACATTTAAGCAAGACGAAACAATAATCAGCTTTTAATAATACACTCGTAAGTATCCTCTATTGAATTTCATGACAAGATCTTACTTTACAAGCTTAGAAGTAATCGTGATTTAAAGAAATTTTATTTATATGTATAACAATAAATTGATCAATAAAATAAATAAATAAATAAATATCTTCACGCACTTCCCAATACAGGGGTAGACAGAGGTCTAGTCTAGACAATTAAGTCCCTTTGACCCACCTTCCACCAAAGATATTTCAGGACAGGTGGTGAGCCCCTCGCCGTCTTTATGTCCAAGCCAACGATATAATTCGTACATAAGTTTTTGAAAAACCCATTGGTACGATCCTGCCACCTGGGGATCGAACTCGGGTCTCTTGACTCGAAATTCCGACCACCCAACCACTCGGCTATCGTGACAACAAATAATAATAAATCAATCAGAATTGTTATATTCCTATTATTTATTTAATCGTTCGTCATGTTTTACTGCTACTTTAAAACGACCCCATTCTTGGTTCTCGTGTCACCTTCATGTGTAAGTAAAGAATTAAATCTCTAGACCGAGGATAGCGGTCAACAGTTAAGTTGAGTTTTTATTATATTTCAGTCTTTAATCCACATTAAGGATCCAGATAGCCATCACTCTCTTGACTCAAGCCGCGGAATTTTAATGGAACATTTATCAACCTTAAAATTTGTACAGCATCGGAAGACGTTCGAACCAAATCCTGGATAACAAATTATGACCTTGCATCTTTGTAATAAGGATGAAAACAACTTTAAGTTTATTAAACTTTACTAGTTGCTTAAACGATGGAATGTAAATCTTCTAAAGATGGCCCTGTACTAATTTTATGTGGTCCTATTTATTTTATTTCTATATAAATTAAATTCAACAAAGGTAAAAGTTATGTTTATTTTTATAGTTTTAAATATATTCTTGATACCTCACTTACTGTAAACATACTTTTTAAGATTCTTGTTGAGTATGCATGATTTTCAACTAACTGGAGTTCAAAATCTTACAAACTCACAACAAATTTTAGTGAAAATTTTCTTATACAATATATTTATACAATATTATACAATAAATTAACAGTATATTTTTATAAAATAAAATAAAACTTTTTAAGTAACGTAAGACAAAAATCATAAAGGTATTGAAGGAATCGGTATTAGAATGTACCTCTCCCATTCTTCCCGTGGGTGCCATAAGTGTCCCACCTCTTTAAAATACCATTAGGAACTGTCAGACGACGGATTTACTACTCGAAATATACCAGACTAAGATGCAGTAGACCGGTAATGGACAGCAGCGTCTAAAGTGCTAGGTTTCTGTTATTGTGACAGACGATCCACTTACTAAATGCAATATGGAATTATGGTAAACCTCCCTAGGTATCGATATTTCACAGGTGTAAAGTTGTCATGTGGTATCGGTGTAAGAATGTTGCCACTCCCTTTCTTCCCGTGGGTGTCGTAAGAGGCGACTAAGGGAAAGAGCTAAAATATCCTAATGGCAACCGATAGATGGCGGGATAACTACCATCGTCGGTGCAAGTGTAGCCCGGTACTGCGATCCCCAATCCGCCTGCTAAGCGTGGCGATTGTGGCAAAACCTCTCATGGGAAATGCCTGTCCTACAGCGGACTTTAACAGGCCTTTATGCATGTATGTATATATGTATGTAAAGTGTAAAGTATGTTTGTATATATCAGGAAATTTAAATCATTAGAATGGTAAATCCTTTTATAGCTCCCATAAATGCGTTGAAAGCTCACACCAAGTCAAACTTCGTGGGAGTCGGTCGCTGGGCCATTACATTTAATCCATTACAATTAGAGACTACCGCTATCAAACTAAGTTATCTGTACAGTGATGCTGGCGTGTATTGGTCGCTGAAAATGTAAAAAAATTGTTTTGTATACGACATAAAGAACTTGTAATAACACATAATCTTATTATATATAATGGTATTCAAAAATATTATTTGTAAATATCAAAGCATAAATCATTATTATGGTTAAAACTATCAAGGTATATTACCTGGTAGAAATTAATTTAGTAATTAATTTGTTCTATTGAACCGTTTAACTCTTAATATTAAAATAATCTATCAAATTAGGTTAATAATACTAATCTAAATATACATTTTAATAACAGGTATGAATATTCAGATTTGTCATCGTGCATTGGAAACTACCTAACTTTCACCGTTCTCGAACACATATATTTGTTAAGTACAAATTTCGAAAACGTGATTTCTTCCCATACAGTTTTATGTTTTCATAGTTTTCTTTCTTCCCGGTTCTGATTAAAGCACTTGTTTGTTTTATCTTAGAACACTCGCTGAGACGAGGTCTTTCAGTTGAGTTTTTGCCAACTAAAGTTTTTTGTTGTTTAGAAAAGGGGGGCAAACGCGCAGGTGGCTCACGTGATGGTAAGTGATTACCGCCGCCCAGAGGAATAGCAGATGCGCTGCCGTCCTTAGAGATAGGTATAGGCTCTTTTCTTGAAGGTCCATCTGTATTCCAACAGTTGGTTGAGTTGGAAGGAAACTAGGTGTACAACACGGTCGTCAAGTATCTTATTACTTTCTTTTAAATGGTGAAACATATTATTATATAATATGCAATAAAATGTTGTTTTCAAATGTCAAGTAAAGAATAATAAGCCATTGGATAATAGAGGCTGAAAATCCTTTAATGTAATTACCAATGTAATAACCAATAGATACTACTGACCCTGTTAATATTCAAGCGAACAATTAATGGTAAGTAATATATTGCGAATGCAAATCGCCAAATAAGCTGCGCAACTAAGAATTATAATCCTTCTATTAATACTAACAATGTTACAGCGATTTCCGATACGTGATAATACGTTCCAAATCTACCAAAAGTTTAGCAGATAATCGAGTTGACAGCTTTCTACACAATTTACTACCTTCGACCCACATTAAACAACAGTTTTGACCAGCGTGACAGGTGGTGAGCCTGATGACGTCTCAGTGAACGATCTCGGACCTTCTGAATTTAACTTATTTTTAATTTTACTTCAAGGGAGCAGTGGTAGAGCCACGCATCAGCTTTTGTTGTTCCATGAATGTACCGGCTCGACCAGGGAAGTAACACGATGTCACAGAATACCGGCGTGAAGTAGAAGTCTAACAAACTTCTGCGTTTCGTCTGGTGAGTGCAGATATCCCCCAACATTGGGGGGGGGGGGGTGCACTCTAAGTTTGGCAACGCATATGCGCCTCTGGTATTGCGGGTGTTCATGGGCGGCGGTAATCACTTACCATCATGTGAGCCACCTGCTCGTTTGCCTTCCTCTTATATAAAAAAAAAAAAACATTTGTTGGAGTAGCTAAAATTGAAAAAAAAACGCCATGGCTTTGTGTAGAGGACGGTACATTTTCCTGTGACACCATTATGAAGCGTCGTCAGTTCAAACCACATGGAAACTAGAGTAATAAGAGCTGTGTTTATGTTTGCTGGCATCAAGTGCTTCGGTCGGCAGCACGACAAATTGCGTCCACTGTAATACATTATTATGTCAATCGCTTCATTATCTTTCCTCGTTATAGTCTCGAGAATCACAGTCTTACTCTGTCGTAGGTTGTATTTACAGAAGTCTACTAAATGGCATACTGCTTCTGTATTACGCGGACTTCACATTTATTTTAATGTTTTGGCTTTTGCATAAATGGACAGATAAATGAACGTTTAAGAAGCAATAGAAATTATCATTTTAGATTGTGATTAATTTATAAAACAAAGATGATGAAATGATGAAAAATGCCTTAAAAGCCAAAATTTTTAAAGCATTTTTGTATAAAATATAATACATAATATTGCAGTAAAACCAAATCTCAACTTTCTGTCAACAAGAATACATATATCGTATATGGCTGATTTAAACCAAGATGAAGTGTGAGTTCTATTCGTATGGGGCGGGTCCATCCAAATTCGGCTGACTCTTGACAGCTTTTAATTCATAAAATGTTTCATAGTTTTTGTTATTGTACTTCGCCTTAGATGAGATAGACTACACACTTACACCAACATTTTTGTAACTTCGCATTCAAGTTGTTGGCGACCGCCATTACGTTTATACGGAAAATAAACGGACAAAAAATTAATAGTAACCACAACAAACAAATCGAATAATGAACTAAAATGTATTATGTATACTCGTATATATGAATGCAATACGAGGTCATTCAACCTCGTTTAGCGCAAAAACAACAGAATAAAACGTACAATGTTGCAGCTATGATAACTTTATAGCTAATAAGTTTTTATGTATATGTATATATATGTATAGACTTTGATAGTAAAATAAATAAGTTGTAACAAATCCCCTATAAGAGAACCATGTCATGGATTTCTATCAGCGTACACGATTGAGCCTTCGTTAGTCCTCCTTTCCTACTAGTCTATATCAAAGTCGAGCTTTTAGCAATCGAAATTGTCATAACATTTTCAATGCTTTTCGTTATCATTGTTTTTTATATTCCTATATAACTTATAAAAACGCGGCAGATTCTTTCATTCGACTGACACAACTACATAAAAAATAACTTATTTTCTTTATGGAAGAATGTGGGAAACGAGTTAGCCGATGGTAAATAATTGTCATCTCTTATTTACCTTGTGCCTACGTTTGTAATACCAGAGATGTTATAAGATTATTGTGTGAGTTACCATTGTATAAAAAGTGAAGATCAAAATCACACCTAGCCTGCTTCTCGCAATTATGACTTATTGCGCGATGACTAAATTCAAAAGTTGAAATTATCTCGAGTTTTTCTCAGAATATTTCACGGGGTAAATTACGTACATATAGGCTCTTCGCTTAATCTATGCTCAGCAAGATCGTTTGAGTCCTATATCCATGTGATTAGCTTAGTGTAAATCTCTAAGATTAGTTTCTACTAATGTGTGTTTGTAGATATTTTTTTTATAAATCATCATGCCATTCCTAATACAGGGGTAGACAGGGGTCTAAACAATTATTTCCTTTCGATCCACCTTCTACCGAAGATATTTTTTCACCCAACTACTCAGATATCGGGACCTCTTTATATGACATGACATATACAAAATGACAAAAATAAACAAACTAATGTGTGCAAGTGTGTAGGTAGTATAAGTCCCAGAAGTTCTCTAAATTATCATCGCTCGGAATTGCCGCTGATGACAGATGATTCCACAAGTTTGTCTTGCCTGACAGTAATACTTTAGAAAACGAACCGTGGTAAATTGTCGGACCATATGGAATTGAAGATTAATTTTAAATAAATTTAAGGTAATTAAAACAATTTTCTTAAATAGAGAATCAATTATGGTAACTACATTATTCTGATAAAGTGTTATAAAAAAACTCGTTGTATGGTAAATAAAACCTGAAAATATTCAATAAGCTATTTAAGGTAATTAAAACAATTTTCTTAAATAGAGAATCAATTATGGTAACTACATTATTCTGATAAAGTGTTATAAAAAAACTCGTTGTATGGTAAATAAAACCTGAAAATATTCAATAAGCTTGTGACAAATGACAAATTTAATCAACAACAATACTTCATCCGACTATAAAAAGTTCCGGTGTTAACCTTACCTGGCTAAATTGAAATTTCAAAGTATTGCTGTCATCAATAGTTTAAACAGTTTCAATATTCAAATGTCATATTCAGTGAAGCACAAAGTTATTACCGGCCGGGGATCATTATCGGAGGTTTATAAGCGTGACTTTAAACGACTATGGTTATCATGAGGCATAGCTTTCAATATACTTAGTTACGACTCTTGATAACCATGGTCGACCATAGTAATTGGGATAATAATAAAAAAACAGTTCGATTTTAACCTACGAATACAAAACTAGCTACTAACGATAGCCGATTTATGTGGTCGGTATTTCGAGTCCCGAGTGACCCGAGAGAGACCCGAGTTCGACCCCAGGTGGTAGGCTCGTACCAATGGGTTTTTCAAAAACTTATGTACGAACTATATCGTTGGCTTGGACATAAGGACGGCGACGGGCTCACCACCTGTTATGTTGTCCCGAAAATATCTTCGGTGGAACGTGGATCGACGGGACTTAATTGTCTAGACTAGACCTCTGTCCATCCCTGTATAGGGAATTGCGTGAATATATTTATTTCTTTATTTATTATTATTTGAAAACAAAACTTATCAAGTACCCGAAGAATGAGCTAAAAAAGTAAGAAAAATGTATTTATCTTAATAATAAATTTTAAAATAATGACATACACAATTATAAATATGTTATTAAATTATAATAATGATAATTTAAACGAATTTAACTTTTATTGTTTTCATATTATTTTAAACAATAAAATTTGTAGAAAAATAACAACAAAAAGAAAAAACTTTTCCTAACTTCTTGAATTATTTCACTCTCACCGTTTGCATTTTTTTTTAATAATTTCGTCAAAATAGTAGAGTGGAAGCTAAAATGCAACAGACATGAGTCAGCTGGGACATAATGACAGTGTTCGGAACGTACTACCGGTCTGATACAGGGTCGTTTACCCAACCATGACCGATCTGACGCAACGCCGTGCCATAATAGTTATGCACAATGACACCTCTTTTTGTGGACCGCGCGGACACTAACACTGTTGAAGGAATATTTTTTGTTTGACATAAAACAATTTGATGACGAAAATACTTGAATCATTTAATAAAGATCTCAGCGCTACTATTTTGGCTGGTTGTTAAGAAATAGGTATTCATTGAAAGTCCGTTAAAGATGTTTTGCCATTGTTGCGATCGTCATCGTTTAAGACATGTTGCGTCTGTGGCTTCTATCCGATGTCGGCTCGCTTTTAAAACTTATTTTAAAGCGACTAATCGCTTGTTACTAGAACCAAGATTATAAAGGGCATGAGACATTTCTACCTCTGTTTGAAATTTGTAAACTTTATAATGGATACGATGTACCATGCTGATTTACGATTTATATAATGGATACGAAATAAATCGTTGGCTTGGACATTGAAACGACGCCAGGCTAACCACATGTCCCGTTGTCCCAAAAATGTCTTCGGTAAAAGGTTAATTGAAAGGACTTAGTAGTCTGGATCTCTGTCTACCCCAATATTAGAAATTATATCAAATATTGAATCATGATTCTCATAATTTGCGTAGCCGAATCTAAAAGGAAATCTCACCCATTATAACAAAAGAAAGAAATTTTATGATAAATAAATAACGAAGGCGTAATTTATCACTGTATGCAATATATAAAAGCGGTAAGTCTGAAATAGAGACCGAATGAAAGTACAGCGGTGTCAGCTACGTTGTGGCTATGGTAATTCCATACGTTATTATACCTATGGATTTTCTAATTCACTGTATTATAAAACTAAATATAGAAATATTATAAATAAATTTCGTTTATTTATATATATATATATATATATATATACATATATATATATATATATATATATATATATATATATATATATATATATATATATATATATATATATATATATATATATATATATATGTATATATATATATATATATATATATATATATATATATATATATATATAAATATATATATATATATATATATTTATTATCTGTTAACTCACGATGATCCAACTATAACTTATAATAACACAAAAGTAACAAATAAAGTTATAAATTCTCCTAAACAGAAACAAGCAGGGTTGTAGTTGGTTTAAAGAATGAAATTGCTTTTTAATTTATTTAAATCTTTAATTTATTTTTCATTATAACAATTTTGAGTACGGGAATGTATTAAAAAATGAGTCAACACTTTAAAGCTTCATTTGTTCTCTATGGAACAACGAACCCACAATGTGCAAAACCGGATATTAGTCACGACGATAACGTTATCAAAAACAACTTTACCGAATTACACTTTTTGTTAGAAGCACAAAAGTACGATAGTATACAACAAAATCCCCTTTATATCAACAAATAGGGCTAACATAGATAACTGTACGGCACAGAGATAGAGGAAGTCGCATTTAAAAGGTAAATACTGCAAATATTTCTATCCTTTTTAAAAACCATCGAATGATTCATACCAGCGCAAAGAAAAAAACATACAATAACATAATATAATAGAGTCTTTATTTGTCTTACACAACCTTCTCTCTTATTTACACAACCTACATTATCACACATTACACACAGAATATTTGTAATGTAAAATTTAGCTTTTCATTCCCCAATTTGTAAGCCAAAGGATATAACAAAATTATGCCTAAAACGGTAATAGAAAAAAATGTTACATCTTTATTAATTATTAGTACGAGTATACTGAATTTTAATGACAACGCCTTCATGCGATCATGACACACATACATTTCCAGTAACCATGATGTAGTTGCAAATTCAATGTGAAGGAAAATAGCAGATTAAAAGTATTTTGACCCATAAAATTGTAGTAACCAAACAGGACAAAAAATTGCATGCATTTTTTGATAAGGTAAGTATCTATATATCCGTTTTTATCTCAATATTGTAGTTTCAAACTTATATTGACTGCGGTGTCAAATAATTTGTCCCATGTTTGTTCAATCTTGTAAAGTGAGCGTTTTTGTTTAAATGCAATCTGGTGCATTCTTGATGGGCCGCAGCTTCTCAGTTGCGACAATCCGCTGGCGATTACCAATTTGCTTGCCAAGCCAGTTATAGCAATTCGCCAATTATAGCAAATCCTCCTTATATGAGAGTTCTATGTCCTGCATTGGACTTATAAGACCGTTTTGTATATTTGTATGATTCATCTTTAGATTCTGAATTCTAGTCTTCTCTTGTATGTAACGGCCAGTTAAATCTACGCAATGACCTAGACTCTCCCTTGATATTGTTAAACGCTTCATGGTTTACCATCGCCATGTTTGGTAAGCAGATTGGGAAATCTTTCAGAAAGCTTTTCTATCAGTCGCCTCCTTCCACGCCCACGGGAAGACAGGAAGTGTATTATTTCTACGCCCCAAGCACTTTATTTTACCTGGTATTAAACATATGCCAATAAAAATAGAAATAATCAATGTAGTGAAGATTCCCATGAACAACATATATTAATATAACGACTGTTATGTACATTAAGCACCTATTTAAATAAGAAGATTTTAAAATATGAAATGATTTACACATATTCATACTCTTATATTAAACAAAAATATCGTAACGCAATTCCCAATACAGGGGTAGACAGAGGTCTAGTCTAGACCATTAAGGCCCTTCGACCCACCTTCCACCGAAGATATTTTCGGAACAACGTGACAGGTATGTCCAAGGCAACGATATAATTATTACATAAGTTTTTGACAAACCCATTGGTACGAGCCTGCCACCTGGGGATCGAACTCGGGTCTCTTGACTCGAAATTCTGACCACCCTACCACTCAGCAATCGTGACTTAACTCTACCTTACTCTTGTATTACTCTAATTTACTCTTATTTTAATTAACTTTAATGAATGTTTGACGACTGAATGGCCGAGTTGGTTGTGACCCTCTCTTCGAACATTAGGGCTTTCAGTTGGAATCAAATATTTGTGGGATAAGTCATGGATGTTTATGTTCAGTTGAATGTTTACCTCTGTGAATATGTGTATGCAATTATATCATACCGTTAGTTTGGACATGAAGACGGTGATATACTCACCGCTTGTCACGTAGGTTCAAATATGCTTACGTGAAAAATATGACGAAACGACTTCCTTGTCTAGCCTAACCTAAAATGGGAAATTGAATAAAGACAATTAAAAATAAGATAAATATCTTAACACCATCCCCAATACAAGGGTAGACAGAGGTCTAGACAATAAAGTCCTTTCGACCCGACTTGGTGGGTGAGTCCGTCGCCCTCTTTTTGTCTAAGCCAACAATACAAATCATATGTAAGTTTAAAAAAAAACAATTTGTACGAACTTTGGGGATCGAGCAGGGTCACACGACTCGAATTCCAATCACCTTACCACTCGGCTATCGTCATTCAAGGACGTGAAATGACTTTCTGGTCTAGCCTAACCTAGAATGGGAAATTGTATAAAGATAAAAGAAAGATAAAAAGTTTTACATTAACTCACACTTTAATAAATAACTTCCTTATTTTAAACCTAATACGCTTTACATGCTAACTTAGCCGAGAATTCCGTAGAGTAACACGATCGCCACATTTCCTGCGAACTGTGAATCGCGGCCGACGTATTCTATGTAGTAACGCAATGCTTTCTACAAACCAAATCGAGTGTCGCGTTCCTATACACGGTTCATTTGAGATTTATTGGAATTAGCCGCATTACTTCATATTCAAATCAATATTTTGATTCCTATCACAATGTAGCTGCAGCTTTAAAAACGACAGCAACCAAAGAACCCAAACGCGTATAAATTTTCGCGATTCATTCATATCCATATCGGGCTATTAAAGTCCACTGCAGGAAATAGGCCTCTCCCATGAGGAGGATTTGTGATAATCGCCACGCTTGGCAAGCAGATTGGCGATCGCAGTACCAGACGACTCGCACCTCAGACGCTGCTGCCTATCTTCGGTCTGATTATTTTGGTCTGATATGTTTAGAGATGGTTAACATACCAAACCATCAATTATAGTTATTACCAGTAGCCTAAGGTTTTTTGTATCGTACTCAAGAAATGTGGTGAGCTTGTCGCTGTATTAATGTTCAAGCCAACAATACAGTAAACTTACATGGATATATAATTGATATTGGATCGGAGTACGAACATTCATATTCATCACACATGTTTTCCTCCGCGAGCTTCGAACTCGCAACCCATAGATTCGAAGGCAGGGTCACTTACAACTGGACAATCGGGTCGTCAAAACTAAGAGACTCCTAGTTAGAAACATGTAAGATTGCTGGTCTTTTCTTTTTATATGCGTTGTGTTTTATTTTGACAGTTTTTATGATGCGTGAATAGTCTGGCTTAATGGAATTTATACCGACGCGATGTGTTGTGCATCTGTATCACCCAGTAAGGGATAATAAGGTTTGAATTGAAACCATTAGCAAAAATACTTACAAGACCTTTTATTTTTAAGGAATTTTCATATTACCGACTATGACTACTATGTCTATATGATATCTCTGATTTTTTTTCTTTTCGTCTCAAATACAATCAGATTTAGATCTCAATACTGAGTGGTCAAATTCAAACTTATTATTCATATCCATCATTTGAATTTTGTTTTGTCTACATCATTAATGAATAATTTAAATTTTAAATGTCAGCTACTAATTTTAGATGCATGATTCAGAATGCTGATGCACATAACTAATCACTACGACATCATACCTTTTTTCTATGAAAAACAGAATAAAGCTAAAGTAATAGATACTTTAATTTTAATAAAACTACGAGTGATATCTTGGCAACACAAAGAACCTAATCTACAGCACGGGTGGTCCATTCATAACGAAACAATAGTGGAGGTTTACTTTTCTATAGGCACCCTTAACTCCTTTAACTAATCAGATTAGCAATAACGAATATGTCATCTACATTTTTCACTTCTTTGTTACTGATTTATTAAAACGTCTCTGTCTGAATTTTATTAAGAAATACTTTTTGGTATTTATAAACAAATCTTCTATAGTTGAATATCTTGTCAGATACCTATTGTCTTAATCGTCCCTTGCCGTATTTGTGCACTATTAGTTTTTGCATCTACAACCAAATGATATTGCAACGTAATTGGTACTCTGAATATCAACCGATTAAATAAAAAAAAATTCCGTTACTGCATTGCAAAAGGAGCCCTTGGGCCGATCATCTCCACGACAAATTGAACAAATAGTTACACATTCTTCCTTCGAATACTCATATTTGCGCAAATTATCCGATTCTCTTTCAGTCTTTCTGAACACAATAAACACAAAAACCACACAGAATTTTAACTACTTGACTTCGCGCTATTTCAGGACTCGCCTCGAAAAATACGTAAAAATCTCGATTTTCTAGAGGTCGTAGTAATGCATACTCATATGTTACTTAGTTATAAGACGATCCCTGAACAGGCTTTTCTCCCAGATCAGGCCCTTGGATTGCATAGGCTCTTCCCAACTTGTATTTTAAACCTAATACGCTTTACATGCTAACTTAGCCGAGAATTCCGTAGAGTAACACGATCGCCACATTTCCTGCGAACTGTGAATCGCGGCCGACGTATTCTATGTAGTAACGCAATGCTTTCTACAAACCAAATCGAGTGTCGCGTTCCTATACACGGTTCATTTGAGATTTATTGGAATTAGCCGCATTACTTCATATTCAAATCAATATTTTGATTCCTATCACAATGTAGCTGCAGCTTTAAAAACGACAGCAACCAAAGAACCCAAACGCCTATAAATTTTCGCGATTCATTCATATCCATATCGGGCTATTAAAGTCCACTGCAGGAAATAGGCCTCTCCCATGAGGAGGATTTGTGATAATCGCCACGCTTGGCAAGCAGATTGGCGATCGCAGTACCAGACGACTCGCACCTCAGACGCTGCTGCCTATCTTCGGTCTGATTATTTTGGTCTGATATGTTTAGAGATGGTTAACATACCAAACCATCAATTATAGTTATTACCAGTAGCCTAAGGTTTTTTGTATCGTACTCAAGAAATGTGGTGAGCTTGTCGCTGTATTAATGTTCAAGCCAACAATACAGTAAACTTACATGGATATATAATTGATATTGGATCGAGTACGAACATTCATATTCATCACACATGTTTTCCTCCGCGAGCTTCGAACTCGCAACCCATAGATTCGAAGGCAGGGTCACTTACAACTGGACAATCGGGTCGTCAAAACTAAGAGACTCCTAGTTAGAAACATGTAAGATTGCTGGTCTTTTCTTTTTATATGCGTTGTGTTTTATTTTGACAGTTTTTATGATGCGTGAATAGTCTGGCTTAATGGAATTTATACCGACGCGATGTGTTGTGCATCTGTATCACCCAGTAAGGGATAATAAGGTTTGAATTGAAACCAATAGCAAAAATACTTACAAGACCTTTTTATTTTTAAGGAATTTTCATATTACTGACTATGACTACTATGTCTATATGATATCTCTGATTTTTTTCTTTTCGTCTCAAATACAATCAGATTTAGATCTCAATACTGAGTGGTCAAATTCAAACTTATTATTCATATCCATCATTTGAATTTTGTTTTGTCTACATCATTAATGAATAATTTAAATTTTAAATGTCAGCTACTAATTTTAGATGCATGATTCAGAATGCTGATGCACATAACTAATCACTACGACATCATACCTTTTTTCTATGAAAAACAGAATAAAGCTAAAGTAATAGATACTTTAATTTTTAATAAAACTACGAGTGATATCTTGGCAACACAAAGAACCTAATCTACAGCACGGGTGGTCCATTCATAACGAAACAATAGTGGAGGTTTACTTTTCTATAGGCACCCTTAACTCCTTTAACTAATCAGATTAGCAATAACGAATATGTCATCTACATTTTTCACTTCTTTGTTACTGATTTATTAAAACGTCTCTGTCTGAATTTCATTAAGAAATACTTTTTGGTATTTATAAACAAATCTTCTATAGTTGAATATCTTGTCAGATACCTATTGTCTTAATCGTCCCTTGCCGTATTTGTGCACTATTAGTTTTTGCATCTACAACCAAATGATATTGCAACGTAATTGGTACTCTGAATATCAACCGATTAAATAAAAAAAAATTCCGTTACTGCATTGCAAAAGGAGCCCTTGGGCCGATCATCTCCACGACAAATTGAACAAATAGTTACACATTCTTCCTTCGAATACTCATATTTGCGCAAATTATCCGATTCTCTTTCAGTCTTTCTGAACACAATAAACACAAAAACCACACAGAATTTTAACTACTCGACTTCGCGCTATTTCAGGACTCGCCTCGAAAAAATACGTAAAAATCTCGATTTTCTAGAGGTCGTAGTAATGCATACTCATATGTTACTTAGTTATAAGACGATCCCTGAACAGGCTTTTCTCCCAGATCAGGCCCTTGGATTGCATAGGCTCTTCCCAACTTGTTGGAATTTTTTCTTTCGTTTATAGGGAGGGGTACAGACGCAGCGCTTTGCAGTCGCAGCTGCCCTCGCTTGCACTAGTCTCTACAAATGAAGCAGTAGAGCATCTCGTGGATGGTTCTTAGTTGATATGTCTCTCCTTCCGAAATCCAAGTGCATTGTAACTCGTTTTGGTGGTCAGAAGGCGGGGAGGACAAGCATTTTGCTTAATAGTTACTAAAAAAAGTATATCCACTAATACAAGATGCGAATTCATTAACTTTTCGTGTAACTTCGTTGAGATCTGAAGACGATTTTATATATATATATTACCAATATTATACAAAATATACATCACCAATATTAGGAATGGCGTGAAGATATATATATATATGTATATATATATATATGTATATATATATATATGTATATATATATATATACATATATATATATATATTACCAATATTCGTTTTGTATCGTACTCAAGAAATGTGGTGAGCTTGTCGCTGTATTAATGTTCAAGCCAACAATACAGTAAACTTACATGGATATATAATTGATATTGGATCGAGTACGAACATTCATATTCATCACACATGTTTTCCTCCGCGAGCTTCGAACTCGCAACCCATAGATTCGAAGGCAGGGTCACTTACAACTGGACAATCGGGTCGTCAAAACTAAGAGACTCCTAGTTAGAAACATGTAAGATTGCTGGTCTTTTCTTTTTATATGCGTTGTGTTTTATTTTGACAGTTTTATGATGCGTGAATAGTCTGGCTTAATGGAATTTATACCGACGCGATGTGTTGTGCATCTGTATCACCCAGTAAGGGATAATAAGGTTTGAATTGAAACCAATAGCAAAAATACTTACAAGACCTTTTTATTTTTAAGGAATTTTCATATTACTGACTATGACTACTATGTCTATATGATATCTCTGATTTTTTTCTTTTCGTCTCAAATACAATCAGATTTAGATCTCAATACTGAGTGGTCAAATTCAAACTTATTATTCATATCCATCATTTGAATTTTGTTTTGTCTACATCATTAATGAATAATTTAAATTTTAAATGTCAGCTACTAATTTTAGATGCATGATTCATAATGCTGATGCACATAACTAATCACTACGACATCATACCTTTTTCTATGAAAAACAGAATAAAGCTAAAGTAATAGATACTTTAATTTTTAATAAAACTACGAGTGATATCTTGGCAACACAAAGAACCTAATCTACAGCACGGGTGGTCCATTCATAACGAAACAATAGTGGAGGTTTACTTTTCTATAGGCACCCTTAACTCCTTTAACTAATCAGATTAGCAATAACGAATATGTCATCTACATTTTCACTTCTTTGTTACTGATTTATTAAAACGTCTCTGTCTGAATTTTATTAAGAAATACTTTTGGTATTTATAAACAAATCTTCTATAGTTGAATATCTTGTCAGATACCTATTGTCTTAATCATCCCTTGCCGTATTTGTGCACTATTAGTTTTTGCATCTACAACCAAATGATATTGCAACGTAATTGGTACTCTGAATATCAACCGATTAAATAAAAAAAAATTCCGTTACTGCATTGCAAAAGGAGCCCTTGGGCCGATCATCTCCACGACAAATTGAACAAATAGTTACACATTCTTCCTTCGAATACTCATATTTGCGCAAATTATCCGATTCTCTTTCAGTCTTTCTGAACACAATAAACACAAAAACCACACAGAATTTTAACTACTCGACTTCGCGCTATTTCAGGACTCGCCTCGAAAAAATACGTAAAAATCTCGATTTTCTAGAGGTCGTAGTAATGCATACTCATATGTTACTTAGTTATAAGACGATCCCTGAACAGGCTTTTCTCCCAGATCAGGCCCTTGGATTGCATAGGCTCTTCCCAACTTGTTGGAATTTTTTCTTTCGTTTATAGGGAGGGGTACAGACGCAGCGCTTTGCAGTCGCAGCTGCCCTCGCTTGCACTAGTCTCTACAAATGAAGCAGTAGAGCATCTCGTGGATGGTTCTTAGTTGATATGTCTCTCCTTCCGAAATCCAAGTGCATTGTAACTCGTTTTGGTGGTCAGAAGGCGGGGAGGACAAGCATTTTGCTTAATAGTTACTAAAAAAAGTATATCCACTAATACAAGATGCGAATTCATTAACTTTTCGTGTAACTTCGTTGAGATCTGAAGACGATTTTATATATATATATATATATATATATATATATATATATATATATATATATATATATATATATATATATATATATATATATATATATATATATATATATATATATATATATATATATATATATATATATATATATATATATATATATATATATATATATATATATATATATATATATATATATATATATATATATACATATATATATATATATATATATATATATATATATATATATATATATCTTCACGCCATTCCTAATATTGGTGTAGACAGAGGTCTAGACAATTAAGTCCTTTGGACCCACTTTCCGAAGATATTTTACGGTCAACGTAACAGGATGGCTAGTCTTTACACATAAATAAAATTCGAGTGTTTGTTGCTAATGTTGAAATAACCGTTTTTTACGACATGTATGTGAATATATACAATACATACACCAAGATAACATTTTATACAATTTTTTCTGTCTGCCAGTTTGTTAGTTCCGGCTAATCTCTGAAACGGCTGGACCGATTTTAACAGGACTTTCACGGACATATAGCTAATGTTATACCAAGTAAAATAGGCTACTTTTATTTTTAGAAACATAATTTGGGTTCCGAGTTAAATGTTAAACTGCTGGCAAAAACCGCGTGGGGCAACTAGTTAGATATAAGAAAATGGGTTTGATCATTTTGCATCAACGTTCTGAAAAATCAATTGCTTGGCTTATATAAATATTTCTATGAAGTAGAACCATAACTAATTTCGATGAAGCATACAGATGTTAGACATAAAAGATTATTTTGTTTATGACATTAGTGTGAAAAGCTAGCCAACAATCCACCAGGCATGGCAGGCGGCTACTGTAACTCATGGAAACATGGAAGCAATTTCGAAGACGGTATCATCATCACCCGTAAGATGCGTTGTCAGTGTCAAGGACTAAGATGGATTGCTTCGATTGTAATTAGATTGTTATTACACTGGCTGTCTCAGAACACAGCAGTTGTTATACAATTATTTGGCTACGGAAGGACGTAAAATGTAGTACAAATCCAGATGACTTTTAAATTTGTTTGTTCGTTTAATTGGTAATAATATCTTTTTCTAATGGCCTCTTTCAGATTTTCAAAGAGGATTTTGCGTCAATCGTCACGCTTGGGAACGGATCAGATATCGCTCGAACCTTGGACAATGCTGCTCATCACCGTTTTGCTGATTTGGTATTTTTCAAGATAATTCTTCTTCTTTCTTCCTTACAGCCTATAAAGAGTCCACTGCTAAACATAGGCCTGTCCCAAAAAATTTTCTCAAAGAACATTATGCAACATTATTACTCCATCTCGGGGGAATCCTCCTACACTGCGATTGTCGACACACGAGAATCATTCTTCCCCTACGGTTGTCAGTTCTACGCGTTATGTGGCCGACCCATTACCTATAGAACCTTTCTTCCCCAATCTTTGTCAATTCTAACAGCTGTGTGACCACTTCAACGTGTTGATTCTTACGGTTATGTCGGTTATCTTGGCTCTGCTGTAGATCTCTTCATTACGGATTCTATCACATAGAGATATAGAGTAAGAAAGAGGGAGAGCATATCTCTTTCTATAACATCCTCAGAAACTTTCGGCTTACAGTACAAGATGGTTATTCAGCCATTTCTCGAAATCTATTGACATTTTAAATCCTACTACCTCAACCACCTCTTACGACATCGATGGGAAAAATTTGAGAGTAGATTCTTATCATTCTTATCATGTGAGGGACATGCCTCAACAATCATGATGTCCGCCCCGCTCTATCGAGGGATATGAGGTTCTCTTCACTGAATAGTGTTTCAATAATGCTACGAAATCAAACCTGGATAACGTGCGAATTATGCTACTCAAGTCGACTCGGTATCAATGCGAAGTTATTACAAAACATAATTAGATAAGATATATAATATATATAATATATATATATATATATATATATATATATATATATATATATATATATATATATATATATATATATATATATATATATATATATATATATATATATATATATATATATATGTATGTACTTTTTATTTAGTAAACTATCGATATCATAGGTTATAAGACCTGCTTTTCATGGTTTGTTGTTTTAATCTGTTGAAGTTGAAGTGATTATTTTTATTTCATTAAAGCAAATCAAATATGAATATTAATAATTTTCCACCTGATAACAGAGTCATTTGTGACCCTGCCTTCGTAGCTAAGGGTTGCGTATTCGAATCATTTCAATGGACATTTTGTGTGACGAATATTAATGTTTCTACTCGTGTCACGGATATTTATAAGTAGATATAAATAATTATTTATGTAAATATAAGAATATTGTACAGTTAGCTTGAACATTAAGGCGGCGATAGACTCACCAATTGTCACGTTGTTCCAAATAAGCCTCGATGAAAAGTGGATCGATAGGACTTCATTGTCTAGATCTCTGTCTAGCTCAGTACATGAAATTGCGAACAGAAAAAAAATATTCTTTCAGTATATTAGTAAATAAACGAGATAAAGAAGTGTAGAATATTGTAAGTTTTGAATACTGTAAATAACATTTCCATGATCTTTAAATTTCACGGGTTTCTATCTTATTGTCAATAATGGTAAGTCGGAGCTAAAATTCACGGTCCGACGCTAGCAATGACTATGTAACAACTAATTAGTACACGTTTAGCAAACGAGAAACCCCAAGTCGCGAATTTCGCACATGCGAAATGAAGCCGCACAAATAATTGCTAGAAAGTAAAGAAAGTATAGTGCGAAATATTGACAAAATAAAGAGCATGTAGCAATAAATAATGAACTAGATTCAGGGTTATTTAACACGTTAGACGACGACACCCTGATAGATTAGAAAATGTTACAATCACTGCTAACACGGAAAGTAAGTAAGTAAGTAATGGACAGGTTGTCCATCAATACGATGTGCTGAGCGATTGAAGGACTCAAGCTGTATAAATTTTTATACAATCGGAAAATTGGCCGCAAACAGAAGGTGATGGAAAAAACGAATCCTTGTTAGTTCGTTTTCGTATCTTAAAGCCATGATTATTATTAACGTGCATTAAAGAACAACATTGTAGAAAATAAACATTGTAATTAAATTAAAGAGAAATTTAAAAAATAATAATTTTGGCAATGCATCTGCATCACCTGCTCGTGTGCCTTCCTATTTTATAAAAAAAAAACACTGATATGGGCGGGATTCAAACACTCGGTCTTTGTCGTATCGTGGCACGGTAATTTAGAATATGGAACGCAGTTTGTAAATATAGTTTAATTTACAACTAGTTTATTTGAATTATATAATTTTTTTGTCTTAGTGTCAAAGCCAACACTACAATATACTTAGATCAATAAAGATGGATAAATATTCTTATTTACTTATAAACATGCATGACTACATGAGTACAAACATTCGTATTCATCACACAAATATTTGTCCCTACCGGGATTCGAACCCGCAACCCATAGATTCGAAGGCATAAATATATTCATGCCTTGTTTCTGGGTCTATCTATAAATGCGCAAGTCGTGTTAGAAAAAAATATTCTACCGACATTAATATTTTTATTATTTCAAAGTACTAAATTAGAAGAAGATAGTCACGATAGCCTAGTGGTTGGGTTATCAGAGTTCGAGTCAAGAGACCCGAGTTCGATATCCAAGGCTCGTGACAATAGGTTTTTTCAAAAACTCATGTACGATTTATATCGTTGGCTTGGACATAAAGACGGCGACGGGCTCACCACCTGTCACGTTGTCCTAAAAATATCTTCGGTGGAAGGTGGGTCGAAAATACTATTTTCTAGATCTCTGTCAACCCCTGTATTAGGAAGGGCGTAAAGATGTTTTAACTTTACTGATTACTGATCTGCAAATTTTTTAATAATTTAAGGTTTTACAGTGGTAGAGCCATGCATCAGCTTTTGCTGTTGCATGAATGGGCCGGCTCGACCGGGGAAGTACCACGACCTCACAGAATACCGGCGTAAAGTAGAAGTCTAACAAACTTCTGCGTTTCGTCTGGTGAGTGCAGGTAACCGGTGGCCCACACACCCCCCTCCCCCAATTCTGGGGGAGGGGGGGCACTCTAAGGAAGGCAACGCATCTGCTATGCCTCTGGTATTGCGGGTGTTCATGGGCGGCGGTGATCACTTACCATCACGTGAGCCACCAGCTCGTTTGCCTCCCTTTTTCTATAAAAAAAGGTACTTATGACAAAAACCTATTTAATCAATAAAAACTTAAAAAAGCAAGATATTTAAAATTTATTTCTATAATGATAACAAATGAAAGGCTGATCAGAACAGCTGGCTTATGATTATAATTATAGAAGTAAACCAATAAAAAGTAAAACGAGTAACGATTTCTTCAGAACTTAACTTTCATCCAAAAAGCTCCTACAAAATTAAATGTTAACTCACGAGCTAAAAGCCTATAAGTATATAACGGTATTTTTATCAAGCATTTAACTGTTTAAATTTATTCATTTGCTGCCATTATAACGCAAATTTGCTGACTGAAAATTAAAGGTAATCGTTTTTTTTTAATCGAGCATCAATGAACGAGGAACTATATACACAAGAGAAAGAATTTAACTGGTAAATTGATTAGCACTACCGTTAACGAAGGAAGTTAGCCCGGTATGGTGCCGGCACACGTGGCATTCTGCAGGGTCATAGAGTTCATTCGTTATTTGCCAAACAACGGTGCAGTATATTTTGTACGTGATTTGTTATTTTACTCGATTGAAGTTACAGTGATATATTTGCATTATTTTCTTTTAAACTATATCTAAATATCAATATTTTTTTAATGCAGTGTGATGAAAATAATCTAACAGCATATGCAAGAGTAAGGGACTGTTGCAGCCCATGGACACCCACTACCCATTTGAAACAGAAAATATTACAGAAACGTTATCACCGCCGAGGACGGAAAACTCATCGCCCTCAATTATACTGGCTATTCACAACACAAGTATGAAATTCCATGCGTAACCTGCATAAGATGTTAAAACGCATACTTTTTTACAACCATTTATTATTATTATAGATTAAATTTTGTAGACGACCTTCTTTAATATAAATTCACTTCATAGATTAAAAGTCACGATAGCCGAATGGAAGGGTAGTCGGAATTTCGAGTCGAGAGACCCGAGTTCGATCCCCAGGTGGAAGTACCAATGGGTTTTTTCAAAAACCTAAGTACGATTCATATCGTTATAATAAATAATAAATATTATAAATATCTTCACGCAATTCCCAATACAGGGGTAGACAGAGGTCTAGTCTAGACAATTAAGTCCCTTCGACCCACCTTCCACCGAAGATATTTTCGGGACAACGTGACAGGTGGTGAGCCTGTCGCCGTCTTTATATTAATTTATATTACCTACATAGATGAGTAGCGTACACACCGATTCTTATGGTGTCACCAGAATGAGCGCCTGGGTTAGATTACCGGTCGGGTCAGGGTGTTTATAGTATCTTCGGTCTCTCTGATTCCATGATACAAGTGCCTAAGCTGCTTACTTTGGGTCAATCGATATATGAGATATTGTACCCATCTACGTATGTATTGCGTAAAAATCTGTTCAATTACAAAATGAAACAAAATATTATTGTACATTATACAAATAATTTCATAAAGAAAACAATAAATGACGACCCACGTAGGCGAGTGACTCTAAGATTCTGGGCTTGATTCCAGACAGGTCAATGAAAAACATTTTTTCTATATTGTCGCTGCTTTGGTTGTTTGTAGTACTTTCATGGTTTCCGATATCATAACATAAGTGCTTATACTTCTTACTTAAGCTTCATACTTACTTTACTTGATGTTGACCCTATCTATGTATTTATATATCTACATATTTATAACGACAAACTGATTACGTGTCACAGACATGAGTCAGGAATCGCAATGACAACCTTGAAGTGGTTAAAATAAGGCGATGGCATAAATTATCGTTCAATTCAAAATGAATAATCTGCATTGATTTGACAATGAATGGTGCACGTCATCACAGATATTTACATAATGTCATTAAATCAAATGATCCATCGTTAAAAGAACTGATTGAAGACGTCGTCCTAAAGTCTAAGTATTATGATGTTAATATTATAAATGAGAAAGTTTTATGTTTAGATGTTTGTTAATCATGCCAAAACGGTTGAACGGACTTAAATAAAATATAGCTCACAAGTACTTAAATTTTATTAACGCATTGGATATTTTTATCTTCGATAATTACTAATTTGGTCTACATATATGTTGTTTATACTCCAGGAAATAATAGCATAAAACATTATATACGAATGTCTATGGTTGAAAATAAGTAAAATATTAAAAAATATACAGATGTTTGAATAATTAAAATTGTTAGGTATAATAATTAATAATATAAAGAATATAAATAATATAAAGATCCTATACGTACCATACGTACCAACATAACGGAGAGTACAGTAAACCCTATAAGGCGGAGACCGCCGACCAGAGCTTCAGTGGAGCCGCCAGCAGCACATTTCCTATTAAGCACTTCACACAACTGGTTTTAGTTGACATGACTGACAATCTTGCGTTAGGCACAACGGGCTAGGGCGCTTGTGATTCAAATGTTAAGATATCTGAATACGTTTGATGAACGTGCATATACTTATCAGAGATATCTTACGATATATTTTTTTTCACGAAATGTTAAAAGAACAAAGAAATAGTTGATGTAAACTATACATAATAATAAATAAATAAATAATATAAAAAAAAAAAACAAATAATATCTTCACGCAATTCCCAATACAGGGGTAGACAGAGTAGACCTCTGTCTAGACAATTAAGTCCCTTCGACCCACCTTCCACCGAAGATATTTTCGGGACAACGTGACAGGTGGTGAGCCCGTCACCATCTTAATGTCCAAGCCAACGATATAATTCGTACATAAGTTTTTTTTTTTTTTTTGAAAAACCCGTGTGTCATATTTTTGAAAAAGCCTGTCACATGTGGATCGAAATCGGGTCTCTCGAATCGAAATTCCGACCACTCAACCACTTGGCTATCGTGTCTCTTCTCGTGGCTATTGGAAACTATACATCAACTTTTTAATAAGTGTGTGTCGCCGCATGGTGTTTCACATATTATAAAGTTTGATGTATATAGCGAGCAACTTTTCTGTGAGATATCTATGCCTCTTCTGAAACTGAAAAGAGGATTTGTCATAAACGCCACACTTGGTAAAGGGATAGGCATTCAGAGTTCCAGACACTCCACACTTTTAGCTTTCTTTGACTTTAATACGAAATTTTTTTAAATGGATATTGGGCTTCCGCCTGTAGTCATTGCTGTTTTCAAAGCATTTTCACTGGTAGTCCCGTTGTAGAACAACACCCATTTAACTAAAGGGCTATTATTTAAGAAGTATTTAATTAATTTAAAATATAAAACAGCATAATAGCCTTGTTGCTTAGTGTATACATAGTTTTTTAAAAATATAAGTATAGAAAAGTATGTGACAATTCCAATAGATTTATCGTTTATTTAACTTTTATAAAAACGGGGCTAGGAAGGCGAGAAAAATTACGCTCGCCTATTACAAAGTCAGCGTAACGGTAACCGCATGTCTACATTGCGAAATATAATTTTCATATAGCTGTCGAATGTGGGTGGTCATACAATTAACTTCGATCTCACGCTACATTGTGATGCGATGCAAATATACGGAAGCATATAGAACTAGTTCACTTTATTGTTACCCATATGATACATAACGAGGGTAAAGTTTTCGCGTGTGTTTAATATTTCCTTAACACGCTCAGTAACTTAAGTCCTTTGATTAATAAAATCGACATATTTATATAAAGTCTTGTTCTAAAACTTAAACTTAATATTATTACCGCAGTAAGTGATATTTTAAAAAGGCTTTTACGATATAAATAAATAACGACCTTATTTTTCAAGTTGTGAAATCTTTTGTCAATTATTATTTTTATATAAAATTAATTTCTGCAAATTTTTCTTTAAATTCAATGTGAACTAATTACATCGTATTAGACAATTCCATGGGAGCATGATTAAAAACCAAAACGTTCCATCGCGTGTCCATTTTTTTTTTATCAAATAATATTTAAACTCACTTTTTTGTTATAGGTAACAAAGGTATATATTCAGAAATAAGTTTTTAATGTGTTTCATATGTTTCCATATTCCATAAAAGCTGGCATTATAAATCGACACTAAATTTTATATATTTTTATGTCTATTTCCATGGGATGATTTTGTAAATCAGAGTTGCACAGCTAATGTTTATACTCATTGAAACCATTTATTTAATTTAACTATGTGCTTTATCAACAAATAAGTGAAACTACCCGCAAAATATCCCATTAAATAAACGTTTACCTTCTAGAAAGTCTCGTTAAGCTTAATATTTCACTATCTGCGTAGAAATGCAGTTTACAAGATCGCGGTTGCCGCTCCCGTATAATGCGGTTGATATTGAAATAAATTGTTTTGTATCTGTTGGTTTGTTATAGGGCTATCATACTGTATTTGAAATTGGAACATGAAGACAGTTCTAACGCACGTAAATATTATACAGGACAAAACTGTGACATATTTCTACAATCATAACCTCAAATAATAGAGCCGGTCGTAAAAATAAAAAAATATTTTCCAATTCCCAGTCCATAATTATAGTTTAATCCAAGTCAGAATGTTCCTAAAGACGTTTTCACTTAATGATCTATGCGCATGTAAATATCTAATCAGCGTAACTGTAAATCCACCATAACCATTTAGCAAACATGTTACCGCTCGTCGCCAAACATACTATGAGTATAGCGCTTCTGCTTTTGCACCTATAATTACTGTTCCTGCAATTGTAACGGAGCATATCATTATTACAAGTTTAGTTGTGGACAGGCGACGTTGTCGTTCCATAAAATGGTATAATTCAGAAAAAAAAAACACCAAATAGTATATCGATCTCGTATATACGTCTACGATATAATTGCAATTTATAGATAACTATAAAAATTCCTACTTTTCTATTCTAAATTTAATTTGAATTGACTAACTCCTTTATTATTCGACAAGTGAACATGCAACCTTAAATTAATCGATTTTAACTTTCACTAGCATCGTTAATCGCTTGAATCGATGAATTACTGACAGGTTGTTCGAGTGAAGGCGCTTTGATTAAAGAGGTTCATTTCATTCGTGACACACACATATGGCCTTAGTTTTGAAACTAGCATTTACGATTAAACCCCATCCGAAAAACTGCACCATGCATTTTATATAACGCAGCTTTACCTAGTCTATTAATACTTAAAGTATAAGCCGTAATCTACAATAAACAAAGTTATGTATTTAGTAACTAACTGATTCGGTTCGTACCGCCATATTTTTTCTTGAACGTTTTTGAGATTTTTGAAAGACTTACTATTTTTGTCTCGGATTCGCAAGGTTGGTGAATAATCACGGACTAAGGAGACATAATACTTCCAGTAAAATCAAATCTATTGGATTATCAATAATTTTCATATTATTTTTATGATTATAAAATTATATATATATATATATATATATATATATATATATGTATATATATATATATATATATATATATATATATATATATATATATATATATATATATATATATATGTATATATATATATATATATATATATATATATATATATACATATATATATATATATATATATATATATATATGGTTATGGTGGATTTACAGTAACGCTGATTGGATATTTACATGCGCATAGATCATTAGTTGAAAACGTCTTTAGGACCGTCCTGACTTGGATTAAACTATAATTATGGACTGGGAATTGGAAAATATTTTTTTATTTTTACGACCGGCTCTTTTATTTGAGGTTATGATTGTAGAAATATATCACAGTTTTGTACTGATACATAATACTTCCAGTAAAATCAAATCTATTGATTATCAATAATTCTTCATATTATTTTTATGATTATAAAATTATATAGATATATATATATATATATATATATATATATATATATATATATATATATATATATATATATATATATATATATATATATATATATATATATATATATATATATATATATATATATATATATATATATATATATATATATATCGTTGGCTTGGACATAAAGGCGACGACGGGCTCACCACCTGTCACGTTGACCCGAAAATATCTTCGGTGGAAGTGGGTCGAAGGGACATAATTGTCTAAACTAGACCTCTGTCTACCCCTGTATTGGGAATTGCGTGAAGATATTTTTATTTTTTTTTTATCTTCATATTATTTTTCATACTTTTGTGTATAGAGGGTCATCAAACTGTTGGATAAACTGATTATGTTAGTTAGTTATCTCTTTCCTAGCTGAATAATTAATTTACTAGAGTAAATAAAGGCTCTGCTAAAACTGTAAAAAGCTTTAGAATTTCCCAAGAAATCAATTTGAAGGAATTTGTTATCACCGTCAAAGCTCTAGCACGGTCGTTTATTTATTCTTGAATCTAACAAAACACAAAATATCTTGTATGTGCCTCAATAGAATTTTCATATATTTTCATATATTAGTCTATCTTACCTTCACGCCGGTATTCTGCGAGGCCGTGACCCGGCCCAAAAGTGTCTCTAAGTACAAATATCTTGATATTCGCATTTGTTTTCTACTTTTTACTTGAAAAACGAAATCATTTGCACATAAACAAAAGGACTTTACTAATATATTTTGTACAGTTCTTAATAATTATTGTAAATTATCTTTGGTCCATTGCATGTTATCTTAAATTACGAAATAATTTTATAAGTATTAAGGAACTATATTGTAACCAATTAGATTTATTGCATAAATTGTTTGAACTGTTACATTGTATTTTATGAATGTTTTTTCTTAATATAAATAAAATAATATCAATAAATGTATGGTATGTAGTGTAGGTTTCTAATACTTGTTTTAGCCATGAGGAAGATATCGCGATGCGATTACAGACGCGGCGCGATGAGGAAAGAATGCGTCGGGAAGAGTTTCTTCATCAGATGGAGTTGATGTATGGAAGGGTTCAGGAGCAGCCATTGATATTTGAAAGATACTATGCCCCACGAATGTACTCTTCGGGTGCTAGTATAAAAATATCCCCAAGAAAATGTTCAGCGAAAACGAGATACAGTAGAAGAAATCTATCTTCTCAAATAACCACTCTAAGTGACGGTTTTGATAGTGATGTACAAAAGTGTATAAATAAAATTGAGAGTGGCGATAAAGTTCTTGAAACTTTAGAGGATGTATCTGTTGATAGAAAATAACTCCTATAATATCTTTTAATAAAGAGAATAAACAGCGACTTATCTTAAATATCTTGAAGACTAACTGAAGTCTTACGGAAATGGAGACAACACGTTATTTAACATCTCAACGACAAGACTCTCTGAAAGAAGGTCTGACGGTTACAGAAACTGTTGTTGTTAAGAATAAAGCCTTACAATTAATTTGATTGTCTTTGAGACTTCACTTGCTGCCTTAAAAGTCACGATAGCCGAGTGGTTGGGTGGTCAGAATTTCTATAAGTTTATGTTGCAAATGATTGTGTGATGTATATTTAGAATTTGAATTTAAACTAAATTTTTCAATTATATTTACACCAAATAACATTAAACAATACTGGTTGAACAAATGCTTTGATATACGTAGAGAGAATAATTCCAGAGAGAATAAGTCCAGTGTTTCAGCTGGCGTTAGTTGTGGTAAATTGTTCTTCGCATTCAGACAACATTATGCTGATGGTTCACGTCGAAACCCCAAAACATTACAATATTGACAAATATTGTTCATTGTTCCAAAATCAACCGATTTATTTCCGGTGTAATCCCAAATTCCATCATATCTAAATGCTAAACGTTACATTTGATCGTCTATTTTGTTGCCTCTTGCTTGAAGTCGATAGTATGGTTCTTCCGGAACCGTTGTAGATTTCGATTGAGGAATTTTCATTCTATTTGCCTACAAACGTTCTTCTTCGGTCTCATTATCTCGAAGTTTGTAAAATCGACTTGCGTTATGCATACGTCAACAGATATATTGACGCCTCACATTTTCTTCGCCTGCCATCAATGAAAATTAATAACACAATGTTATCATTGTGTTATTAATTTTCATCACACCTATAAGATTTTTATATTTTTTATAAAATAAAATAATAAATAAATATCTTCCCGCAATTCCCAATACAGGGGTAGACAGAGGTCTTAAGTATTTAAGTAATTAAGTCCCTTCGACCCACCTTCCACCAAAGATATTTTTTCGGGACAACGTGACAGGTGGTGAGCCCGTCGCCTTCTTTGAGTCCAAGCCAACGATGTAATTCGTACATAAGTTTTTGAAAAACCCGTTAGTACGAGCCTGCCATCTGGAGATCGAACTCGGGTCTCTTGGCTCGAAATTCCGACCACCCAACCACTCGGCTATCAGTATAGACGACATTTAAAAAAAGGAAAAATTAACAATTACAAAAAATAACAGATCACGACATTTTTAATAGAATCTGTTGACCAAAATAAGTTAATATAACGAAAAAACGTTATTTATGGACTTAACGGAGTGTTAGTAAGAGTCATACAAAAATGTTTCAAGCATTTTTTGTCCTGAAATTAAAGGTCAGTGATGTAGCGCGCTCCATTATACGTGAAGATATAGCAGTCCATTTTTGAAAACATCCATTGTACAAAAACACTAAATATTTGCTCATAATTAAGCATTTTTTCGATAAAATGTTTTATCCATAATGATGATGCTACATACATTTTGCAGTTATGTATAAAGAAACAGGAAGGTAGACTCCTCTCCAGTCGCGGAGCAAGGAGGGCGGCTCTCCCCCTGCGGTCTCACCTCGGCCACATTTACAGAACCAGGGTTGAGAAAGTTGAGGAGCCTGGTGAACTACAGGGTGGGCCAAGAATTCGTTAACATTTAAATGTAAGTTACAGTTACATACCGCGCAAATGAAGAGACGGGATCTACACTAAATGTGAAACAAACCGGCGGCCCACGGACTTCTCGGAGCGAAGAGAACGTGCAGCAAGTTTCCGCTTCTGTTCGACGTGATCCAGATTTATCGACACGCAACGTTCGGCTGAATTAGGGTTATCCCGCACATCATTACGAAACAATGTTAACTCGTTTCAGTAATTTTCACAACATCTTATTTTCTGACGAAGCCCATTTCCACCTAAATGGACATGTAAACAAACAGAATTGCAGGTATTGGAGCAGCGAAAATCCTAAAGCTAAACATGAGAGGCCACTTCACTCTCCTAAGGTAACTGTATGGACGGCAATTTCAGCAAAAGGATTCATCGGACCTTACTTTTTTGAAGATTCTCGAGGCCGTTCAGTTACTGTTAATTCTGCCGAGTATGTGAAAATTTTACGGGAGTTCTTAGCACCGATGCTACTGGAATTTGCTGGCTGTAATTGTAACACATGGTTTCAACAAGATGGTGCCATCGAACGAGTCCTTGCCGGTGGTCAAAGACATGTTTCCCGAAAAGCTGATATCCAGACGGGGTGACATCACATGGCCACCCAGAAGTCCAGATCTATCCCCAGCAGACTTCTTTTTATGGGGTTATTTAAAGAGTCGTGTCTACATTGATAAACCGAATACACTGCGTCAACTTAAAGAAAAAATCATCGAAGAGATGTCGGCGATCTCGCGGTCTCTTTGCAGAAGAGTATTCGAAAAATTCTGGACTCGCTTAGATGAGTGCAAAAACCGAAACGGTGGTCATTTAGACGAAATAATTTTTAAAAAATAAATTACAACTAATTAGCTTTCTAGTAAATAAACGATTTCTAAAATATGTTAAATGGTTTTTTATTCGATTTTTTCAAATGTTAACTAATTCATGGCCCACCCTGTACAATACCAAAACCCCTCCTCTGCGCTACTCTGAGGGTAGAGGATAAGGACGACGACGGAGACGACAGTAGAAAGTAAGGAGAGCTGTGCAAAGTCAACGATGATACATATAATAATACAGTATCACCCTTCACAGCCCACCAACGCGCAACCGAATTGGACTGACCGAGCTCACTAGGAATGACCATCTCGGATAACTATTCCAGACCAAGTTGAAGTAGTGTTTTCTCGGTAGATAATTTAGTAAAACCGCCCCCTTTTATGTGTTTTGTATAACTACAAACATCATTTTGTATTCTTTTTCTAGAATCTTAATAATAATCAATGACATCACTAGATGTCACTATTTTACATAGGCTGGTAGTTTTAACTTTGTCACTAGATGGCACTATCAGTAGCTTCTGAACGATAAATTATTTTCTTAAACTTTCTTAGATTTTTATAACAGCATCTTTAGCCTTGCTGGGACAAGGTGACATTGACATCAAAATAAATTTCTTAAAATATTAGTAAATATCCGAACAATAAACGTTTATAACGATATAATACCTAGGACGGGAATCTAGATTATAAATAAGTGTTCGGAAAACGTTAACTCCTTTTCATTAAATTCTAATCAAACCGCCTATGTAGTATGGGTACCATTTTGTATAATTTTCTGTAGATATATATATTTTAAAGCATAACATGTCTTAACATAAATACAAATGTATTTATTTTTATAAGACATGTTATGCTCAAACACGATCTTTATATCGTTAGGTCAAATCAATTATCTTTACATCGAATTGTCGAAGCTCAGTGTAAATATTTCGCATAATTTGTGAGACGAGAAGCAAACATAAGGTATGACATTGTTGGGCGCACCAGTGATGTAGGTTGCTGCACCACAGGTAAAAAGGTATAACAAACATGCATGTAGTCATCTCTTTCTATGTAATACTAATTCTCTACGTAATAGACAGAGATAGCAATGTCGAGTTCGCGTTACGGAGCAAACAAGGCATAGCCTTCCGAGTCTGAGTAACACTCGACGGGTTGGAAGTTAGATTGGAACGAACGAACCGGCGCCATTACTCTCGACGTATCCGCACGAAGGTGACTGTGTCTGCTTTTCACTTGTTTTTCCTACATCGATCGTGTCAGAACATCATTACTGCGCAGTGTAAGGTAAGGAAGTTACATTAATAAGTTGTTTTGGATGAAGTGCAATGTGTTTTTGTGCAGTGAGTGTAAAAAGTATTCTAATTGTGGGTCAAAAGGCTTTCTCGTTTATTTATGCAAGAATTTACCGAGGGCGGTCCGTGTGTAATGTAGGAGAGACGAAGGCACGCAGGCGCGGCGCTTTAAGCGACGATGCCTCCGCCGCCTGCGCACCCTTAGTTATACCATATAGTGACAAATTTGGTAAATCGATTGCCAGTTGTGGTCAGTGTTTTCGTAATTATGTGTTCTTTGTTTATGCCTCGAGATGTAAAAAGTTGAAACAATAGACGTCGTTTTTGGATGAAATGTCGATTTCTTTGTGCGGGGTCACGTTAAAGTCGTCACGATTCATTGGAAATATTTACTCGTTGTCTCTCTTCAAATATCACCAAAGCATTAATTTGTTATAGATGTCATGAAACACTTTTTTTTCCTTCATATAATATTAGTTGTATCTTCCTCTTTTGCCGTGTATAGTATCTAGCAAGTATATATGTATCATAACGTCAATTATGTTCAATGATAATTTTTATGTCAATAGTATGCTTTACACCTATATATACATTAAAACTACAATCCGGTCCTTTTTGCATAATTTCATAAACATATGATTTTACCTGCTATGTTATTTTACCTATCTTGGAAACTGTAACTTCTTAAATCTTATCTTTTTCTTCAACACGTAATCTTATCGATGTTCTTGATTCTTGAGTTGTTTGAACCTTTAAAGGATAAAATAAGTCATACCAACAAAGCGACACAAGATCAACACAATTCATTACTACCTTTACATATGAATACTCGATACTTTAAAAGTCGTTGATTAAATCAATTTATTGATTTGACAACAAAATATTATCAATGTTACGTTATGCTTGAACAAAAGTACGGCCTTCGCTTACAACTACGTGATCAACAGTCGTTCTACACTAGCCTATACCTTAGCTAATCATTTGTTTAATAAATAACAAGGAAATATCAGTAATGTTAAAATTCACGTTATCGTTAAAAAAAAGGATTGTCTTTTTTATCATTTATTGATCTATGCTCATTTTGTCTTTCTTTTTTTTAATGAAATACATATATTCTATGGTTTAACATGATTTTTTTAAAAAAACATTGTTCTTTTTTTATAACTATAACGTTTTATACTTTCATATTCAGAAAATTTAATCCGATGTAAAGTTTAAAAACGATATATTGTTTTCAACCCATTCATAACTAATGAAACTTGACGAACGATATACCTAAGCTTATTGGAATATTCTAGAATTTGCTGAAATCTTTTGCTGCACGCGTGGTGCTACCATACAATACAACACTTCGAAAGGAATATTTCCTCAATTGAAGCAGAATCCCTTTGCAAAAACACTATCTGTATTGATCGTTACTGCAATTTGGTCCCCCATGATCTGATTCAAGTAGAATCTATCTCTTTCCAACAACAATCTTAAATCGTCTTATAACATTCAGCTTCTCCTTCTACCAGTACCCATTATTTCCTTCTCAATTTGATTAATGAAAGTATACTAATGTTTCCATTCGGGAACAAATATGTGATTTTTGTTGTGCGCGATATATTAAACACGTAAAACTTATATTTGCAAGGGCTATTAAAAATATTCACAAAACTACTGTCACGAATACAAACAATTATTACAGTTGATTGTATAACCAAAGAACAGTACAGTAGCATAATAGAGCGATAACGTGCTGTGCGGCTGCCAGGCTCTAGCAATCGTCTAGATTAATCTGCGTCCTAAATTCGTGACTGTTTCTTTTTAAATTACAGCAACAGTCGACCTCGCTTTTAACATACTAATATATAAATTGTATGAAAGATTCAACAAAAAGCTTATTTATATGCTTAAATAAAGTTTATGGTTGAAATAAATTAAAAAATAAATCAATTAAGTTTAAATAAAGTATCCAATAATTTTGATGACTAAGATCGATAAATATTAATAAACAAATAAATATAAATAAATATCTTCACGCAATTCCCAATGCAGGGGTAGACAGAGGTCTAGTCTAGACAATTAAATCCCTTTGACCCACCTTCCACCGAAGATATTTTCGGGACAACGTGACAGGTGGTGAGCCCGTCGCCGTCTTTATGTCCAAGCCAACTTGGGGATCGAACTCGGGTCTCTCGACTCGAAATTCCGACCACCCATCCACTCGGCTATCGTGACTTTTCGAAAAATATAGAATGTTGATTTCACTTCTAATATACCACATTTCACACTACATGTGAACAAAAATTCGTTTCTTTTTCTTAAATAGCTGCTTACGCTGTAGTTGCTCTCATTTCATATAATAAAAGAGACTGTAAAAATATATATCCACAAGTAATAACACATTTTAAGAACCATTCCCCTAAGGTTCTGTGAAACAGGCGGTAAATAATTACACACACCTTTTCCTACAAATACTTTTATTTACGTTTTTACAGATTTACAATTGTTTACAGAAAGATAAAATAAGGTTACAAACAAGGGACCCGTATGTTTTTATGCTAAATAACAGTTTACTGAAGTCCCTGAAATGCTAAATCTATATACGAATATATTCCTATTACATTTGTGTTAGTATAAACATCGCAATGCAAGACCGTTACGCTCTGAGCAATTCTGACGAAACCAATTCAAACAAAGTCTTCCATATGCTCACCATAAATGCATTTTGTTCTTCACAATCTCACGTTAACTCGTTTGTGCGGCCTCTTATCCGACCGGTTTGATTCGAAGTAATTTGTTCGTAGACAGACCATGATTCATGAACTACATTTCAGGAAAATTTTATGGTTACTTCTTTATCATAAAATTAATCATCACTTTCGTTACAATAGTCAAGTCAAGAGCACCGAGTTCGATACTCAGGTGGTAGGCTCATATGAGTAGCTCGACAAGTTTTTCAAAATTTATGTACGATTTACATTGGAAAAGGACTTGTCTGAATCTCTGATCTCACCGGTATTGGGAAAAGCGTACAGATATTTCTGTACCTTCCTTACAAATATCAACATTTTCTGCTAAACTGCTGTTAACTTACAGATTTTCGACTTGTGTTACAAGCTTAAAAAATATCTTCACGCAATTACTAATTACTATTAATACAGGGGTAGACAGAGGTCAAGTCTAGACAATTAAGTCCTTTTGACCCACCTTCCACCGAAGATATTTTCGGGACAACGTGACAGGTGGTGAGCCCGTCGCCGTCTTTATGTCCAAGCCAACTTGGGGATCGAACTCGGGTCTCTCGACTCGAAATTCCGACCACCCATCCACTCGGCTATCGTGACTTTTCGAAAAATATAGAATGTTGATTTCACTTCTAATATACCACATTTCACACTACATGTGAACAAAAATTCGTTTCTTTTTCTTAAATAGCTGCTTACGCTGTAGTTGCTCTCATTTCATATAATAAAAGAGACTGTAAAAATATATATCCACAAGTAATAACACATTTTAAGAACCATTCCCCTAAGGTTCTGTGAAACAGGCGGTAAATAATTACACACACTTTTTCCTACAAATACTTTTATTTACGTTTTTACAGATTTACAATTGTTTACAGAAAGATAAAATAAGGTTACAAACAAGGGACCCGTATGTTTTTATGCTAAATAACAGTTTACTGAAGTCCCTGAAATGCTAAATCTATATACGAATATATTCCTATTACATTTGTGTTAGTATAAACATCGCAATGCAAGACCGTTACGCTCTGAGCAATTCTGACGAAACCAATTCAAACAAATCTTATTTATAATGGTTAAGGTGGATAATGCTTTGACAATTTACATGAGCGGAATAATACAATTGTTCGTTACATACAACGAGTTCAGTCTAGACACGGCTATTAGTGCGGTACTACGGTTACGAGCTAATTTTTCCAGGTACACACGACATTTCATGTTTCAATATGTGGTAGGTACATGTATTTAAATTAAAAAGAAAATGACTAAGTAGAATAACTAAACAACCCGAAACATTTCAAACGCATATTAACATAAATTGTTAGTCATTAGCATTCATTTTAAGATATGTATTTAATATTGTAATACCTTACTTGTTTTATTAATCCTCAATAAAGCAAATGATTGACTGTTTTACACTTTAAAAATTCATAAATTAAAACAAATCTTATTTATAATGGTTAAGGTGGATAATGCTTTGACAATTTACATGAGCGGAATAATACAATTGTTCGTTACATACAACGAGTTCAGTCTAGACACGGCTATTAGTGCGGTACTACGGTTACGAGCTAATTTTTCCAGGTACACACGACATTTCATGTTTCAATATGTGGTAGGTACATGTATTTAAATTAAAAAGAAAATGACTAAGTAGAATAACTAAACAACCCGAAACATTTCAAACGCATATTAACATAAATTGTTAGTCATTAGCATTCATTTTAAGATATGTATTTAATATTGTAATACCTTACTTGTTTTATTAATCCTCAATAAAGCAAATGATTGACTGTTTTACACTTTAAAAATTCATAAATTAAAACAAATCTTATTTATAATGGTTAAGGTGGATAATGCTTTGACAATTTACATGAGCGGAATAATACAATTGTTCGTTACATACAACGAGTTCAGTCTAGACACGGCTATTAGTGCGGTACTACGGTTACGAGCTAATTTTTCCAGGTACACACGACATTTCATGTTTCAATATGTGGTAGGTACATGTATTTAAATTAAAAAGAAAATGACTAAGTAGAATAACTAAACAACCCGAAACATTTCAAACGCATATTAACATAAATTGTTAGTCATTAGCATTCATTTTAAGATATGTATTTAATATTGTAATACCTTACTTGTTTTATTAATCCTCAATAAAGCAAATGATTGACTGTTTTACACTTTAAAAATTCATAAATTAAAACAAATCTTATTTATAATGGTTAAGGTGGATAATGCTTTGACAATTTACATGAGCGGAATAATACAATTGTTCGTTACATACAACGAGTTCAGTCTAGACACGGCTATTAGTGCGGTACTACGGTTACGAGCTAATTTTTCCAGGTACACACGACATTTCATGTTTCAATATGTGGTAGGTACATGTATTTAAATTAAAAAGAAAATGACTAAGTAGAATAACTAAACAACCCGAAACATTTCAAACGCATATTAACATAAATTGTTAGTCATTAGCATTCATTTTAAGATATGTATTTAATATTGTAATACCTTACTTGTTTTATTAATCCTCAATAAAGCAAATGATTGACTGTTTTACACTTTAAAAATTCATAAATTAAAACAAATCTTATTTATAATGGTTAAGGTGGATAATGCTTTGACAATTTACATGAGCGGAATAATACAATTGTTCGTTACATACAACGAGTTCAGTCTAGACACGGCTATTAGTGCGGTACTACGGTTACGAGCTAATTTTTCCAGGTACACACGACATTTCATGTTTCAATATGTGGTAGGTACATGTATTTAAATTAAAAAGAAAATGACTAAGTAGAATAACTAAACAACCCGAAACATTTCAAACGCATATTAACATAAATTGTTAGTCATTAGCATTCATTTTAAGATATGTATTTAATATTGTAATACCTTACTTGTTTTATTAATCCTCAATAAAGCAAATGATTGACTGTTTTACACTTTAAAAATTCATAAATTAAAACAAATCTTATTTATAATGGTTAAGGTGGATAATGCTTTGACAATTTACATGAGCGGAATAATACAATTGTTCGTTACATACAACGAGTTCAGTCTAGACACGGCTATTAGTGCGGTACTACGGTTACGAGCTAATTTTTCCAGGTACACACGACATTTCATGTTTCAATATGTGGTAGGTACATGTATTTAAATTAAAAAGAAAATGACTAAGTAGAATAACTAAACAACCCGAAACATTTCAAACGCATATTAACATAAATTGTTAGTCATTAGCATTCATTTTAAGATATGTATTTAATATTGTAATACCTTACTTGTTTTATTAATCCTCAATAAAGCAAATGATTGACTGTTTTACACTTTAAAAATTCATAAATTAAAACAAATCTTATTTATAATGGTTAAGGTGGATAATGCTTTGACAATTTACATGAGCGGAATAATACAATTGTTCGTTACATACAACGAGTTCAGTCTAGACACGGCTATTAGTGCGGTACTACGGTTACGAGCTAATTTTTCCAGGTACACACGACATTTCATGTTTCAATATGTGGTAGGTACATGTATTTAAATTAAAAAGAAAATGACTAAGTAGAATAACTAAACAACCCGAAACATTTCAAACGCATATTAACATAAATTGTTAGTCATTAGCATTCATTTTAAGATATGTATTTAATATTGTAATACCTTACTTGTTTTATTAATCCTCAATAAAGCAAATGATTGACTGTTTTACACTTTAAAAATTCATAAATTAAAACAAATCTTATTTATAAAAGGTTTTCTTTTAGAATTCAAAAATGAAAATTAAATCGAAATACGTTTCATCATACCTTTCCCACAGGTATAACCGTGCTGTCGCCATACAATGCTAAGCCCAGTGATGAGTGAAAGCAAGTCGATGTAAAAATAACCCAACACTTTTTATCCGTGCTCTACCAATGTTATAGCGCTTTGATGCTCGAGCTAGAGCGAGAAGGGAGTCTCGCCATTCACGTACAAAGAACCCATTGCAGTACGGCTTACATTGTACCCAACCAACAGTTCTCAACAGTTGCACTCGATTGTCCGTCCGAATTGAAAAGACCCATTAAGGTACTCAATTCCATTCAATTCTTCGGGCTCTTAACTTCACGTAATGATACGTAGGCGCGTTTTTTATTTACCATGCGCGTCGGTGGCAATAAGTAATAATGTAAACATTCTGTGTGAAGTGGGGGCCGTTTGACTAGTTCTTAGTGTCTAGTTTTTACCTCAAATTAAATTCATGTTATGAAATTGGACTCAGTTTTTAAAATTTGATTCTCTTTGATACCACTAGTCCTTGTTATAGCTCCCATAACTAATAACATTTTTCAAAAACATTATTAAATTGTAACTGAAGCCCCCTCGCGGCCTGTACCTTACTTCGGTCGGGCCGGTACATCCGTTCAGATTCTGCCATTTACCTTTACCACGCATCAAAGGTATGTGCTGCTGGTAAAATTATTGTGGTAGCTCTTTGTATAAAATTGTTTATAAATAATTTATGAATGCAGCACGCTCTGGGGATAATCAATTGCAAATTTGAAGGTTTTCCTTTTGTCGTTATTTACGACGCTCTTGTGTGAGTAGTAATAAAAAATATTCTTATTCAATTTCATAAATGATCGTGGTCTTTAATGGCGTTTTAATTCTTCACCGGTCTATATGGAACCAAGAGAAAATTTCATAATATCAATTTATTACGTATTAATTCTAGAGTTCAATGACATTCGTCATTGAGTTTAAATTTGTAGATAGTTTCAATAATGAGGATGGATCACGATAACATATTAATACAATTGTTCGTTACATACAACGAGTTCAGTCTAGACACGGCTATTAGTGCGGTACTACGGTTACGAGCTAATTTTTCCAGGTACACACGACATTTCATGTTTCAATATGTGGTAGGTACATGTATTTAAATTAAAAAGAAAATGACTAAGTAGAATAACTAAACAACCCGAAACATTTCAAACGCATATTAACATAAATTGTTAGTCATTAGCATTCATTTTAAGATATGTATTTAATATTGTAATACCTTACTTGTTTTTATTAATCCTCAATAAAGCAAATGATTGACTGTTTTACACTTTAAAAATTCATAAATTAAAACAAATCTTATTTATAATGGTTAAGGTGGATAATGCTTTGACAATTTACATGAGCGGAATAATACAATTGTTCGTTACATACAACGAGTTCAGTCTAGACACGGCTATTAGTGCGGTACTACGGTTACGAGCTAATTTTTCCAGGTACACACGACATTTCATGTTTCAATATGTGGTAGGTACATGTATTTAAATTAAAAAGAAAATGACTAAGTAGAATAACTAAAGAACCCGAAACATTTCAAACGCATATTAACATAAATTGTTAGTCATTAGCATTCATTTTAAGATATGTAATAGAGGAATAGTTACATACAATTTTAATTAAATTGTTATTGCATATATCTATCTATCTATCTCTAAGTCATTGCTATATTATCAACGTGTCGAATTAAACTAGAGTTACAGCTTAATAACCCTTGAATTATAAAAGGTTTTCTTTTAGAATTCAAAAATGAAAATTAAATCGAAATACGTTTCATCATACCTTTCCCACAGGTATAACCGTGCTGTCGCCATACAATGCTAAGCCCAGTGATGAGTGAAAGCAAGTCGATGTAAAAATAACCCAACACTTTTTATCCGTGCTCTACCAATGTTATAGCGCTTTGATGCTCGAGCTAGAGCGAGAAGGGAGTCTCGCCATTCACGTACAAAGAACCCATTGCAGTACGGCTTACATTGTACCCAACCAACAGTTCTCAACAGTTGCACTCGATTGTCCGTCCGAATTGAAAAGACCCATTAAGGTACTCAATTCCATTCAATTCTTCGGGCTCTTAACTTCACGTAATGATACGTAGGCGCGTTTTTTATTTACCATGCGCGTCGGTGGCAATAAGTAATAATGTAAACATTCTGTGTGAAGTGGGGGCCGTTTGACTAGTTCTTAGTGTCTAGTTTTTACCTCAAATTAAATTCATGTTATGAAATTGGACTCAGTTTTTAAAATTTGATTCTCTTTGATACCACTAGTCCTTGTTATAGCTCCCATAACTAATAACATTTTTCAAAAACATTATTAAATTGTAACTGAAGCCCCCTCGCGGCCTGTACCTTACTTCGGTCGGGCCGGTACATCCGTTCAGATTCTGCCATTTACCTTTACCACGCATCAAAAGGTATGTGCTGCTGGTAAAATTATTGTGGTAGCTCTTTGTATAAAATTGTTTATAAATAATTTATGAATGCAGCACGCTCTGGGGATAATCAATTGCAAATTTGAAGGTTTTCCTTTTGTCGTTATTTACGACGCTCTTGTGTGAGTAGTAATAAAAAATATTCTTATTCAATTTCATAAATGATCGTGGTCTTTAATGGCGTTTTAATTCTTCACCGGTCTATATGGAACCAAGAGAAAATTTCATAATATCAATTTATTACGTATTAATTCTAGAGTTCAATGACATTCGTCATTGAGTTTAAATTTGTAGATAGTTTCAATAATGAGGATGGATCACGATAACATATTAATACAATTGCTAATAGTCTTTGTGTTAGTTCAGCTTTCTCATGTCTGTATTTATATATATGTGACTAACTGATATAGAAAAATCTCTATGTATATTGTCATTAAAACACTTCTGAAGGTATATTTTATTTCTTAAGAGTTAAATCTATAAGGCGGATAACTTTGCTATTCCAAGGCTATAATGTTATTTATTTGTCTCTTAGTAAAAGAAAATAAATAAATATCTTTACGCCATTCCCAATACACTAGGCAGAAGTCTACACCACATCAGAGCCATCTTCCTCCGAAGACATTTTTTGGAACAATGTGAGAGATGGAATTTTTTGGAACAATGTGAATCTTTCTTTATGTCAATCACTTTTGAGAACGTTTAAAACATGAGTAATGGTTTTTTAAAAAGTATTTATATTAAAATATTATAATTTACTTATATACGAGTACGTAAACTACGTGCGACGTTTCACGGATCATATACATTAGGTATTTTGGCGCAAGTCGGCGCACCATGAACGATATGTCTATACGTAGATTAGGGTATTTAACCTGTCACGCTTATTTTACTATTGTTTCTTTATTTTTAAACTTTATCTGTCGTCTTCTTAAAAGAGAACTTAACTTCTAATAAGCAACGGACAATATCGCTATCGCTGCAATAAATAAAGCATAATAAGTACCTTAGATATAGATAATAGGTATCCACCACCTCTTCAAAAAAGCAATTAATCCGTGTATTAGCAGGGTTAACATTTTCAATGGTCACAAAAACTATTTAAGATGATAAAGCATTCAAGTCGCGTTCGTACAATTGTCTATTATCAAACTGAGTACGTAAGTATTCGAGGTAACATTAATAAAACGCTGCTTCATTTACATTGAGATCTTACTGCAACGAGCTACAGAATAAATAAACCAAGGCTCAAAATAATATAAATACGTCCTTGTTTAGATTTGTCGCAGATTCGCAATGCAATGAAAAACGAACCCAGTCTGTTTTCGTTGACACATTTACTGTTTTTATTAAAGTATAAAGGATATTAAATGATACTTTTTTATAACCAAAGCTAAAGTATAAAAGAATTTAATGCTAAGCGACAGTGCAAACGTTATCACGTTTTTATTTTTATTTTTACGGTTTTAACTTGTGTAGCGCGGTTTCTTTCCGACTAGTCGCGTAGGTAGGTCATGTAAACATACAAATAGGTATAATCAATCAGCATGAGATAAGGAGTCGTTGTAGTTGATCTTTCGACGTGTCACTTGTAAAAAAATATGTAAAGAAACGACAAAGTTGATTGAATATGCCTCAAAAATCTATACATTTCACTTTATAAAAGATAAATTTAGGACCTGGACATCTTACTGAATTGTAGATAAGAGAACATGTCGATGGTCCATAACACAAGTGCTTTGTTAGCTACTATCTTTAGGATCAGAGCAACGATGTGATTTTGGCCCGCCATTCATTTTTAAATCTGTGTTCATACCCTGAAATTGGAGAAGACTTTAAATGTAGGTAATGGCACCCGGTTGCAATCAGATGGCGATGGAATTGTCTTCTCTAGGAAAGCACCATATTCACCAATGGACTTTGTGTTGAAAATAAAATTCAAACAGCTCAAGTAACCATGATCATCGTTTATTGTTATAAATTGGTCACTTGGATAGCATTTATTTAATGGAGCGTACGATCATACGATGAATTGGATTGAATAAGTGGTAGCCAGGAATGTAGCTACTAAGAAGCGGAAGCGATATTTTTTTTATTAAGCGGAACATAACAGTAACTGCGAATTAAATATCCCTTGTTAGTACAAGTATTGTGTGAATGCGACAAATGATGCAGACAATACTTGAACGACTATCAAAAAGATGTCAGAGTTTATGATCAAGATTATTATAAAATACATTACAAGAAAATTTGAAAATTTAATTTGTTTGTAATATTTTACAATAATCTTAATCAACTACTCAGAAACATGATTACAAATTATGTCTGAAATAACGTTAGGATTCCGGACAAAAAAATGGAACCCCTATACGATCACTCATGAGTACGTCTGCGTTCTTTACAATAAATTTTCTCTGTATCTTCTATGCTTGTTGTATGGCTGAATTAAAAATAATGTAAATAAATTTGTCTTTACTTTATTATTAATTTTGTCATTTCCTAACAATTCGTATTTACGTGGTAATTGCCTTTTAGTACCTGTAGTACTCTTTAACACAAATAAATTTCCTTGACATGTTTCACATTCTTATAGTATCCGACCTGGTTTTCCCTAAATGCTATAGGGAAAATCGCGTAACGGAATATTAAAAAAACAGAGTTATTAAAGGATCGGTGAATGGTATACAATATTGGCAGAAGAAATTGCAGAAGCAAGACCTAACATGAAATTTGTTGAGAATGCCATATTGTTGTATTATTCACTCCCTAAGCTTTAGTTTTTTTTTTTGTTATTGTTGCTTATCTTGTAGCAGTGCGAACTTTCGTCAGTTAAGCAGCTTAAAGCCTTTTTTATATCTTCACGCAATTTCAAATTTTCAGTAGCGAGAGATCTAGGTAGACTAGTCCAACCGACACACATTTCACCGTATATTATTTGGTACAACGTGATAAGTGACGAGCGTGTCTCCAAAGCAGTGTTATACATGTAATTAAAATGTTTCAATATTGAAAATTCAATATTGTATTTGTGTGAGCGTTTATGTGTTTGTACATTGTACATGAACGCGTGCATGGGCGTATCTGTTTTTGTTTGTGTCCGTTTATTTTTAACTTGTAAAGTGTTTGTAATCAAATTTTCAACATATTAGTAAACCAATTTATTAAGGTCATGTTAAAATTACGTTTCTAATTATACTATTGTTGTATTTTCTCGTGTTCTTCTCTTTATTTAATATATTGTAAACGCAAAGCAATTGCATTAAATTGTTTTTGAGCAATACATGTTTTCACCTTGGATACAGACCAACGATCGACTTTTTTAGATGATTCGGCAGGTAAGGTCCTATCTTTTTATGGTAGCGTCAGAGACGTTCATAAATAAATAATAACAATATAATTATATACGCGTAGATACATTTGTATGTATATTTCTTATATATTCTATTTATATTGATATATTCTATTAAGTGAATAGTTATTAAGTAAGGCAGTAGTAAGGCTTAACGTTACATTTTTTAATGTTTTTAAAAGTGACCCTAGTCTGGCAATGACTCAGCTGCGTTTTACTACTTAGGCTATTAAAAGTTTCTGCCACCTAATACCAGCACCAACACTGTTATGTTTGAAAAGTATAGAGCCCTGAGTACCCATCTATGAACGGAGACATTTAATCTTCAGCGGTTTAGTTAGTTTCAAATTGTTGGCAGCTACTAAACATCTTTTGGGCAGTTATTTTTAACCTTATCCTATGTATGTTGTACCCACCGTTGTATTCAGAAACTTTTGAGTTTTGTCATGTTAGTTGTTAATATAAAAACATTACTCCAAAATAACATTATTATTTATAAGCCGAGCACACCAGCACATAGAATCGATTTCAAGGCTTCTGTTTTTTATCAACATGTTTAACACAGTTTTAAAATAATGACTATAATTATAAAAAGTGTTTCTTATTCAAAATAGATAATATAATAGTCATCCTACGTCATACTTCGCCTAATCTATGTCCTTCGCACCTCGCGCCTGTAGAGAAAGACACACGACGACTTATGACTAGAAAAACTCTTAAAACATTAGACAGATAATATGTTGAGAATGTAATTAAAAAAATATCTTCACGCCATTCCCAATACAGTGGTAGACAGAAGTCTATTCTAAACAATTAAGACTTCGACCTACCTTCAACCGAAGACATTTTTGTGGACAACGTGACAGGTGGTGAGCTCGTCGCCGTCTTTAAGTCTAAGCCAACGGTATAAATTGTATAAATACCGATATAAAAATAACGATATAAATTGTATGTACTATAAATGCATTGTTTAATGTGGATCTGCTATTATTGTGTAATCTTAACTAGTTGGTGAAGTTGACAAGAACTATTTTTGTTATTAATATAATAATAAATAAGCGATAACAGTTAAGCAGTAAATCTGTAGGATTTGTTTTATAGATTTAAGTTATTATCACACAATTGAAAGTTTATAGATTAAGATTATTACAGATAAAAAGTGTTACCCACGACCTACGGATTATTATCATAAGTTTTGGGACTTCCCTACGAAAAATTCAAATCAAATAAATTACCATGATATTCTCTTTGAAACATCATAGAAAACCTATCAAATGTGTTATTACTTACATGCAACATATTGTGTTATAGCAATATGGATTAAATAAAAGTAGACGTTAAAATTATTATGTACACAGTTGCAGATTGTAATGAATTCAGCGCACTTTACTAACCAATGATGACATCTTTTATATACAAAAACGAAAGGTCCCCCGATCCATACACTATAGTTAGTGTTATGTATTAGTGTAGTGTAGTTATGAAATCTCTTAAGAAGGAATTCGACATAGAGGTAGATTATAATTATGAGCTGTGAAAGGATTTCAGGAAAATTCAATGCGGCAAGTGAAAGTATGTATGCAACTATGACATTTCTGGGCTAGAAAGTACGAAAATTGTTACGTAGACTATCATTTACAATAAGTGATGCGTTCAATAACATTTGGCATTACATCCCCGGAGAGTTGAAATAAAGATAAAAGTTTGTTATGGAAATTCGTATATTTTGAAGTTTTAAAATGCTTCTGTCATGATACCCGAATGGCTGGTTTCACCACCTGTCACACTGTCCCAAAAAATGTCTTCGGTGGAAGGTGGGTAGAAAGTACTGTCTAGACCTCACCTCACCTACCTCAGTACTGGGAATGGCAGTACGTAATTTACAAATGCACATATAGTTACAATACAGGCGGGCGAAGCCACAGACGGAAAGCTAACAATATAGTTGTACAATAAATAATATATAAAATAAATAAGATAACAATATAGTTGTCATCACATCGGTTTTGTTTCATATTTTTATCCAATACACTTACGAAATTACTAAACATTGTGTTTTTAAATCCAGTAATGTAGATGAAGTGTTAAAATGCTAAGAGCGTTTACATTCAAAATATGTTTTATGCTCACTAAACTACTACAATCAAAATGACGTAATTTTGATGACTTCATCTTCGCGCTTCAAACATGTGTACCTTAAGAGGTACCATAAGTTTCTTTATACTCTTTAGAAAAGTATGTTGGCCGTTTTCGAATTTATAAAGAGACATTTTAATTCGTTAAGTATTCACATATTTTGCAGATAGTGGATAAATATTAAATAATCATTTTATGTTGTATACTAGCCGCACATCGCGGCTTTGCCCACGGTTTAAAAGTTAACGTGGAGCCCTTATTATTTTTCTAAAATAAAAGTCCCGTCGAAATGGTCCAGCCGTTTCAGAGGTTAGAGTCACACAGACAATAATTAAAAAAAAATATGTAAATAGCCTATATATTTAGCGAAAAAGTGTTAAATTGGAATTGAAAACCGACACCTAAATTTTATCTATATGTATATAAATAATTAGAATTGAAGTGACGGTCATTGTCATCATGTCAATCTTTATATATATGCATAAATCATTAAGTCTAGAACACAAATAGTTATGTTTCTCTACATTTCATACTAATTATTTCCATATATCATGCATTGTATATATATATATATATATATTTTATTTGTCGCATGATATATTCTTTCTTTATCTCTTTCCTACTACATAAAACATCCATGCCGAGGTTGAAATAATATGAATTAAGAATAAGCGTTCTCTGACAACGTCTGATTGTAATTATGTATTTATTTACAAAATCTTCTCATTATAGTCACGATAGCCGCATGAATGGGGATTCGGAGTCAAGACACCCGAGTTCGATCCCCAGGTGGCAGGCTTGTACCAATGGGTTTTTTCAAAACTTATGTACGAATAATATCTATGTCGTTGACCCAAAAAATATCTTCGGTGGAAGGTGGGTCGAAAGGACTTAATTGTCTAGACCTCTATCTACCTCTACTTTATTCCTGTATTGGGAATAGCGTGAAGATAATTTTTTTTTTCATTGTCTTCCTCTCAAAAAAGTGACAATATAAACTTTTTAAGGTAACTCACTTCAATTATTAATAGTTTTGTGAGGCTGATGCTTGTGTTTGGTTTCTGTGAATGGCTTATTGCCAACAAAACAAAAAGCGAGCAATATCCTTTTGTCACCATTTAACGGTGCGCTCAGGGGCACAACAGCTGTTGAATGCTTTTAAAATTCCAGGAACCATCGAATGTTCACATACGATGCATTGTTTTTAAAACGTTTTTTGTTTACTTCTCTTAATAACTGCCACATGCTGTTTCATAAATTACTGGCCATATTACATACAAAATCCTATGCGGAAAATCACAAATATTAAATGAAGATGTGTATTGTACGTAAAAGTCACTACCACAAATACCGTGAAAGAGAGAGAGATTGTGTTCACCCAGACTTTGATTTCTATTCAGAACCGCCTTTGAATGAGTATGGTTGTCATTTAAATTTATACATTTGTTTAACTAACGTTTTAAGACCCAAGGCTAGCGGCGATAAGAAAACGATTCCCTGGCATCTCAATGCAATTCTGATCTAAACTGAATTGCTGCAGCCAAATTAAAAATCGAGAGATATGCTTTATGTGATATTTGTGTAGCATTTTCTCGTTCTGACGAATCAACCTTGCGACGTTTTATACGCAAACAATTGCTCAATTGCTATTTAAATAAAATTTAAAAAATTAAGATTCTGGTTTCCAAAAAACCTTTTCAGTTTAGAGATTGCCATTGAAATGCAGCATATCTTGGTTTTAAAAGAGAAATCTTTAGTTAAAAGCGTAAATTGCTTGTTAAAAGGTCCTGATAGACGTACAGAATATCCGTTCAGTTAATATTATGTAGGCTACTGATGGATTTAATCAGGTCGAGCGGTTTCTGACCGCAAAACAAGACCCTCCCCTTATGACGTTACCTTGTATGGCTTTACGTTTATTTTCGCAAGTGATTTTGAATGTTGCACAACTCGAATGAGCTCTGGGGCAAAACGTACGCCAAGGTTAACCGTTTTACATCAGCACTATGTAAGAGTGCTCCTGAGTCTATTGCTCTATGAGTCTATTACTTATATGAGTCTGCATTATGTGTTTGTCACTGCTTAAGATTTCAGAACGTCAAAAATTTGCCTTTGTTTACATCATTATTATTTTTTTTTTCATAATCATTTGAAAATAAAATAAATTCATGCAAAATAAATAATATTTTTGTGATTTTCCAAAAATTTACAGTTACAAACACAACAAAACCTTTACATACATGTAAAGGTTTAAAGGCTATATGTTTTTGTCGCCATGTATCGGCGTACGAATATGAAGTATATTCGTAGGCCCTTTTTTAATTGAAAAAAGTTATTAACAGATCTTGTTGTGTTATTGAAAATTTAATTGTACTTGTGTTGAAATCAACTTTACAATATTACACAGAAACGTTTGATCGCTTCTAACAAAATTAACTCAAGAAAAATAGCTTTGTATAACTGTTATATTCTTTTTTCTGTTGTTTACAAATAACATAAAAATAAATATAGTTAAACAATAAATAAAATGCCACAAAAACTTGGTACTTCAAAGAAATGAATTCTACGATGCGAAGTAATTCTGAATGAATGAGGCTCAAGCAGTTTGAAAATGTTGCATTAAAGCTTAATCTTGCAATATTGCAACATAAATATAGTTGCATTCCAAATTGCAGTACGTATACAGAGGCGTTATTCAATCAATTTGCGCAGGGTATAAATGTATATAATATTCATGAATGATAGGCGTACCTTCCTTGTGAACAATTTAACAGTATGATTACATTTCTACATATGAATAAAATTCTCAATAAGTTTCTCAACAGTCATAAATGAACCCTATAGAGGCCATAAAATAAATGTAAAGAAGTATAAATATTAAACGATGAACAAATAAAAGTAGTATATAATAATAGTAATTATACTATTCAAAATACAATTTGTTATATTTAAAGTTAATATTCCGAAAACTTTAAATATTTAAAAACTATGTAAAAGAAATCTATATCTCCTTTCAACGCTATAGGTAGGTAGATACATACGTGTAAAACTAACCAAACATCGGTCCCACTCCTCATAAAGAAATTTAACCTAATCGAAATGGGTCAATGTCCCGTTAGCTCTAACACCATCGGTGGTTCGTAGGTACTGACGCGTACAATGTCGCTTCATGCTCCACGATTTATAGTGCCATGGCATTTATGGACACAATACTGCTGAAATGCCGGTCGTAAATATTTACTGATAGATACCTACACACAAGCCCTGTAATGTATTTTTACCACACGTAAGTTATGGCTGCAATATTTTATTAATTAATGACTGTGAGATGTATATATGGAAGAGCATACATATTAATTGTTGTCATCTATAGTCATCAAATTTCAAAAATAATGAGCTGATTGTTACATGAGGCAAAAATACTCACAATTCATTGTGTTTTGTGTTGTTTTATTATTAGTACACTTAGTACATGTGATATAATATGATGTTACTATGAAGCTCCCTTCTATACGTAAGAGTCTGTCGACTAGTTTTAAGTAAAAGAATAATGTGTTAACAATAAAAAATATATAATTATGTAAAGTATATAATAACTATCTCAATCTTCAATAATAAGATAAATAAGCTTTATGAAAAGGTATTCATTTTCTAAATTACTGTTGTTTTTTGTGCTCTTACATTATAAATATGTATGCGTCTTAAACATCTTATTTTTTCTCTTTAAGACTATGCGTATATTTACGCCAGAAAAATAATACTGTACTAACAAATTACTGAATATTATTTTCGCGACTAATTGCGAACATTTAAAATAAATAAAACAGTAGTTTCAACATAAATCCATCCCAAAGTGTAGTGTTTATTCCTCATTTGAATATAATAACCGCATGTGGAATTCAATAGAGTAACTGATTAATAAATCGCAATGCAAAATAACGAGTAATACGAATACGATCCGTTGGCAGGCCGACAGGAAATCAAAGCAAAGCTTGAATAGCAACTGACCCCGATGCGTAATTGGTCAGGCAGTAACTATGAACTCTAAATATCAGACCCTGTCTTGTATTTAAGCCTCTATTCGCATTTAACGAGAAATTACTAATGTTATTGACAATTCGCAGCATTTTATATCATCCTAAACTAATTAGTACGGCATTTTTCTTTTTTTAACGAAACTTTTACTGCTTTTGCATCGTTTGTATCTTATTAATTCATGAATATTTTGTCAAGAATACGTCAAAAGTTTCGCACACGTATTATTATTAAAAACTACAACGGTGATTTATTATTTCAATACTACTGACCACCATAACACCAAGGCATATTCTGGATTCTTATATTTCTGAAATTGAAATTCTTCTCTACATGGTCGCTATTTCATTCTTTGTTACACGAGATTGATTAGACGACGTCATTATCTATTATATTCAAAACCTTATATTCATAGTTTACTAACTAACGCTCTATTAAATTGTGTACTACAAAATAATACCTTAGCAGATTTGACTTGTATTGTATGTACGGAACATAAAGTATCTCGATGTAAACAAAGGCAAATGAAGTATTTTTTATGAATCTATTGTACCTACGATTTGTGTCGTTGTTTTGACACTAAGACGGCAACAGTCTCAAAATCTGTCAAGTATATATAAGCTTTAAATTCCCTTAAAAAACTATTATTCCACTATATTACATAGAACTCTGACTCCGCGAGCAATGGGAAAACCGTAAAGAAACCAAAAAATATGAGTCAGCGAATGACCTATAGAATTTACGTAAAGACGAACTCAATTGATTTAAAATAGCAAGGGACGAAAACTGTATAATTGTTCAATGTACCGGTAGTAAGTAATATTCAAGGTTGCCAACTATACTGTTCCGACATACTTTTTACTGTTATACAAAAATAAATCAGTGTTAAATAAACACTGCCTTTGTGCCTAACGAAATAACAATGATGCGTTATGTTTTTGCCATTTCAGCAGACACGGCGCGAATATTTGATAGTTCTTTAGGCAAAGTAACTGAAGTATTTCAGCTTATTGTAGTTTTTTTTATGTTTTTTAATTTATATGTAATGTCATTTATGCATTTCAAAATTTCAAAATAAAATTTAATCAAAAATAAAAATTTTGGCCAACCCTAGTTACAACAACCAACGTCATGTCAAGCTGTGAAAGAACCGGTTTGACTGGTAGGTAGATATGAATGTAACCATACTGTCATGCGCCTGCACAAAACCACTAAGTGTAGGTTAAATTATTGGAAAATTAGTCTTTATTATTTAAGAGAAATTGAATTTCTTATAATGAACGAAGCTTTCACTTACGCTAAAGTTATGACCTCACACTATTTAGCCCACATCTTTAAAGGGAATTCAAGAATACAGATTTCTTTTAATCTACTGTCCCCATCTCTTTTTAATATATGTTTTTTTATCCTAATGACAAAACTGATGTCGATCTGCCCGCAGATCTGTCCGAGTATTCGCTACATTCGTGGATGGCTAGTCACTGAATATAAAATTTATAGAAATATATATGAAAATTTATTACCGACCCGAAAACAATTTCACTTTACAAGCAATGTTGTTTTAGAACTTTTAATAATCATATAAAAAGTTCCTAAAATTTTTAAAAAATCATACAGTGGAAAAAGATAGTGGGGCAAAGGAGATCCTTTACCCACTATCTTATAATACTCTGAGTTTACTTCTATATATTATAAGATGTGCAAATATACTAAAAATATAAATAAAATATACTACTTTTCATAATATTTATTATGAAAAGTAGTATATTTTAGCATAAGCAAACTTAAGTATGACAAATATACCTATTTTCCTAAAGTTAATAGATAAAACGTGAATATTATCTGAGTCGCTAAGTTGTTTTTAACGACCATTATTGTAATACAATTAATTATATCACCAAACTGGCCCATTGTATCGAATATTTGTGTTTCAGATACTGAGAACTGATCTTCTAATTTTTTTTTTTTGTAAAAGATTATCTTTCCGAAATGCCAGTGCTTAAAACAACACAACCACGCAATATTGAAATGAAACTAACATGTTTCAACTCATTTGCACACCTAAAGCATAGGAAATGTTTATCGCAATGTGGAAATGTCTTGACACGAGACAGCACTTTCCACCTGCGCATACACCTGCCATTTAAAATGATAACAATTTGCCGAATAAAATTTTTCAACGGTGTACGTTTTTTAGTTTTAGTAAAATAAATAAATAAATATCTTCACGCAATTCCCAATACAGGGGTAGACAGAGGTCTAGTCTAGACTATTAAGTCCCTTCGACCCACCTTCCACCGAAGATATTTTCGGGACAACATGACAGGTGGTGAGCCCGTCGCCGTCCAAGCATACGATATAATTCGTACATAAGTTTTTAGTTATTATTATATATTTGTGTAAATTAATATCAACGTTAAGAAAAGGTATTAACATGAACATTAAGCATCAATTGTTATGTTACATAAACATTAAATAAACTGTGCTATTGTCAGTAGTGTGAAACCAATCTTTTGGATAAGAGATGATATTCAAAGTGCTCCACTGCTCGAAAACAACAAACGTGACCGTCTAGACATAATTTTACATATTTTTTTATTAATGTTATTTGCTTCGGCCAGGTGGTCTGTTGTAATTTGATAAAGCCGAAAAACTACACTATTTAGTTTCGTATTGCAAAAAAACTATATGAACGAGTCCCCGTTGACAGGTGTTAGGAATACAATACGCTCCAAACTGAGCTTTATTTGTTGTCGGCCCGCGAAACGATTTACAAGAGATCTCTGAGGAAAGCAAGGTATACAAACAGGGTATTAAGTTTAACGGCTTCTTTGATACTGTGCAGTTTGTTTCTCGGAATTCATGCTAATTTTCACAAGCTAATGCACTTCTCGTATGACAACATTTTGCAAATAAATGAATTTAGAACAAAAAACCGGTGTAGTTAGGTTTTTTGCTACTATTTTAAACTTTACCTTTATCTTCTTCTCGCAATTAGAAAGTAATGCAATATACTTCATCGGTAACCAAAACACGCTTGAAAGTAAACGCAACAGCGTAGACTTTCGAAACTGGCAAATATTCCAATAACATACAATATTCCAGCAACATCTGAAAACTATCTGGAGCCAAACAATTAAGGAAAAGCACGTTTTGCGCGTTTTCAATAATACCGCGTTAAAACATGAGTAACTATAAATAAACCACTGAAAATGTTTCGTTCTGGTTTTTCGATAACAGTTAAGGGCAAATTAAAAAAAATTATCACCTCATGCTTAAATTCCTTCTGTACTTTGATACTATTATATGTAAATATCATCAAATCGAATGGCAAAGCTTATCGCAAAAATTTAGCATTTATTTACATCAGTGTTGTTATAAATGAAAAAGAGAAAGGAACTTGTAATGTCATGAGCGCTATAAAATTTTCATCAAATGGATCACAGGAAATGTGATGCAACTTTGGATGAAACGACGATATAGAAACCGAACTGTAAATTCGTGTTTTCAATGTCCTTCCCTTTTTATATCTCATCTTTCATAACGAATATAAGCGTTTGAGCTTCGTATTTCTTATTTATTTATTTATTTTACTATTCATGTACAAACACAATAATATAATAAACAGAGAAACAACAAAAAAAAACAAATATGAGTACATAGGCACAGCTTATTTCAAATTCAAACTTCTTCCAGCAGGCCTGTTACTGGAAAACTTATAATAGGAGCAAACTAGTGTGCACACAGTATTTTAATTTACATTATTCAAACAAAAAAAATGTAATTAAATATTAATATACATACATAAACATTAATATATACATAATACTATTGTGTTAACAAATAGTGCTCTTTAACCAGCTTCTTAAACGAAGACACCGAATTATCCTCACAGATTATCGATCGTGGAACTCACTAGGAGTTCCACGATCAAACCGCATGAACGGTAAAGGAATGGGAATATAGTTCTGTTCTGTGGGAGGGAAATTTTAATAGAGTTTTAGTATGGGATCTACAAATGGTACCAGGAGGATGAATAAAAGAGAAACGATCACGCAAGTAGGGAGGGGATAGTGGATTGTATAAAATTTTATAAAGGAAGCACAGAATTCGAGTGTTCCTGCGAAAACGGATTGGGATCCACTTGAGCTGATTGCGGTAAAAAGAGACATGATCAAATTTTTTTAGTCCAAAAATATACCGAATACATAAGTTTTGCAGGCGCTCAAGTTTATTTAGTTGCTCCTCTGTTGCATCCAAAAAGCAGACATCTCCATAATCCGAAATAGGCATGATAAGCGTTTGGACGAGAGAAATCTTATTCAATTTTCGCACGTATTTTTTGTATGGCCAGAGAATTGAGATCCGTTTGTTAGTAAAAAGCAATGCTTCTATGACCTCAGAAAATAACAGCGTCAAGTGGAGGTCTTATACTTCTGAAAGAGAGATAAAGGCCCAAAAAGACCGAAAGTATCGGCAAGCCATCGGTTATCCCGTACTAAACAGTGAACCTATTGCTCGTTTGATGCCTTTTCTTATAAAAAATGTTAAAGCTATTTTGTTTACAATACATGACAAATGTTATTTGCAATCTTTTTGCTTAATAAAGCGAACACAGAGATAACCTTACAATTTTATCTTGCGGTGTTTATATTGTGAGACACGTTGCAACGCTTATTGCGTTTCATTTACATTAGAAGTAACGAACATCTCTTTTATGAGAGTAGGGTTAAAAACCTGAATGTGTTTACTGCTGACCACAATAACAGAAAACATTTGAAAAGAAGAACAATACATATGCATTTTGAAGACTAAGATACAAAGTATCATAGCCTGTGGTTACACAGCTTGTATACCATTCAAACCTAAACATCACAGTTGTTTAACTGCTATTTGGTGGTTGAAATAGTTACAATAGTGAATAGTTAAAAGAGTGATACAGACCCTGACGACCCTTTGGTAGAGAAACCGCCTGCCAACATTAAACAACAACCGTCTGCCAACAAACTCACACGTAGAAATAATCTAAATACATTACATATTTCCTGGGTAACCAACAAATGCAAAGTTGTGATTTTTGTGACTAAACAAATGACGACCGGTTCACTGAAGTGTTTATAATAAGTATCAGCTAAAATAAAAATGCACTGCTGTGTTCCCAGAAACGGTTTATAAGATTTTCTATCGATGCACCGCGAACAGATTAAATGAGATATTTTTGTTAGATTTAGCAAAGCACTTTCTCCTGTGGTAACTAAGTTTGATTTTTGCTTAAAATAACTTATTGATCAGTAAAGTCTGGATACGCCCATGATCTTCAAAATATATATTTCAAAATGAAATAGCTTACTGGATGAGGAATGTGGGATAGAATGTAATCTATTGTAAAGCCTGGAATAAAATTAACAAACAATTCTCAATAATGGTATTTTTTATAAAAGTTATAAGTTATAAGTTTAGTATCTACAGTAGATACTTTGTAGTTTCATGTTTTCAGTAGATGCATTGTTCTCCATTAAATTTTATCCATCATTCATTTGTTGATTATTATAATAATTTTATGACAGCTTACTCCTATTTTAAATTTTCAAACAATATTGTTTATCAAGTTAAGTAAACATCTTTTACATGACATGTGTTACTACTACATGTCATGTGGCAAATTATACCATGCTTCAGGAGTCATGAATATACGTTGTGCAACATCTGAATGACAAAGGGAATATCGCTCACAAGCAAGTCTCATTGTCACCACTGGCATCCTCCCTTATAATGGGTTCATAAAAACAAACTAAAAATCACAGTGATCAAGGTTTGTGACGGATTTCCGCAGTGACGCTTGATCAACCTCACCGTATTTTTTTATACAAACATTAACTTAGTAACTACGTTTACTTGTACTATTTACTTTAATATATAATCTATAAGCTTAGCAATATCATGTCCTGGGGCAAATATGCTATCTTCGAAGAAGGCTCTATATTTCAGCTACTTGACAAGCCTACTTGACCAGTCTACTTAAAATTTATTCGGAGAAATCTTTCTGCGCCAGATAAAAATCTCTGGCTAACACATACCTCGTTCAAACTAATATTATTTTTAAAAGAATTGGTTTATTTGTTCAGTAAATGACTTCCCAGTGTCAATTGAAATGTTGGATGTTTGAAACTAAAACATAGTTTTTAGTTTCGCAAACTTTAAACCAAAGCCTATACAAAAAAATTAGGATCCTGCAACGTTGAATGTTTATCGTTTGTATAATAGTATGAATATTTTAATCGAATCATCAAGATTGAGACGCAAGTTATCCTTTTTTAGCATTGAATGACGTGCGTCCCATTAAATCTAATGTTGTCACAACAATAGAATACGTCAAGGCTTAGAGCCTTAAATCAACGTAGACATTGTTAAATATAAATTTTATTTTTAATTTTTCTAACTTTTTTTTACCTGAAATTTTATGAGCTAGTGTGGACTAATGAGTACTATCATTGAACCGTTGCCTCAGCACTGACTGCTAAGGTGTTAGAGCACGAACGGTAGCGCATTAGTATTCAAGTTACGATAAGATTTAGTGACCTTCATCTTTGCCATGGAATTCAAGCTGAACACTAATAATGTCTGTCGATATATTTGCAGTTCATCTTCAAATGTCGGTTTATCCTACCTTCAACGACCAATAACTGTTGATAGGCATACTATACGTGATTTAGGCACAATATAACGTGATTCGCTATAGAAAAAGCTTCACTCGCAAATTAGTCACCAAAAATGTTTTTCGGTAGTTCCTGCTTTCATAGAGTCATAAATGTCAAATCAGGTATATGAAAGTTGTTGTTTTATTGTTAATGCAAAATTATTCTTTGATGTAATGACATTATTTTAATTACATTTTTTGAAAATTATTATTCATTTAAAATGGATGAAAATTGCATAATAATTTTCATAATCCTTTTTTGCAACACGCCGCCGCGAGTCGGCATAAAACCAGTGTCAGTACTTACAGAAGTTGACTAACCACGCCTATTCTGAACACCGGCATGTACGAATAATCCGCGGGTGTTCCTATTTTATCGATACACAAGCATGAATACAAAATCAATACCGCAACTAGCGCATAACTATAGCGGATTGAAAGTGTGGCCAGTGACCTGGCCATCTGACGCATTATTCGCGTCGTTTCACTTTTATTTGGAGCACGTTGAGGCTCCTTTTTATTATTATAAATTGCCTTCAAATTATTGGCAACTTTTTAATAATCAAACTTATGATTTTCGGTACTTGATTATGAAATTTGGTTGGTCTTTTCGAACTAGGATTTATGACATAATATATATGAACAATAATAATTTTAAATGGAAATTAAGGTAAAAAATCAGTGATACACTGCCTTACTTTAAATTAATATCTAATTTAAATTCGAGTCACGATAGCCGAATGGTTGGGTGGTCGGAATTTAGAGGCAATAGACCCGAGTTCGATCCCCAGTTAGTAGGCTCGTACCAATGGGTTTTTCAAAAACTTATGTACGAATATCGTTGGCTTGGACATAAAGACGGCGACGGGCTCGCCACCTGTCACGTTGTCCCGAAAATATCTTCGGTGGAAGGTGGGTCGAAGGGACTTAATTGTCTAGACTAGACCTCTGTCTACCCCTGTATTGGGAATTGCGTGAAGATAAATAAATAAAATAAAATATTTAAATTCGAGCTTAGATTCGATCGAGCTAACCCACACTATGAGCAGTAGCAGTTAATATTAAGTGATGTCGTGACTTTACCATGTGATAGATTATTAAAACTAATATTTAGTGAAGCTATTGTTTCTCTCATATTTAATAAGCTTGCAATTCTTGACTCTACGTGAGTCCTCCATTTTTTGTTATTAATTGATCTATTTGCCCCCAATTAAATATTATAGTATCATGTATGGACATTTTGATTGAAGAATAAAAGTAGCCTTCCGTTTGTTACAGGATTCACTTAGAGCTACTGGCTGGTTGAACAAGGCAATAGGTGAGCATTATTTTTATCCAAAAAAATTTATATCCAAATTAGCCGTGTAGAAATTAGCCGTGTGTGGCGAAAGAATTTACGATCCAATTTTCATGAGTATCGTCAGAGGCAACAGCTTTAAAAATGGTAACGGCTCTCGACTGTTAGAGGGATAATTATCTCGAAGAATACTAAACAGAGATGACATGGACAGAAGAGTCTCAGTTGCGAGGCAGTCCAGAACTGTAATCACTTGTATGCTTTCCAAGCATGGCGATAGAGGCAATTTCCACTTATGAAAGAGGCCTGCAGTGAACTATTACATGCCGTTAATTAAGTAAAGGAGAGTATCAGAATTGTTGGAACTATCACTGACAACTTATTTTTATTACAACATCAAACATAAACAATATTATCTGATGAGTGCTGAAAGACCTTGCAGTCGACATCGAGTCTGAAGGATCATCACGTCACTATAAGTACCATTTTATTTGAGCAGAAAAGAACAGAGATTAGATCGTGATGATAGAGCAGCTATCGACAAAGTAGGAAATCTATTCCCACGAATATTGTTAACGAATTCTATGATTTTGTCGTGAAATGCAATGAAAAGTAAATTGCAATGCAATGGAAGATGAATTGACGCGATTGAATTTATAATGCACGAGATGAAGTGATTTATGCCTAAATCACTTCATCTCGTGAAGTGATTCAAAAACCGTCTCTCTAACGGTTTTTGAGAAATCAGGTGTTGCTATTTGAAAAAATTTACGGCCCACCCTGTAGTATAACATAGGTATATATCCATATAAAGTATATTAGTTGGCACAACTTTTTGTACTTCCCTGTAAATTTAAGATACACGCATGTTAAATTTAAACCATTTATAGTTTATTTTTTAATATTTTTACATCCTTAGATAAAGTAGCAGCTATTTCTTAGTTTGAAGTTTCATACGTTTTTCACAAGGAATTTCTGGTTATAAGAAAATTACATCTGTCTTTATCGCGATGCTTAAACGCTCACAGCAAATACGTAATGGAAATAATACGGGTCTCTAAATAATATTAAGAGTATTCATTACGAACGTCACGGTGAATAGTCACGAATTGCCTTTAGGAAAAATAAGAAAATCAAATAATTCTCGTAAATATTTACCCACTAGTGATTAGAAATGTGGAAGTACAGACGTTGATAAGCTTCAGACACAAGACAAATACAGTACAGATTTAAAAGTTTATAAACAATCTTGTCAACTCGCTAAATCGATTTTAATTTTATAGGATAATAAAAAAGTATATACTCACTTAAATATTTGCACGCACTTTGTCGTCAGTGTAGGTCCCCGGTGCGATTGTATGCAAAATAAATAATTTATCTAAACCCATGTTTTAATATTCATCGCGGCGCCGATATATTCGCTTTAGTATTGTATTTTGTCCCTGTCGGCCTCATTATGCTAATCAATTACGTAGGCTCTATCATACTCCATAAGCAATTAAAAATGTCAATGAGCAAAGTCAATTCCAAATTTCTCTCGAATCTGTGGAGCTATTATGGCGAAGAAGACTTACAAACATATTAACAAATTCGCTTTTATAAAGTAAATTTGTGTTTTTTTTTTATAATTAGAACAAAACACCGGAAACCAGAACTAACAAACATAGAGGTCAAGCCATAGAGGTCTGATGAGAGGAGGGAGTTTAGGAATGTTGGGAATTTTAACCAGATATGGGTATACCCCGCTGTGCGCCTAGTATACCAGTAAAATAACGGAGATGGCGGTATGAGATTATAAAACTTATAACGTATCATCCATAATACACTCGATAAAATCATTTACACACAAATCTAATTATTACACAATGTAAAGTATATAAAACAGCAACAGACAAATAACTTTACGACGATGACTAAGCTTACGACGACTAAGCTGAGATTTAAACTGCGTCATAAACTGACCAGGCGTTTTTAGCCGCAGTTTGACCCTTTGACTCGATGCTGGCGCCGAAATTGAGGTTACCACTCTATTCCATGCCAAGAAGGTCTAGGAATTTTAGGCTTTAAAAGAATTTTAGGAATTGAGATATACAATATGTGCACAGCACATAAGCTACATGAATTAATAAAATCTTGAATATTCAAATTTCTTCAGAATTTTAATTAATTAATTTACCTCCATTCTATTACGCTCCCGATGCCTTTGACGAACAGTAACGTATTCTTTAATCTAAATACGTTCGTAGTACAATTATAAACAATTCTATGAGGCATAACAATTTACTCCAATCAGCATATCAGTCGTGGTGTGATGCTCCAAAGTTTTATCTAATCTTATCGAGTCGTGTCCTAAGCAGAGGTAAAACAGCGACTCTAACTATACTTATAATAAATAAAAATTACACATATGGTATAGGTTTTTAGGACTCAGTATTTACTGTATCTATGATATTAGAAAAGCATTAAAAGGAAAAATTTAATCATAAATTAGTAATAAACATTATGAAAGTGTTGGACTAAAATGTCTTTGGAGGAAGGTGGGTCGAAAGGGCTTAATTTTGTAGACCTCTGTCCACTCCTGTATTAGAAATAACATGAAGATATTTATTATTTATTTATTTTATTGCGTCTTCATCACAAGGTCTTGGTAGCAGGGGTAGATAGATTAATAACATTTTGGCTGATATACTCAAAATTGTTCGTTGGTCTTTTTCTTCACTTATTACACTGAATAGCCTGAATAGTTTAAACCGATATTTTACCAGAGCTTATGGTTACCAATATCACATTCTTTAATAATTGTTGTGGTGTAGTATATATAGAATAATACTAATTATGTTGGGGCCATAAATAAATATTGATTTAAACGCATGCCAAAAGTAAATGTTATGTTATGAAATAAACTTAGAAATAATTATACATATTAAATAAATTCAAAATGCACCGCGCTTTTCTTATTACATTATTCATAATCATATATCATAATAAAGAGTTTTCAAATTATTTTTCAAAGAGGGAATGCCGTTCAGTATAGTACAGTAAAATTCTTACAATGCTATTTAGCAACAGAAATTAGTGTGTGGTATTTATACAGAATTCTAAGCAGTTAAAGAGATTGCCACCTTCGACCTATTTGTTTATTATTAAATATTTATTATTTTGTATATATATATATATGATTTTTAGTTGGAGTTCTAATATTAATGATGTTTGCATTAAAATAAACAAAAGTGTCCTTGTACTAAGAAGATATCTAAAATGGCTGACCGGCGTTCATCATTATCGGTTTATAATGGCTTTGTCGTATCCAGCATTCGGTACGGTATTCTAATTTGATGCAACGCCAAAGATACGAACAGAGTTTCTCTTAATTCAAGGCAATTTGTAACAAGAATCGAATGCATCATGCAAGCTCATTTTTAAAAGGATGACATCTTTAATTTACATCTTCGGAGCGATGTGTTTCGTGAAGAAATTTCAAAACTGTTATTTTGAAGCTGTTGAAAATATAGTATCATTTAAGATTAGATCGGCAAATTATATTTATTATCCTCTTTGTAAAACAACGCTGAGATCAGAGTTGTTACTTTATGTGATAATTATTTTTAATAAAGAAAACGTGAAGGTATACGTTTAAGCGGTGTACGAAATTTCATTAAATTAACTTATTCTGTTGCGACGTTTTATTAGATAACAATTATCATATTGTCGAATTTTTCAGAAACTACTGCTGTTGTTTACTACGTTCTTTATCAAATCTTAAGCAGGTATTTTTACACAGTTTGTCTCGATTCAATTGTATGACCTTTTTTAAATCTGAACAAAGATTGCCTTCCCAGTAGTAAGATACTGAAACAAACGCCATAGAAAACAAGTTTTGACGCGGTTTGCAGAACATCTGACAATAGATAACTAATACTTGTATTTAATGCCGTCTCCACGCGCTATATTACCTTTCATATACCCATGCCTTTATCTTGCGATAAATTATTCGATCCCCTGTGTCGATAAATTTTGTCGACTAAGCGCTATCTCTCTACAGACCTGAGAAAGTACTACAGCTTTCTATATCAAATGCATAAATGTATACTTTGTGTCTTAATTGAGTAAATGAGCATATGGAGCTAGTAGGAGTAGAAAATAATATTGACATTATATTATGAACAGATTCTTAATGAAGCGAAAGAGGTGTGTACAGATCGTGCGATAGGGGGGTCATTGTAGAAGCGTGCTCGTCGCGACCCCTGCCAGCCCTTTTCGGGGCTGCAATTCTACACAGCTGCGCACCCATGCCAACGAGGGTTAGGGCTTCCCCCCATGGCGACGCACACCAATTCGGCCCCGTTGGTGTGGAATGCAGCGCGCAGAGCGGCGATGGGGACCGCCACCCGTCACGCACAGCTCGACACGGCGGAAGGTGGAGGACGGAGTGCAGAGTTGGCACGTGGAATGTTAGAGGAGGCATGAGAGATAAGACGAATGAGTTGATTGAAATAATGAAAGAAAGAGAATTAGATGTCGTGTGCTTGTCGGAGACCAAGCGGAAGGGCAGCGGTACTGAAGAGCTTCCTGGCGGGGCGTTAGCTGTATGGTCCGGAGTCCCGGAGAGCGAGAAAATTTTGTGTGAAAGCAAATGAAATAAAAACTTTTTACTCTTAGCTAAACTAAGCATAGATGATACGTATAGGCTATAAGTGTCTTAAATAATTAATAAATGGTTAAAATTCCAGTTTTTTTTTCTACGACAAAATAAATCTTCTAATAAGTAGAAAGCTTGTCATTCCGGAACCGAGTTATAATTATTACTTATAAAGTATTATCCAAGGTAATATATCTTATCCAAGGTAAATCTTTTGTTGAATGTATCACCAATACTATTCCATCGCCACTTGCAATGCTACCGCTAAGTGCTTAATGTTTTTTACGAACTCTAAATGTTCAAACGCTAAACTAAACAAGCTTACCAGAATTGATACAAACAATTATCATGCAAATAAAGATGGTAAGAATTGTTACGGCGATAGGCGACTAGAAACTTAGCATATTATAATGCTAAGTTTAAAGGTCGCTAAGCTAGTTTGGAGGACTATACAATTATGACAAAAATCAGTGGCATTGTAACAAGGCGAAGAAGAGGTTTAATTGAGATCAAGTTTCTGAACGAGATCACGTGTTTGTGAAGTCATGACGCGCCACCAGATGGACAATGCTCAGATAATATTTCACCAGAACAAAGAGAACTACTCTATACACATCTGGTTTCCAACGTTATGTACGTTTTATTCGTATAATTGTGGCTATTTGGTTTGATATGTTATTCGACACGGAAAATTAAAAAAAGAAAAATAACTCGCCATGAAAGAAATTACTTCAAAAAATTGTTTACTAGCTAAATCAAGGTTATCCCAGCTGACCTTATATGTAAGACATTCGCGAGTTTATACCTGGCGTCAGTAAATCTATTGTTTTTTGTTTTTAAAAAAAAATTTCGGTACTAAATTAAACACGGGCTCGACTGTGAATGACATAGCTTATAAATTATAGGAAGATTTCCGATCTTTATATAAAATTCCGATCATCTCACATACACTATATACAGTGTTGTTAGATACCTACATCATATTGTTTTATCAATAGTTTTTGATGCGCATGCCATATAATGTTTGTTGTAGGGAAATTTTTGATACCTAAATAATAATAATTAAATATCCTCACGTCATTCCCAATAAAGTGGTAGACAGAGGTCTAGTCTAGACAATTAAATCCCTTCGACCCATCTTCCACCGAAGATATTTTGGGACAACTGGGTGAGCCCGTCGCTGTCTTTATGTCCAAGCCAACGATATAAATCGTACATAAATCGTATATGAATCGTACATAGGTTTTGAAAAAAGCCATTTGTACGTACGTGCCTGGGGCCAGCAGGGGAACGAACTCAGGTCTCTCGACTCGAATTCCGATCACCTAACCACTCGGCTATCGTGACTTGTTGATACCTGGGATTGCATAGTTGCAATAATAATCTCTAATTTTGAAAATGAAATACAAATCTTGTCAGTCGCTGGTAATGTAGCTATTTTTTTCAGTTTATTTATTAGTAATTAACTGTAAATATCCACTGGTAGACCTAAGCTTCTTCCGTAAGCTTTGACGTAATTGCCACGCTTAGCCAAGGGTTGATATTGCCCTTTACTAGACTAGACTTAGATTCTGCTCGTAATAACGAAGGTACCTCAAACACTGAGACTATATATGTAGAATGATATATCTGAGAATATAATGTAGAAAAGTGTATTTATACATTTACCGGTCTGGATTTCGAACTCGGGACTTAGAGCTGTTGACACTTTGAAATCCAGCGTGTATGCTACATTATATAAATAATTTAAATAAACATACATACAAAATTATATAAATAAATTAAATAAACATACATACATATGTATGTTTATTTAATTTATTTATATAATTTTTACGTTTTTTGTATGTATTTTTTTCGACTATGAATATTGTACTATATTTTTTGTATTTATTATTTAATTCTTTCTACTTTATCTTTAATCTGCGTACATCCTTAGTCTAAGTGTTACTGGTATTTATATCCTCAACAACTTTGGTTGCCTGGAAGAGATCGCTTATTAGTGTTAAGAGCGCCAATTGTAAGACAATTTTATCATTATTTTTAATATTTATCTTTTGTTTTTCATTCAGTAATTCAAATTTACCCATTAAAAAGCTTAAGATCAAACATTTTATAATTTAATAATGTATCTAAAATTACTTATTGCTATTATACTATTTGTTTTAACCGTTTTCAGCAGTTAATAGCCAATCCATTACAAAATGAGCAAATCGTTTTGAAAACACTATTGTTGTGTAGTACTACTCGCTAATAGCGGTCAACATTCGTAACGTATGAAACGTGAACTGTTATATTCACATTGAAAGTTTAAATTATGTAATTTTCTCATTCCAGAGTTCGCTACGATATGGGGGCGAGGTCCCGGGAGTTACTACTGCTCCTGGTAGCATGCGTACTTGTTATCAGTGAGCCTGTAAACAAGACAGCGAAGAAAAACACTAAAGACTCTGATAATTTCCTCTTTCAATATGAGGATTACGACTCTGCAGAGGATCAAGAAGTACTGTTTAGTGAGGACAGGCCTTGCCCTAGAGATTGTATATGCACTATAACTCAAGGATACAGAGTAGCCAAGTGCAACCGTCTCGAAATCGACACACAAAAGTTTGGTGATGACATCACCGATCTCGTAATTGAAAATGCTGATCCGGCATTCCCAATTCAGCTTGATGATTTAATTTTCAAGAAGCTAGGTCTACACCAAATTGCCACCATTAAAATCGTTAATAGCACAATCGGTTTTGTCGCACCGAACGCGTTCCATGGTTTACACGAATTATACGCAGTTAATTTATCCAACAACAAACTGAAAATATTGCACCCTGAAACCTTTGCAAATAATAAAAAGCTTTTACTGCTAACACTTTCAAATAATCCCTTAAAGTTCCCTGCTGCTGGTTCACACGACTACTTCCTCAACGCATCGTCTGTACAAGAACTTGATGTTTCATACTGCAATATGCAATATATTACTGCTAACACTTTCAAAAATATGCCCGGTCTTATGTACCTGAATGTAGCCGGAAACAATCTCTCTGATATGGATGCAGATACTTTCAAAAAACTTCTCGATTTAGAGGAACTTGACTTAAGTGATAACAATATTAATACATTGCCTGAAGACATATTTTCTGAAAATACAGAGCTCGCTACACTCCATATTCAAAGAAATCCGATTGACTCTGTATACGGTTTACAAATTTCAGACTTGCTTACCCTAAATGCTGGTCAGACAAACATTAAATTTATTGGGCCCTCAATGTTTAATGGCATGACTTACATTGCTAATCTCAATTTAAGCGGCAACAGCATTAAGAAAATTCATAACCAAGCATTCCACAAACTAGTGGAACTCAATTATTTAGACCTTTCCTACAACGATTTAGACTTTATTTCAAGTTACCTCATTAAAGAAAATATTGAATTAGATATTTTCAAAATCTCGAACAATCCTAGATTGAAACACTTGCCCGCTGATGGATTCAACTGTTCTGCTGAACAATTTAATATCTATTTCTTTGATGCATCCAACTGTGGTCTGGAAGAAATTGAGAATAATTCTCTGAGAACTTTTACAGCTCTATCTCAAATAAATTTGTCGCAAAATAATATCAAATCTATTAGCACTGAGGTATTTTCACGGTGTCCCAGACTTGTTGATATTAACCTGGCATACAACAAGTTAACGACTTTAGACGTTAAAGTTTTTGAGAAAAACAAGGATTTGGGAAAACTAAACCTTCAAGGTAACCCACTTAAAGTACTTTCGGCACAAATATTTGTTTTCACACCCTCTTTAACTACACTGGATATGAGTCATGCCGAGCTAACCTCACTTTGGAAAATAGAAAAGAACCACCCAGCGAAGCTTCTTAACAACTTGAGCTTCTTGAATGTGTCACATAACCGTATTACTGAAATTAAACAGACTGAATTAGATAGCCTTAACAAATTACGTACCTTAGATATAAGTAACAACCCTCTCGCTTGCAGTCGCGATTTCGAAAATCTCATGACATGGCTCAGTAATCGTAAAGTTTCTCCTAACTCCGATACTGCAAATATTGCAAACTTAAGTAAAGATAAAAAAGAAGAGGACGGTACGTACAGCTGGGAATTCCTCACCAAGAAAACTTGCGGAACTGCATTGCCTCATCCGGTAGAACCGTTACTGCCAGTGTCAGATGAAGAAATATGGGAACGGATTGACAAAGATGCGGAAGGAAACTTCGATTTGAAAGACACATTAGATGACGGAAAGCTTGCCGATGATACTGCTGTCAACAATGAAAATAAAATTGATGCGGATGATAATAACAATGATGCCGATGATGAAGCTGACGACGGCGAAGAAGATGATGATGATGATGAAGAGGATGAGTCAGATGAAGAATATGATGACGGCGTGGGCGATGTTGACCTTAAAGTTAAACTCATTGAAAAACCAGCCATAAATTTGAGCACGCATAAACCAGCGGTTACGGAACCATCGCAAACTGATAAGTTAAAGATCGATATAAAGCTGCTCGAAAATGATAATATGTACGATGATCTGGAACCGGAAGTGGATATGAAAGCTTACGTATCAGACACCGAACACGGCCACTATAATTATTTATGGCCGATATTAATTTCCGTGTTTGGGGCACTTCTTATATTGATCGTCATCGCGAAGGTCGTAATGGTTGTTTGCAGTAAGAAGAATAAACAGATCAGATACAACAGTGCCATAATCGCTGCAATGAGTAACCCGGGACGCACAAAGAAAGACTGCGGTCTTGTATACCAGCAACTGACTGAGGATTTAACGGGTCCAAAAACCCCTAAGCTTAACCGTTACGCGCCATTACACAACGTCACCGTGAACGCTTCCAACATGTCGTACGAGAGCAGCCCATTTCACCATAGCAACATTGTGCCGGAAGCGGTGTGAGCCACTAGGTACAAACTAATATTACAGTAAATACGATAAATTAACATCTGTGTTAACTTTAAACTAAGCAGTAAGTGATAGATGTAAGCGCTAGTCACCTACGAATACATATCTAAAATAAGGAGCATTTTAACAGTGCCTTTAACGACCATTCCCGAACAATGTCGCAACAATCTTCTTTTTTTTCAATCTAGCGCTTTTCTTATTTGATAATTATAAAAGTAACAAATAAAAGTCAAATTAAAACAAATTAATTTAAGATATACATAATTATATATTATACAAATTAGTTTATAGGTTCATTTTATGTACTTAAAATTATTAAAAATTACACTCTAATTTGCATATTATTTTATTAACATTTTTTTAATTAACATTAGTAATAAAACATAAGTAAAGCTTATTAGATATTCACCAGCAGTTAATAAATCGTTAGCGACTCTTCAAGTATTTTGGATAAATCTTCTTCGGACTGCGGTATCGGAGCCATCTTTAGTAGACGATGCTGTAAAACATAATATGATTACATAACCATAATATTGACCTAAGTGGCCGCTCGGCATCACTTTAATTTGCAATTATTAGCGCATTAGTTCCAGCGCCGGCACAACTAAAAGTAAAGCAACACTGTCTGCTGATGGATTTTTTGTCTAAAGTGGATTTGCCATAATTTAATCGCTACACTTGACTTTGGCAACCTGACATTTTTTTATACGTGAGAAAATGTCTAACATATACCCGCCCTCGCGGGGCAAATACCTTTTAAAAGTTAAAACATCTTTTTCAGAAAGAAAGGGAATTATAAATTTTACGCAAGAACCAAAATTTGTCGGCCATAACATTGACTTCCTGCAAAAATTGTTCTTATGTACGTTCGTATCGCTGCCTTAACACAAAGACTGAGACAAGGTCACGAAGAAATAAGAAAGAGAAAAACCGTAATAACTAAGGCCACTAAAAAGAAACAAAGAAGCAGAAATACACGAAGATAGCAAAATACAGTCGTCACCTGCCGATAAGCAAGTCACGATAGCCGAGTGGTTGGCTGGTCGGAATTTCGAGTCCAGAGACCCGAGTTCGATCCTCAAGTGGCCGTACCAATGGTTTTTTCTAAAAATCTTTGTACAAATTATATCGTTGCCGTGGACATAAAGACGGCGACGGGCTCACCACCTGTCAAGTTGTCCCGAAAATATCTTCGGTGGAAGGTGAGTCGAAGGTACTTACATGTCTAGACAAGACCTCTGTCTGCCCCTGTATTGGGAATTGCATGAAGATATTTCTTTTTTTGATCATCACCTGCGGTAATGCCCCTTTAACCAACTGTGGTATGTCCTGAGCGGAGTACCCGATGGCGGCGAGTCCGTTGTCTATCCTCATCGTGTCCATGTAGTTTAATATCGCATCAGATAAAACCCTGCCCGCGTCCCCTTGCTTCCTGCCGGTGACGTCGACGCCGAGCAGAGCCGCAGCCTCCAGGTGCTTGCCGGGGTCACTGGCGCCGGTGAAACGGAACACGGACGGCGCCGTCAGCACCACGGCTAGTCCGTGTGGCACGGTAGGATCCGTTCTGTTGGTTGCGATATTTATAAAGGATAAAAGCGTAGGCATGTAGTAGGCACCTGTCACTACTTATCAAGTGTACTTAATAAGTACGAGTAGTGATTGATGCTTTTAATTCATCCATGAGAATACTTCACTTCCTGCTCGGGATTACGTGCAATTATTTTCATGTAGCAAACTGTAGATTGTGTAATTTTGTAAATAAATATATACCTACATAGGGACAATAAGTATACACGGTTCTTTAGGTTCTTCTCTCGTCACCCAAAAGCAAGTAGCGAATGTACTTGTTATGGAATCAGAAACAACGCAAGTATCACAAACACCCAGATCTGCGAAAACGTGGAAAAAGTGGTTTTCTACATTAACCTATCCGGAATTCACATCAGGGACCGCAGAGCAGGCGACACCGTTAAAACAGGTGTGTACACTACTCGTCCACGGAGGTCTCAATGTTCATAAGTACATAAAAACATCTATGCTTCAAAGTGCCGACATTCCTATTCATCATACAAGTGATACCTGGCGGGATTCCAACCTGAAACCCTAATTGTGTAATAAAATCTTTATAAGCAGGATCATTTACCATTACTTCAGTTCTATTATCCTATATTTACCTAAGGGAAGAATAAAACCTTAACACCAATACCACATGCAAGCAACCGCAACATACTTTCTCAGAATACACTACCCGTAGTCATGCGGCACGAAGTTTTTTACGTTGCCAGCGATGGGATAGGCGAGTCCGTGACAAATGTGCACGCCCGCGTTGCCGATGCCCACGCCTGCCATCGTGGCGGCCAGGTGCATGGTGGACCGTGCCTCGATGTCGTCAGCGTTGTACACTGACCGGGCAAAGTACTTACGAAGGCACTACAAGGAAAATATTACAAAATTTTGCCCAAGTATTCTTTCCCAAGATTGTCGGATATACGAGTATATATGAATGACCGATCAATATAATCACTTCCATCAATCAATGGATTGAGAAATGAAACAAAAAACAACGGTTACAATTTTAGTTACATTAATAATAAGTGCCCGGTAAAAAATTATTATTTTGCTATAAGGAATAAAAAAAAATTACAGGCTATTTTCTCATTAATCTCTTTTGACACCTAAGAGAGGAAAAAAAGTTGTGAATTCTTACGTCAACTTCAAACTTCCGTTATCCTAATTCCGAAAAACAAAATATTCACCTGTAGGCAAAACCGAGCCCAAACATCTGATATAGGGTTACTGCCTTGGTATGCGGGACGGAGTGCAGGATTTTCGGGAGCTGGACCCCGCTCATCATACGGAATAGCTGTAAAACTCTCCAAAGCGTGGCAGAATATGTCGAATCCCGCGTAGTTTGCAACCGTTCGCGGCAAAGATAATGTATGGAGAGGATCTATGAGGGCCAACAAAGGCCTTAAAGCAGTGTGGGAAATCCCTGTTTTAGCTTTTATTTCCTCATAGTCAAATATACTTATTCCCGTTGTCTCGCTTCCTGTGCCACTGGTTGTAGGAACTACAGAAAAAGATATAAAAAAATGAGTTTTAAAGACTTCCAGTTGAAGACAATACTCTGTGTTCTTAGGAATTAAAATTTTTATATTTGTGAGCGCTTCTAACAAGATTATAATTAATTATTAAATAATATATATTACAATTAAGAACAATAACAGTGTTATAAAAATTGTTATTAATGTATTTATTTTCCTGAATTCTGCCATAGTGTGAACTAAACATTCTTAGCGGCCTTGAGACTGTGAGGCTGCAAATTGAGCCCTCACGATGTCTGTACCTTTCTATTTAACAACAAATAAATCTGTATAAATATAAATACGTAGAGTACAATCGGTATAAAGAAGCGGTATTTACAGTATATTGTATATTCAATCTACGTTACCTTCGTCCAAATGCTTAAAATATTTGACTGTTAAGACAGATCCTCACCAAGAACCAGTATTTGTGCAAAAACACTTATTAACATGTCGCATGACTACTTTCAAAAGGTTTAAAACATTAACTAACTCGCAATCATAGGTTTTAGTGGCACTGTAACAGGTTTTCCTTTGCCTATGGGTAGATTGACATAATCAAGGAACTCTGCTTCCCGGTCACAGGCATACAAGTTAGCCACTTTGCAGGTGTCCATCACGGAGCCACCGCCAACCGCCACGTAGCTGTCGAAGTCATTCTGCTTGGCAAAATCAATGGCATCTTTGAAACTGAAATGAAATAATTAGACCATTTTTTCGTATCATTTTATTTGTGTTTTATTTATGTTGTTATGAAAGATATGTACATCTATGTACATAAATGCAACTATTTCTATACGGAAAAATCACCAAGTGGTTAAAACACTTGTTCTAAGGAGATACAAATTGACACAGACATGGATTATAAGGAGACATCAACGACAGATTTCAAGCCACTTCAACGTAGAATGGGATCGAAAAGTATTTATAAAGTTTTTCGCCACTTGGATGATAATTATAAATGATATGTTTAACAACAATTCCGGAATGACATCCTGAGGGAGGTAAAAATGAAAATTTGTGCACTTTTCAAATTATACTTATAGGAAGTTGGTAAGTTATGATTACATCATTTAAATTTTATTAAATAAAAAATTTAAAGAAATCCCGGATGGAAAAAGGTTGTCACTTTTGCCTGTAGTAGCTGACCCCATGGCGTAGTTGGTAGACTTCGAAGATAAGGATTGCGGGTCGAATCCCGTTATGGGCAAACAATTGTGTGATGAAATTTTTACTACATAGATTTCACCGTACGCTTTGACACTAGGTCAGCGACGGCGCCGTTGTGGTAGCGGATTTGTGCGGAAGCGTTCCCGTGGTCCTGCCAAGTTTTACCTTCGAACTTACTCAACCTACACCATACAGTTACTTACAGTGTTACATAGCTAAGAGAATTAACATCAAATAAATATCTTCACACGATTCCCAATACAGAGGTAGACAAAGGTCTAGACCATTAATTCCATTCGACCCACCTTCCAACGAAGATATTTTTTTGGGACAACGTAGTGAGCTCGTCGCGATCTTTATGTCCAAGCCACCGATATAATTCGTGCATATGTCATAGAATAGACGCCCCCGTCACTGAAATATCGGACTGCTGAAATTTGGTTTATTATTTTTATTGTTATCTCGCCATCTATGGGTCACTAATTGTATTTTCAAATTTTTCCCTTTGCTGCCTCTTACAACAAGGATAACCACTGAACGGAACGGTTGAAGAGTTATATTTTTATTACTACACCCATGTGTAAAAAACTATTTATCAATTTATACCTTTTATCAGTTGGTTCAACTCGAACTTTGTCATAAACACTATAGTTGATTCCATTTTTAACTAATGAATCAAGTACTATCTTCATAGGACTTAATAATACCAGATTAGGATCAGTCATAATGCACACATTTTTTGCGCCCAAATTTGCCAAGTCCATTCCCACCTCTCGTGATACTCCTAACCCATATCGAATGGTTGAGCATTTTATCTAAAAATAAAATTGTGTTTAGAAAATTTATTAAAAACCTTTCATGTAATATGGTAAACCTATCGACGCCTCAGTAACTTAGTCTGGGCTCTTTCTTCAAATGTAAGGGTCGTGTGTTCGAATTCCGCTAGCGGTAAACAATTGTGTGATTAATATGAAGGCTTTCAATTCCGTCAAGGAGATTTAGATTAATAAACATTTATTTAAATATATTTTATCGGTAAGGCGTTGACAAGCTTAGCTGTCACATTGTTCTAAATTCCGTACGTAAAGTTCGTAACCGAATAACGTTTCAAAAAAAGATACATACTGTTTCTTTCGTCTGCTTCTTCTCCCTTAGAGGAACCTCATTACGAATGGGTGGTAGATTTTAAATGTATTAAATAAAACACTAATAAGATTCCTCAGTCTTTTACTTTGTTCCCATCTTTAAAGAGTTAATATTAACATACATTATTACACACTGCTATTTGAGTAATTACTGTTTATCGTATTTGCTTAACTTAATTAGTGCATTGTTTATATTAATATCTTTTATATTAATTTAATACTCATAAAAGTCCTGCGCCTTTGCAAAAAATATAAAAAATTCAAATTCATATTCTATTTTAAAATATCTAGTCATTATTCCAAAATGAAGTATTCAGTGAAGCACTGCACATCGCACTTACCTCAAAGGCATAATCTCTAGGTGGAGTGGAATTCGAAACTTGAACATTTCCTCTATGACTATGAGCTGGACATTGACATCTAAAATATTACATAAATATGTATAAACTTTCGAAGTATCTGCATTTTCAAAATCCTAAATTCACAGATATATAGTTTCTAACAAAATAATAAAGCATGAAGTGATGATTGTTGTTCAACAATTCTATTGGTCAAGTTATTCTGTATACAGTGAAATATATTAAGTATAAGTATTAAAGAAGTAAGTTATATTTCTTGCAATTCAAAATAACCTAAAAAGCTCTTAGTATCAAAATGTAAAGTGCAGGCAGATTCTTACATACTTAACAGTATATTATCACCAAAGTGTAGTGGCCATATTACACATGAGAATTATTGACTAATTTATATCAGAAATGAAAATAATCAACGGATATGGAGTTGATACCAACTTAGGCGGAGGAAGTAATAAATTTAGAAAAAGCCAATTTAATTTCCATATTCATATTATATACATGAGAAATTTTAAACAAAAAATCTACAGCATGAAGTATCAATTAATTCCCAAATAATTATTTTCATTTTTTTTCCTTCTCCAATTCCTTTATAATAGCAGTGGTAGAGCCATGCATCAGCTTTTGTTGTTGCATGAATGGGCCGACTCAACCGGGGGAAGTACCAAGACCTCTGGTATTGCAGGTGTTCATGGGCAGTGGTAATCACTTACCATCATGTGAGCCACCTGCCCATTTGCCTCCCTTTTCTATAAAAAAAAGCAAAGCACACAGCCTCTGGTTTTGTAAGTAATTTTAAGTTACCATTAAATGATTGCTCTTTTGCCACTCTCATCCATAATTCTTCCATTAAAAAGATATTAAATTATCTTACACACCATTCCTCATGTGAACACAGTAAATGGTGTAAAATTAAATGGTTTAAGAAGAGGGTCACTAACTTTCCTCCAGATAATTTTTTCACTTGATTGTTTTATTAAATCCTCAGGCATATTAGCTAAGTATTATTTAAATAAAATTGTAGTAGTATACAATTTAAATAAAATTTATCTATCTATTCATTAAATTACATGACAAAATATTGGTAGGTAGGATGAAACCCAACTCCTATGTTTTGAGGTTTATGACTAGAAATTACAATCTAGAGAATATTGCAGTCAATGACATGTAATAAAAAAATTCTTATGGGCTGTTATAATATTGTAAAATTAGGCAATGTTTGGAGAGCACCATTTTAACCTCATACTTATTGTAATGCATACTATCAGAACAACATACACATTTCCTGGCATAGTGCAAAAGAATATCTCTGGCAGTGCATATTCTTGCAGTGCTACAATTTATTTTGTTCAACACTGTCAACATTCAACTACATTGAAAGTGTGAAATTATGACAAAACATTAAGAAAGGTGACCCTACCCCCGAAAACTGAGATTTAATGTCTTACATTTACAGTTTCCATTCCTTTTAAACCAAAACACTACAATTAGGATGGTATTCACCCAGACATCTTTTTTATTTGTTAAAAATTAATTGGTATATAAAATATACAAAGAAGCAGACAGTAACACATTATACTTACGAGGCAACATTTATTGTTCTCAATAAATCAAATATTCTCTTACGAGAAGACATGATGATCAAAATAAATACAAACTAAGGAAAAGGTAACTTAATAAAGACTGACAACATAAAAGTATTTAGCAATACAATCGCATTTGTTATCATTGGCCTTCAATTAAATTTATGTATGCTTCTGTCATAAGTTAGTAACTATTATCTAATCTTTAAGTTTTGATACTGCAACAGTTACAGTCCAAAAAAATAGTTTCAGTCAATATTAATTCCTTTGCTTTGACCAATATAGTAAATTATTTTGTTCCAAATATTGTGTAAAAAATATAAAACTTTTGAAAAAGTATTTTAAGCTCATCGGCGTAGATATGTTATTTCCAATATCGTGTTGCAAGGTATATATATGCTGAAGACAACAAACACTAATATTTTTTCTGAAACATATAAATATCATACATAATCAACGCTATACTAACAAAAAAAAAATTAGACGAAAACGAAAAATTAAAAAGCAAGACAATTTTTTTTTTATATTTTGGGGCCTCTTGAAAGAATTCTGGACAAGATGAATTATTTCGCTAATGTCAATGTCATCTGTCGTTGTCAATATCAGCTTTTCAGTGCTCCAGCCTTTATTTTTGGTACCCCACAGATTTAGTAAAAATGTATCATGTCTTGTGTGTTGATTTTGTTGTACATAAATAAATTGTGTAAGTTGAAATTAAAAATGGAAGTGGGTATATTTTCTCGTTGAAAAGACAACGCTTTATTAGAAAGTACACTGAAAATAAAAAAACCTATCAATGATCTTTAAAATGTCCATTATTGTGACTAAAAAAATGTATTATGAATGTGTAATGATAAAAATAAAATTAAGAATAAAATTAAAGAACTTATCGACAAATTTGCACTCATACGGATTTCAAAATTTCCAAAATTAACATCTCCTGTTTCAATACATTTTATTGCCTGTTTGGTAGCGGTATTGAGCTCCTATTGATCTAAGCAGAAACACGGAATTCTCACCAGACGAAAGGTCTGGTGGGTGCAGGTAACCGGAGCCCCCCCCCCCACTCCCCCAATGATTTGGGGGGGGGGGACACTCTAAGGCCGGCAACGCATCTGCTATGCCTCTGGTATTGCGGGTGTTCATGGGCGGCGGTAATCACTTACCATCACGTGAGCCGCCTGCTCGTTTGCCGTCCTTTTCTATAAAAAAACTTTGACGCCTTTAGTTTTTCTTCAAATGATTGTAGTTGGTTAAACATTCCGTGCACAAGTAAACGTACTTTCATCGATCTAAATTATATTGCGCTGCCAGTTTTCCAATAAACAGCGACTAAATTCCACCTGTGATGCGTAATCATCATCAGCATCTTAAACATTACAGCCAGCCCAAAAAATGTCACATAAAACGATCCTGTATCATTTGCATCTATCGTCTTCCCCCAACATTATGCACGTCGTCGTTACATCTCGTTGGTTCCTTCACTGCGTTTCCCTATACGAGATTGCCATTCGAGAACTTATCTTGGCCAACAGTCGTTCTACGAGGTATGTCAACTATGGCAACTAGCCAGCTGATAGTTACGTCTATGTCGATATGGACGCAGTATGTCTTCATTACAGATTATATCACGTAAGGTGCTTGGAGTTAGCCCCTGATATTATGTCAGGTAAAATGGGTGTTCACTGTAACCATGAAGTGTTCGCCAAACGTAACTGCGGATGTTAAAATTTTCTCCTGTCACGTCATCCCAAAGCTCCAAAGGTATAATGTGACGTCATAATGAAGAAATTTTTAGCCTACTCGAATATTTGTTACCCCAGTACAGGAAAATAGGGAATAAATAGGTTTTTATGATATAGGTAGATATAGGATGTCCCTAAAAACTGAATGAAATGTATTTAAAAAAACTCAATACAGACATCGAAGGGATGTATTAATAAATTCATACAGATTTTCATTCAGATTTAGAATACACCATAGAAAAAATTATTTCAAGTACAACTTCCATACAGCAAACACACTAAAATACAGAATAAAACATTTTACTCTCTATTAGCATCATTTGGTTACACAATTTCCTTAGTAAATGACAAACCTGACAGGCTAAAATGGCATTAAAATATTTTGATCACAATAAAATTTCATCATATTTTATATCATTAAATAAATACAACTATTAATTTAATATGTTAATCATATAACAGAAAGTATACAATACTCTTACACTTTGACAGTGTACCTCTAATATATCAAAATAAGTTAATGATCTTTAAAAATAGACTAATTCATATATTTACAAAAAAAAACAAACATTGAAATATTTTGTTTCTTCTCGGTTGTTCGAAAGAAAAATTAAATTGCTAGTGTCGTGATACTGAAAGCTACAAATTATTTTTGTCCACTCAGATAATACTAAATTATGGCAACGCGCGCGTTAATATAGGTAACTTTATAATATAAGTAGGCGTCACTTAAAACCTATGAATACAAAGGAATCTTAATATACACAAAACTCAATTACAAGTTAGGGAATGTTAGATACGTAGATAGTAATATGAATCACATTTCAACTATTTGTAACTGATACAATACTTCTATTTATAACATGAAACGGAATTGTGACTCTAGTGAGCACAACACTATGGCTAATGCTAAGATTATTGCGTACACGATCGTTATTTCTACAATTTTAAAATGTGGAAAGTGATAAAATTTAACATTTATAACAAGAATCAAAACACGCGATTCCTCGAGAGCAACGCCAGAACAAGCGTACACCACGCCAGTTAAGACATTTCTATAAATAACATGTAATCTTATCCAGCCTTCCATCTACCTTTGTGGGGAAAATTACAATAGAAATATCTTTGGTCCATATTACAAAACTAGAGATAGGTCTCTGGATCTAACCATTAGTAAAATCTCCAATATATGTCTTAACTTAGAATCATTCATTATATGAAATTCCTTAAAGTATCATACGCCGATCCGTGTTCCAACGTAACCCCCGAGGATCTTTATCACCAATGTACCAACAATCTAAGACATCTCAATATCAACTACGAGAATAACGAGACGACAAACGGTCACTGGTCCGATAGTTTGTCGCTGATATAATAGATTTTCCACTACAGATCACATATATATTTGGCAAATAAAATGAGCTGTTCAACGTACGTCGCGACGTAACATTATTATCACTTCACGATAATGTTAAACAAATTTATTAAATAAAATACATTATCCGATCACGTTTTGATATCATCTTATATTATTTTAATCTTTTCGATTGAGCCAGAAACACCTTGTGTTTGACAAATGTCGATTTTTCATACAATGTGGTTGGTTACTCATCTTAAACAACTATAGCTACTCTTAGTATTTCAGATTATTTCGTATGTTTCAGATTGAAAAATATATAAAAAAAAATTATAAAATCAATAAATCCGAATAAAAACCCACACAGGGACGGACTAGCTACTGGCAACACTTACATTAATGGTGTTATATTCAGTGACCTTATAGAGTTATATAACAATCCGATTTTTAACTATTGCAAATGTATGAGAAACGTTTTAATATACACTTTTCATACAACATACTTCTAAAATTTCCAACATGAAAATTAAATTCAAAAAATGGTATGGTTAAAGTTGACGAGTATTAAAATTCTTGTATAAAAACAATATTTAAAACTTGTGCTAATGACACACCAAAAATATTTATTGCAACACATTAGTTAAGGCCCTGTATATTCTACTTTGAGTGCTAAGCATGATTACGAATGCTAGAGTAAATAAGCTCAGATCTTTTAAAAAGAATTCCGAAAGCTTTAGGCCAAGACAGTGAAAGTATATTGCAATTCCTTTAGTTAAATTATTTTTAATGGCGAATAGTTCTCCTGATTGTAAGCTATACATCTATATACCTAATACCAAAACAATATTTAACATTTACAATAATCAATTTGAAATAGTTCAGTGCATCTTTGGATGTTTTCAATACTCTTTTTGATTTCAATAACTACTAAAATCTACAGCGCAAAGGAGAATACTTGGTGTGAATATATGAAAATATTCACAAAGTCCTAGTGCGCTGTGCTAGGTAACGACAGCCAGTTGAGTAAGCCAGTCATTAAAAAATTCTATGAAGACTTTACTACCCACAAATTGTGCGCTAATAAATCGATTTTATTGGTTATTTTTTAATCGGGGAGCATATGTACGAAAGAGACAGGAAACATGCCACGCCGGTTGGTTCCTTCTACTTGTCCTTCCATCCAATTGTCGTCCTCTGTGCGATCATTAATAACGACTATAACTTCTCCCTCACGGAACGACAGCTCATCTTCATTGTCAGCTGAACAGTCGTAAAGTGCTCGGCACCTTCTCAGACCACCAACCATCTACAAATGCAAAGTAGTAGAGTGAGACAATATAACAAAGCAAAGTTTCAAAAAAGAGTTTTAAGAAAAGAGTCTTAAGAAATTATAATTCTCTAACACAAAAAGAGGGGAAAGCGTTATAGCCAGTAATTATCATGACTATCACTTTCAAAGCACGACACTAATTCATAAATCACGGCAATAATTGTATACTTGATTCATGAGACATGTTATACATGTGTTAGGCGATCGCATATTCTTAAAATATATATTTGAATTTTTTTTTTAGCTTAGGGTGGCAAACGAGCAGGTGGCTTACGTGATGGTAAGTGATTACCGCCGCCCATGAACACCTGCAATATCAGAGGCATAGCAGATGCCTTGCCGGCCTTAGAGTGCTCCCAATTGACTTCTACTTCACGCCGGTATTCTGTGAGGATGTGGTAGAGACAAGCTGCAACTACTGGTACAGCATGACGGCCCAGCAAATTGTCGGAGCAATGTGGCGGTATCGTTTGCTACTTTCTTTTCGTCACGCGAGTATCATAATTTCTAACTTTTCCTTGCCCCTTTTAAATTTATTTATTTAAGGTACGCCAAAGAACTAGTGCCTCTGATAGTGTTGGACCATAAGTCGGCCTCGGTAATCATTTACCATCCGATGAACCAATCGATCGCTCGTCATCTTCCACTATAAAAAAAATCGAAATACGAGTGGTTGGATGATCGGAATTCGAGACACGAACTCGGGTTTTTATTTTTTCAAAACTTTTGTACGATTTATATCGTCAGCTCGGCCATAAACACGGCTACCGGCTCACCAACTGCCACGTTGTCCCGAACATACGCTCCGGTGAAATGTGACACGAAAGCGCAAAATTTTCTCAGTCTGGCTTCCCCCGTATTGGGAATAGCGCGAAGTTAAAAATGAAATACCATAGTAATGGAGGCGGAGGGCGAGCGCGAGTGCACGCTCGATGCGTCGGAGACGTCCAGCGAACGGCAGTCGCTGCGGCGCGAGCGCGGCGGGCGCTCGTCCGGGCACGCGTCCGACACGTCGCACAGCTCCAGCGACGACTCCTGGCTCGAGCACTCCTGCACAGCAAGCTACGCGTCAGCACATCCTCCGACCAACGTTTGGAAATCAGCATGAGTATTCAGAAGTATATTCAAATAGGTCATAGGTGAACTATGAAGCCAGTGTAAGATCTTCAGGAACTACGCTATGATAATAATCTGCTGTAACTTATTAACAATGTCAATATGGAAAATAAAACAATTTAATTGTACGATAGAATAAAACTACAAATGTATGCTGATTACTGACTAAGTGATTGGAGAATATCTAAACTAACTATTCCTAAATTACTCTATATTGCAGATTTAATCACTATAAAACATGCCTTTCACAAAGTGTTATTAAGAGAAACACCAGTGTTAATTCAGTAACTATGACATACAATATGTGTTATATACATAATTATTTAACTAAACGTAAGTGAATTTTTATAATAATTATTAATACAATACAATATTAATACAATACCAAAAAAACATTTTCACACCACATATTTTTATAATTGTTCATATCATCATCATACTTTGATGACATTGTTACTTTTGAAAGTTCACTGCAGGACATAGGCCTCGCCTGTAAGAAGTATTTTCCATAATCGCCAAGGTTGGCAATCAGATTAGTGATCGCAGTAAACACTTGCACATTAGATACCCCTACCCGTCACTATTTCACTAAATTTTTATCATTTCGGTTTCGCAATACTCTCTACAGCCATGAAGTCGTCTCTTGCCATAACCACAGGAAGTAAAGGGATGGCACGTTCTTGTACCGATATAATACGCTGGATTTGTTAGTTGTCACGGTCGAAGTACAAGCCAATTTAATAAAAAAGTAATTAAAATTAGATAGGTCACTATAAACATTGTAAAAACAAATGTAAGATTTGATAGTCACATCTCGTTTGTTTTAGTCTGTTGTAAACTTGTATGCTTCTAGTAATGACTAAACAGATGTTGAAGAATTTTGAAGATACGGAGATTTTGAGAGTATTTATTATATATATTAAAGTTAAGTTAGTTCAAATACCAAGAAAAACTAAAAGCTAATTAATTATGTACATGCAAAAGAACTTAAACATAAAGTGTGCATACATTTTTCCAGTACACATACTTTACGTCGAAAACAACACATTGTCAAGAGACTGAACATTATGTTCTAAATGACACCAATAATTATGGAACATCATATAGAGAATACAAAATTTACTTAAAATTTAGACATTTGTTACTACATTAATCTCTTGACAAGATACTGACGCATCTTACAAAAACAAACAAGAAAATGGGACTCAAATAAAACCAGGGGTAAGCGATTAAATATAGGTACTAAAGCTCATCAGACATTTGTTACCCTTTTCAGTTTCGCATTGACAGCCTTTTCCAGGTGCAATCTATTTTTTTTCTGAAGCAAAAATAAATACAACTTTGTACTCATTCCTCGATGTTAGTAGCTTCGTAGTAATGTACATACATTATTACATTTAATAAAAGTTACTTTAGGAGTCATCAAAGCCCTTTTAAAATGTATGCTGCTATTTTTACCATTTTTTTTGTTAAATTCACATATTAAAGTTACTACATTGTCTAGTAAAAATATTTTTAAGCAACAACAGCTAAATTTAACAGCATTGACTTAAGTATTCTAAAGAGTAGATATCAGATCTACTTTTTATGTGAATTACAGAGTAACTTTTTGGTAACATATTTTACATTACCACTCAAATCTTTTTTTTTAATTTTTTACAATTTAATATTTAGGAAACCTACGCTGATTTTCAATTTACTACTTGTAAGATGAAAATTCAATAATAATAGCAAAAGTCAGTAAGCGATGTTCATTGAAACCCTCGAAGTCAGATACTTTTGATATTGTTGTTAAATTATGTAGTAAAACTTTAAGGTATCCTGCTTAAAATAATATGATTCTATAACTTCCAACAAATATTTAATTAAATACTTTAGAAAGATACAAAATTCGTTGTAGTAAGTGCAGCTTTATAAATAATTTGTTATAGATCTTTACAAAACAGTAATATGGATGGTATCATACTACTTAAAAAAAATTTCTTCATCAATTATTTGGTTTGGTGTCCGTTTTTGAATAATCTTTAAGGAGTATTTTATTCAAATAATTGCGAAGGAGAGGGACAAAAACTATGACAGAATCGTAATAAATTTTCTAAAATAGTAGTAAATGAATAAAGCATAAAATATTGGTTTATTGCTGTACTGGTCGGTCAAATACCATAAAGTATTTACAGTTATCGATGCGATTAGAGTTAAAAACCACGTCGAAACCCCCAAAAACCGAATGAGTCGATGACGTAATCAAAAATGAATGAGTAGATTACGTAATCAAATGTGAATGAGTCGATGACGTAATCAGATGTGAATGAGTAGATTACGTAATCAGATGCGAATGAGTCGATGACGTAATCAAAAATGAATGAGTAGATTACGTAATCAGATGCGAATGAGTCGATGACGTAATCAAGAATGAATGAGTACATTACGTAATCAGATGCGAATGAGTCGATGACGTAATCAAGAATGAATGAGTACATTACGTAATCAGATGTGAATGAGTCGATGACGTAATCAAAAATGAATGAGTAGATTACGTAATCAAATGTGAATGAGTCGATGATGTGATCAGATGTGTATGCGGCGATGATGGAATAAGTGTGCGGCTTACCTTCCGCGGCGGCGGCGTGGGCTCGTCGCGGTGGTGCGCGCCGTTGTGCAGCGCGGCGGGCGGCGGCGTCGGCGGCGGCTGCTGCGGCCGGTGCTTGCCCGCGCCCGCGGAGCACGCGCCTGCCGGCCGTAACGCAATGTGCTTAGCATCCATGACATCCTACACCTATGACGTCCTGAGTTGTTGTGCTTCACGGATGACGAATTTTTTCTTATATACCCTCACGCAATTTCACTTAGTGGAGCAGCCGGAGGTCTAAACATTGATGTCCTTTCGATCTCTTCACCAAAGAGTATTTGGGACACGTGACAGTTGGTGAGCCTATTGTCGAAAATCGCCAGTGTTTTGACATTGATTAAATTCAATATTTTCTGGTTACCGGTTTTTGACCAGTACTTCTTTTACTTAACAACTAACAAAATTTGTCTGCAGAATGTATTTATATGTTTAACGTAATTTAATCTATAATTTCTTGATAAATTGACTATGATTGCAGGTGATTTTGTGCTAAGCATCACTTCGTCCACTGACAAAAATTGTTGTGTTTTGCAGGTACAATTTTAATTCAGTGTTTGACGTGACTTAGTCTATGATTTTTTTGTTACCGAATTTGGAACAACACCTAATAAGGAATGAAATCAAACATTCCATAAAAAATATTCCAGCTTAAGAAATTTTTATAGCAAAACACGAAAATGACTATCACAATTCTTAAAAACATACCATCTTTCGATACTTGTAACCATGGTTTATGCTACTTGATGAAAGATTTTTATTTATTATCTAAGTTTTTTTTTTCATACCAATATTACTTATACTTATCTTCACGCGCAGTCCCTGACGGGGTAACCAGAGAGAATCGCCAAGTGTCACGATCCTTACATACCTCTTTCGCTTCTTTCAGATTCATCATTTTCTTCATACATGCGCGTCGATGCATCCGAGTACTCTTGACCCTCCCCTCTTCGAGCAATTTGCTCACATGGTCTTCAAAAGTTAGCCTCGGCCCACCTCGACCCCTTTTAATATTAACTTTCGCGCTATATATTTTCTTCAATATTCGGTCTTCACTCATTCGCTCAACGTGCCCAAACCACCGAAGCACGCCCTTATCCATTTTAGTGGTAAGGTCATCTTTCAAACCTACCATTTTGCGAACCTCTTCGTTTCGCTTCCTGTAGGCTAAGGTAACGCCGCACATTTTACGAAAAGATCGCATCTCCACTGTATTCAACCTGCTCGTATGCTTCTTCTAGCATACCCAGGTTTCGCTGCCATATAACAAAGTCGGTACCAGCACTGCGTTATGTATCGCACATCGACACAACCCTGTTTTACGCCCGTTTGGACGTTAAACATGGGTGACAGGTCATGCCCTACCCGCACACAGGCTTAACAGTCACAGTAAAGTGACTGCACAGCCCTTAGCAATCGACCATCCACGCCATACCCCGGCAACAGTTCCTACATTTTCTTCCTTACAACCTTATCAAATGCTTTCTCAAGATCCACAAAAGCACAGAAAATCTTCTGGTTAGCAGCCAGAAGCTTCTCCGTGATCATGCGGAGAGAAAACATTTGATCCGTGCATCCTCTTCCAGGTCTAAATCCGCCTTGTGCTTCCCATAGAAATCTTTCCGATTTCTCTTGCATCCTACGTGTCAAAACCTTCGAGTAAACTTTACTTGCTAAAGTAGTCAAGCTTATCGCCCGATAGCACCCGCAGACATAATGTGAACCTTTACCTTTATATAAAGGCACAATCACCGCGGATCGCCAATCATCTGGGACAGCCCCATCCGCCAGCACAAATTGCACAGCAGATGAAAGCTGTCCCAGACGCGAGGCCCACCATACTTGACCATTTCAGTAGTAACTCTGTCTAGTCCCGCAGCCTTACCACATTTCAAACTTCGAATCGCACATTCAATCTCTTTCATACTGATGACCTCAGTGTCCTCGAGGTCCGAGTCTGGCGTACCAGTCACGGCGTCACCCCCGGATCCCTCACTAAGATCATCACACTCATACATTTCTCTATAAAATTCGCTCCATCGCTGCATGACGTCCGATTTTTCTGAGAGGACGTCATTGGTTCTCGAAAGCACTTTGTTCATTCTTAAGGCTGTCGCACCACTCCGGGTCCTTCCAACCTCTTTCCAGAAAAGTTTGGAGTTCTCCTTGAAGTTGTGCGACAACCTTTCGTCCGCTTCCATTCTACACCTTTCACGTACTTCTTCAATCGATGCTTTCGTGTGAACTTTCTGCAGCTTATATCTTTCTTTCATCTTCTCTCTCTCATATCCTTATCATTACTAGAGGCCAAGTAGTCTAACCATGCTTTCTTCTTCTTATTTACTGCTTCTTTCACTTCGTCATTTCACCATGCAATACACTTTTTACTACTGCCTTTTTTCACAGTTCCACACACGTCTTCCGTTGCACTAACCATTCCACCCTAAGGCTCTGCCATATTTCTTCGACACATTCTTTCCTGACATCGATAATGTCCAGCTTTTCGGCTACCCTTGCTTGATATTTATTCCTAGTGTCTGCTCCCTGAAGCTTCCAGCTTCGGATGCTACCGACCGACTGTGGTTCTGGTATCGCCGTCCGGTGGCGCCAACCCGCGAATGACCAGACCCCTAAATCTAGTAATCACTACATAGTGATCCGTTCCCAGGTCAGCAGCCCTGAACACTCGCGTATCCATCACCTGTTTTCGCAGTCGGTCACCAGGAATAAATTGATCATACTTCTCTCATTCTCTCTTGTTCTAGTATACATATGGATTCTCTTGTGACTAAACATAGTGTTTGTCAAAAGAAGACCCTTTTCCTTGCATACAGCCAGTATGAGCTTGCCAGCATCGTTAACCCTTTTATCACCAAACATTCCAAGCACCGACTCGTACCCTGGTCGAGCGGTACCAACCCATCCATTCAAATCACCACATACCACAATTCTTTCGTTTCCCCTAACCAAATCTAGAACTTCTCTTACATTCTCCCAAAACTCCTCCAGCTCAGCCCTGGACGACGAAGCTACCGGCGCATAAACAGCCAAAAGGAATAGCTTCGCCAGTCCCAATTTAAAGCGAACCCAGAGAAGTCTTGAGTTCACAGCCTTATATTCTGTCATAAAATCGACCAACCGAGACGACAGCAGCACCCCCACTCCCTGGCAGGAACTCTCGCTCTCCGGGACTCCGGACCATAGAGCTAAGGCTCCGCCAGGGAGCTCTTCAGTACCACTGCCCTTCCGTTTGGTCTCCGACAAACACACCACATTTAATTCTCTTTCTTTCATTATTTCAATCAACTCATTCGTCTTATCTCTCATGCCTCCTCTAACATTCCACGTGCCAACTCTGCACTCCGTTCCCCACCTTCCGCCGTGTCGAGCTGTGCGTGACGGGTGGCGGTCCCCATCGCCGCTATTATATCAATATTTATTTCAATATATGAGTATACAGATAATATATATTGAGTAATTAGATGCAGATGTCTTACAACTGATATTTACAGCAAACTTCAGGGAAGGTCTGTAATTCAGTAGTAATAAATTTACTACTGAATTACAGACCTTCCCTGAAGTTGTTTTATTTATTTTAAATTGCACGGCGCGTGATACTACCGGACACGGCTAGTAGTTATATAAGTACGAGTGAAGAAGGTATACCATGTAACGAGCGGGTGCTGTCCGCCGAGGGCGACGGCGTGGACCGAGGGTGCGGAGGAGGATGCGACAATGCAACGGCTGGTGGTAATGGGGCTGCACGTTTTTTCAGACTACCAATATTATCTGAAAATTTAACACAATTTTTTGTTTTTTTAATCATATCAGACATAGTCATTAAATTTTTTTTATGAAATTCATTGTGGTATACAAGCAAGAATGTTATTTTTAGAAATGGGAAATAAAAATATTAACCGTTTCTTGTTAAATGAATTGTAGTATACAAAACAAAATAATGCACAGTTTTCGAAACTACGATTTCATTTATAATTCATGGATTTCCTTGGTACCAATATACCATACTAATCACATTCACTTTGATCATCTCGCGTCTCTTGACTCGAATGCCGATCACCCAACCACACGGCTATCGTGACTTGTAAAGTTACATGCGATGTATTTAAGTATATTAATGTTCGTATTAACGAACGGCATTAATTTTTTAAATAGATAAAAAAAGTATGTCCATTTCCATGAGTCGTTGCAAAATCTTTTTTATTTAACTTTTACATTCTGGAAACAGAAAATTTTCATAATCATGATTTTACAAATTTGGACAAAATTTTACATCCAAATTGACGTAAAATTTTAACCTCGAAATTAATATAAAAATTTAAATGCCGACGTCGATTAATATAGCAGTTATTGGTAGGACAGATCTTTTGTGTATGTTTCGGGAACGAAAAAAAAGGTGCCTCGCCGATGCGTAGACGACGTGGGCGCATATTCGCCCACGTCTATAGTATCCCACGCTGCGTCTCTGACTTCACACCATATAGATATAAAACACATATCGGCTCGGCGCGAGTGTTCCGTATCTCAACGTGAGGGTGCTGCACTCACACACGTTGGGCTTCCTGGGCAGCGTGGTGGGCGTTGGCGGCGCGTGCTGCAGCGAGTCGCAGGTGGAGGAGCGCGAGCGCAGCACGGGCGAGTCGCCGCCCGCGCCCCCCCCCTGCTCCCCCGCCCCCGCCCCCTCCGCCGCCCGCGCAGCCCGCGTACGACGGCGGCCGGGAGCGCGGGCACTTCTTCTCCGGTGTTAGGCTGCCGTTTTGCTGCAACCAAATAAATAAATACATAAGTAGATACGGACAACATCACATACGATCACAGAGTAAGCAGCTAAATCACGCCTGTTAATGAACCGACGAGACGTAGATTTTTGTAACAGAAACGTCCACTACGGTCATAAGACCGTGGTGGACGTTTCTGTTACAAAAATCTTAAGAATTTCGGTAAGTCACGGGCGTTATTATTCATCCTTTTTTTTACTAGTTTTCTGGTTTAAAAATCTTTATTTCTCATAAGAATCAAATTCACTTACATGAGAAAAATATAACATATACATAACTATAACATACACATTTTTGGGCCTGTCGTACTACAAGAATAAAAAGGGGAAAGAAAAAGAAATATAAACACATCACGATAACAAACATTTTACATCAACATCTAGAACAATTAAAAGTTACTCAAATATTAATTTAACAGAGGGTACATTAATATTTAAAAACCTACACAAAAAGTTGATTCACAGCGAATGAGCAAGTTTATTGAACATAGATAAATATGAACAGGCTTCTACTAACATCGGTACTCTGTATTTATTAAGTATTTGTTTGAGTAGTTTTTTAAACGCAGTTATAGATTTAGCATTCGTAATTCTTTTGGTAATTTATTAAAAAATTGGAAACCTTAACAATTGAACAATCACTTAAATCTCATTTAAAGCTTATCTAAAAACAATTATAACTTACTCTCTCGTCTATTACTGTGTCATCATCAGAAAAGTCGGTTGAACCGTCATCATGGGATAGATTCCAATCAATATTAATATTTTCGAAAATACTCTTCTCTCTTTTGTCCACACTCTCTAACTGAAAAGTTATACAAGCATTACGATTAGGATATAAACGTAAATTATTCACACTTAAAAAAATACTTGTTTTTAACGTTTAAATCTTTATGTAATCTTGTTCAAATCTTACTTTGCGCTTAGAAGTAGCTTATATTTTACAAAACGTTATCAACACTAACTTTTATTGCATATTTGATTCTTTTCAGCAATTTCCTTTCGACCTACTTTTCATAGAAACTTATTTATCGCCGTTTTAGTGTCCGGGTAAATAGTACAATATACACGTACTATATATAATACATATAAACATGCATGACTCAAGTACATTCAACTCATATTCATGAAATAATTTTTGCCCCTAGTGAGATTCGAACCAGCAACCATTTCTTTCCAAGGCATGGTGACAAACGACCAGGCTTTTGCGTCTTCAAATGTTAAACATGAAAAGAGTAACCAAAGCGTAATTCTTTAAAATTTTAATAAAAATTATATAAAATAACATAGTAATCTACGATTCTATAAGTAAATAAAAAACTTACCAATTCTTGACAAGCATGATGTCCTAATTGTCGCGCAATTTGCAAAGCAGTTCTTCCACTTCCGTCTCTTATCGTTACATCCGCTCCCGCCTTCAGAAGTAATTTCATGGGTTCAGTCCGGTCGAACATGGCGCACAAGTGGAGCGCAGTCATACCCGATGTTGTTGTTTTGTCTAACAGCTGAGAGCCACCGTTTTGGACTAGAAAATCGACTATGTGCAGGCAGGAACCGTCGCCGAGTTCCCGAGATATGGCAAGGTGGAGGGCGGTTTCTCCACAATCCTGAAATGAGCAGATAACAGTTTTTTTCCAAACTTCCTATTAAGCTACCGGTGGCAGAATAATCATGGAAAAAAGTAAATTTAGACTGTTGCTTTATTTATATGCGCCACCGCGTTGCTGCGAGATCCGCGCAGCCCTGTGGCAGAGCCTGCAGGTAACGCGGCGCACTTACGGAGCAGGGCAGCGTGGCCGCGAGGTCCGCGCAGCCCTGTGGCAGAGCCTGCAGGTAACGCGGCGCACTTACGGAGCAGGGCAGCGTGGCCGCGAGGTCCGCGCAGCCCTGTGGCAGAGCCTGCAGGTAACGCGGCGCACTTACGGAGCAGGGCAGCGTGGCCGCGAGGTCCGCGCAGCCCTGTGGCAGAGCCTGCAGGTAACGCGGCGCACTTACGGAGCAGGGCAGCGTGGCTGCGAGGTCCGCGCAGCCTGTGGCAGAGCCTGCAGGTAACGCAGCGCACTTACGGAGCAGGGCAGCGTGGTTGCGAGGTCCGCGCAGCCCTGTGGCAGAGCCTGCAGGTAACGCGGCGCACTTACGGAGCAGGGCAGCGTGGCCGCGAGGTCCGCGCAGCCCTGTGGCAGAGCCTGCAGGTAACGCGGCGCACTTACGGAGCAGGGCAGCGTGGCCGCGAGGTCCGCGCAGCCCTGTGGCAGAGCCTGCAGGTAACGCGGCGCACTTACGGAGCAGGGCAGCGTGGCTGCGAGGTCCGCGCCCTCCGCGTAGGCCTGCAGCAGGTTCTGCAGGTGCGCGTTGTTGACCGCGTGCTCCACCTCGGACAGGCGCTCGGCCGCGTCCCGGCACGTCCGTCCCGCCCACGCGCGGTACACGTACTTCTCACGGATGAACCGCAGCCGCTCATCCCTGCCAATTAACAATTGAATATATACGTTATCATTGTACAAGATACGGAGATACGGATCAGGAAACCGAATTTTCATGTTATGTACTTTTACTTGACTTGGTGGTAAAGTTACTGCCTAGGACTTGTGTGAGAACTATATCGTTGCTCTAAACTATACGACCTTTAAATATTAATGATTATATAGATACAAAAGTTAATCTATAACCAGCACATGAATGTTACGTTTTTATATTGCAGATTATATCTATCAAAGTTGGTGTGTTTCATGTGATTAAATTAAAGATAAAAAAAGTTAAAATTTCAACTGACACGGGCGGCTGAACTGGGCAGGATTCGAACCCGCGATACGCTTACACGCATCAGTTGAAATTTTAAATCTGTATTACCTTTTATTACTTATGCCTTATTTATTAGCATAGGCGCCATCTGTTGTCTCTTTTGTAACTTTTCAGTTAGGATTGATGCAATTTTATTGATTTTTAAAGCACGGTATGTTTTGTTAGGATGACATAATTAAGAAAAATGTATAAAAATTTAAAATAAATGCAAAATCGTAATCTTACATGGTGCTCTCAGGTGTGAGCTTGTCTCTTTCGTCCAATGTGTTTTCCATGACTTCATTAAAGAGCTGATTTCCCATATGCCTCGCCAATAGCAGCTGAGACGTACTAAGCCTGTCCAATGTTAGCGACTGAATGCGTGATATGTGTACGCCCAGTTCTCGATGACTTCCAGAACATTCTATACATACAATAATACCAAAATTCGTCGATAGCCATGTGGGATCTGAAAGGAAATAAATTTTCATTATTGTCAATCTTTTATTTTATATTTTTAAAAGTAATAACAAAATAAACATAACAACTTTAAAATTAGAACGGTCTTTCGATAACGGGATTACTGTAGTAATTTCATCATCAAAGTTCTGATCACGCAACCGTCTGATATCTTAAATCTAATCTCAATTTTTAGAAGAAAATGTCAACAACATTGTTTTATAAAAATTAAATTTAAATATTACGAATAATTGTAAACTGTGCTAGATGATCCTTTAAATAGATAAATATATCTTCACCATTTTAAGAACGAGTTATAAAATATGCATTTAACTTCAGAGTATATATTTATTAATGTTGAACGTTGTTTATGTAAATAATACCTCGAGAAAGGAAGACGACTTCCTTCACAATGTATTCCTTCATAAATATATAACACATGGCGTGTTATATCAAGGGACGGCGTGTTACCGTTGGCGGAGCCGCAGTCGGCGCACACGTGGTTGCCGGGCATGGCGCGCACGGCGCGGATGATGGCGCGCTGCAGGTCGAGCAGCGAGTGCCCGTCGCCGTCGCCCGCCTGCTGGTGGAAGGCACGCAGCAGCGCGCCCTCCTTGCAGTTCACCAGAACCGACGTCCACGCGCGCTGCTCGCCCTCGTCGTCCGCTTGGAAGTGATACGTCCGGTTGTCTGCAGGCGATGATACAAACAAATGACATGCCAGTGCGATTCCAAACTTCTTTTTTTTTAAATAAATATAGAAATACTTTCATTGATAGGGACAACATCACATACATTGATCTTAGCTCAATGTAAGTAGCTAAAGCACTTGTAAACTATACTAATGCTTAAAATAAAACACCTGTCACGTTGTCCCGAAAATATCTTCGGTGGAAGGTGGGTCGAAGGGACTTAATTGTCTAGACTCGACCTCTGTCTAACCCTGTATAGGGAAGTGCGTGAAGATATTTTTTTTATTTTGTATGATAAAAAATTAGGATTACGTTATGGAAGAAACAGTTTTTGATAAGAGATTGCTTGCTAAATATTAACATAAAGGTAAATATGTACCTAGTTCATTCAGTAAATTTATAACATGTTTTTTTGTTAATTCCATATGAAGTTACTCTACTGTAAATTCGTCATGTGCCATTTTTCTAAGAAATAATGTGATAACTTGTCTATGACTTAAATGAACAGTATCTCTAAATATGAAGTCTGTGTGATTTTTATGGATATAGTTGCAGTAGATTTTTATGTTATATAATCTAAAATGTTCCTTTTATAGTGAATATTTAAAAAGAAATATACTGACGGAAGATATAATACAAATTACACCAAATAAACTGCAAATTTATACTTCTAATATTCAATCCTCTGAATATTTCAAATTCTTTTTATATTACGTGATCAATAGGTATTATGCACTGCAGTAATAAACGTGGTTATTGAAATTTAAATGACAACATCTTGCATTATTTTGCTTCACGTAATGCACAAATCACAAAATAGCATAACCAACCGAGTCTTTGTTTAGTTCTAAAGGCGGTATGTAAATATGTATGAATTCTAATGACCACATGAAAACTGCTGTGTGTCAATAATCATGCGAAATTTAAGCGCCTTATTGATGTTATATAATAAATAAAGATTATCAATAATCTTCATTTCACGTACAAATTACATTCAAAACTCGTAATACTCACATGAGACTAGATCGAAAGCCCTCTTATCTTCTGAAGCGACTTTAATTTGACACGTGAGCAAGTTGACTCTGGCAGGTGGTTTGTTCTCGTCGGCATGAAATATGTCTAAGTAGCCTTCGGCTGCCACTCGACACCTACGCTTTTGCCAGACTCGACGAACTTTGCCTTCAGACTTCTTTAGGAGGTACCCACTTCGTGTTACACCATGCTGTTTGTCTCCTTGTAATTGGTGAAGGGAGTATCCACCTACTGACGATGCTACCTGTTTGAGTTATACATGTATAATGTTTGCATTCATACGTAGTATTCAGTGGCGCGGTGACGGAATCCGCTACTCTCTCTATTTTTTGAAGTCGAATAAAAACCGTTACAATAATTGCGAGAATACATAATATATATACTAATTATAGAAGACTCATCTTGAGATTAACCCTAAAACCTAAACTATCGAAAACTATGACAATCTAGCGAGATAAGTGCGATGAGTCAAACATCTAATCTACTCATCAGGATTGCTTAAATTATATTATTTGGGTATTATGATCACAAATAATTGAACATTAATATTTAGGAACGAGTGTTTCGAAAGATAATTGTAAAACTATGAATGTTATGTTTAATTCAATCAATGTGAAACCTGTATCTATACCCTTGGGGATGGAAAATATGATTTGTAATAAAAAAGAATAAGTAAATAGTATTTAGACATCGAATAAAAAACAATGACTAGTAGCATGTTTTTTAATATTAAAAACCGTACATTTAGGCGCATACTCATTGTAGACTTAATTATCATTTCATCAGACCAATGAAATTAAAAATAGTACGAAACGAAACGTAAATACTATTTTCGCAGGCTCAAATATATTTCACACGCATGCGGTAATCACGCAAGTTAAATATACAAAATAATTTACATAGTGCTAGGACTTTCAAGTAATCATTTTTAAATGACTTAGAAACAGTTTTTATTTAACAAAAAAATAAATTTTCAAAGTATATAAGGATTGCACGGAAATTACGTGCATGCAGGTTGCATTTTTTATACGTGTAGAATATCTTATCAGACTCGCGCCTATTAAAAGTCCAGTGTTCCGCAGTGCGGTCTCGCAATGAATAGGCAGCACGGCAAAACGCTACATCGAAACTTCACTACCGCCGGAACTCGTACACTGTGTAGGCAAAGCGTACTCGAGTTGTGCTGACGAAAGACTCTTAGTGAGGCCACCCCGGATCAGCCATTCTCTAAACGTGCTGGATATGAAGGTGCTCTTGATTCGCTGTGTGCATCAGAGCCGCAGTCAGAGATTCCCAACGCCACAATTAAAAAGGCTGGAACCCATTTGGGGAGACAGTTTGCAAATATTGCCTACTGTAGTATGCACACTGTAATAGTTAACAAGGTGTCGCTGCAGCCACCGTAAACGGTGACGACAATTTTTAACCAAACGGTAAGTATGGCCGAACCTACCAATAAATGTAAATCATATTACTTGCCATTTTATTTGATTAAATAGGGCGTTGGTTATCAATAGATTAAATATGCATTATGATAATAAAGCATATTTAATCTATGCATTATGATCTTTAAACGTACTGATATATATAGCATATAATCAGAAAACTATTATCAAGTATCTATATAAATAGACGCGCACTTATCCGTATCCGACGGGACGATCGACATGGTACGAAAGTCGAAGGGGTCAACGCGATGTCAACATTATAGTCGTATATTTGTTATACATAGATTGAAGCATTATTACAATAAAAAAAATTACAAAGAACCCAAGATTTACAAAGAAGATATGTCACTGGCTAAGTGCGCCTGCTAACATGTTACATGTGTACAAAATAGGTACATACATTGTTACTAAATTTGCTGAAATGTATAAATTTCGGAAAAAAGTCAGTTTTGGAAAAAAATCCAATAAGTTAAGGTCGTGAGATTAACACCACAACATTGTCAATCAACCATCAGTACTTAAACTTTAAAACAAGTGATGATTTAAGACACAACTGAACACTGTAATCAATAATCATTTATGGCATCTGATAAAGATCAGAGGAAGGGTCGGATGCAGTCTCAGCTACTCAGACCGTAATATAGTCAGATCACATACAAACAACGGTCAGTAAAAGTTCGTTAGGTAGGGTAGGCTCTCGTTTGCCATAACCACCCCGCTTCGCAAGTGGATTGATGGCAGTACCAGACAGATCTTACCTTGGCCTCTGCTATCCGTCAACGGTCTGCCGAGTTCAAAACCAACAGACTACACATTTAGTTTTTGAAGGTTTCGAAGGAAGGTTATTCCCCCATCTGTTAGTAGACAATTGTAATGGTTTTCCCCTTAGTCGTCCTTTACGACAACGTCGGTATGAAAAGAAGCTTTCTACACAGCACTTATCTTTTTTGTCTAATTTGAAAACGTTTCTAGAAATATGCCATAACCTCACGACAAAACCCAGATCAATCATATTATAACGCAATAAGTGGTATCATTTCAATTATGCCGTTAGCACTTACTTCTCTATCTTGAGGCGCCGCCGCTCTGAGCATGTTTCTCAGCTCGAGCAACCTCCGTCTCTCGTCGTCCTGCTGCTGTCGAATCTTCTGCAACTGCACGCTCAGGTCCGCCACATAAACTCCGAAATGCTCTATCGTCTTCAAGCCATCTTGGAAGTAATTCGTCTGCGCGTGGTAATACTCCACAAGATGCTGGAGCAACTCGATTCCTTTTTTCGTTTTTATTTCGTTGAACTTTATTAGGTACTAGAACAATTACTTTTCATACAGTTTCCAAAACCCAAAAGTAATCTTATGCACTGATATAAAAAAAATCTTTGATAACATCAAGATACGGCTTTATGTTGATGTCAACACTGCATTAGATGTACTACAAGACGTCTTAGCACTATTAAATCATAGGTTTGCGGAGATTTAGCACCGCTACAAATTTGCACGTCGAAAAAAAATGTAGTCCGCCGTTTTAACATCTGTAGCGAAAAGCAACGGGATCAGCGCGAGCGTGATTCGGACTGTGTAAACGCGTATTTCAGTGTCCTTCCGCGAGTTAAAATTACACACTATGACGCACGAACACGCGCTTCACCACTATGGTGTATCCAGATTTGTCTCGGGTTGTGCAATAATAACAATAAAGTCGAATCGCGACCTTGCACAACTGTGTTGGCGACTCGCCGGCTGAACGTAAGGGCGACTACGAATGGAATATGATCAATTTTGCATATGCATTAGTGTCCTATTATTAGTAAAAATATAATAATCTATATAATACCTCTATGTCATAATAAACACAGAATATTTTCAAAATAGATGTATATAAGAACAGAGCTAGTAGAGAATCATACCGGAAACTACAACTAATATTTCAGGAACAAGAGGGTTTTGAAAGTGCAATAATTTATTAAACGACAGTATTTCACATGCATTCATTGGCAACCACTATTGAGTACCTAAATCAATCGGCAACGACTGATTTAATTTCTACCTCAATTAAAACATAGATCTATTTTAACAAATACGAAAATAGAGTCATTGGACTATCACATTTACAATTGCATGAGTCCAACTGCTGCAATCGCCACCCGCCAGGGTCTGTTCACGACATCATGAAACAAAGGAACGACAGACAGCGGCCCTGCGCCGACAAGGCCGGTCGATGACCTGACGCGCGCCTCTGCAACACCATGCTGCGCTTTCCACCTATCTTATTTCACAAGTCTTGTATGAATTTGATATTGCATTGAAAGCGTCCGTACGATATTGAAGTGTAGATCGATCAAGGCAGTTAACATAGCAAATTGAATTTGCTGTTTAGTTTAAAATTAAACACCTGCATAAAGGATATTACCCAAAGAGGACACTCCTCTTTAGATTGGACCCTCATGGTCGATTATTGACAGGGTTATGAAATGGAAGCAAAGATAGTAAGATAACCAATTCAGAAAACATGATCAAAAAATTTTTCTTTTCATTTAAAAGCCTTCAAAAATATTATAAAAAGCTACGACAAACTTTCTTAGCTAAACTTTTTACTTATCAATTAAAAAGAAATATTCTAGTCAACACTACTTACTGAAATACATAAAAAAAGATATAAAAATATCTTCACGCAATTCCCAATACAGGGGTAGACAGAGGTCAAGTCTAGACAATTAAGTCCCTTTGACCCACCTTCCACCGAAGATATTTTCGGGACAACGTGACAGGTGGTGAGCCCGTCGCCGCCTTTTTATGTCCAAGCCAACGATGAAATTCGTACATAAGTTTTTGAAAAACTCATTGGTACTGCCACTTGGGGATCGAACTCGGGTCTCTCGACTCGAAATTCCGACCACCCAACAACTCGGCTATCGTGACTGAAATACATTATACCATATATTTGTATTAGTTGTAAATTTTTTTGTAATTTTAGAGTATAAACGTAAGTATGAGTACATAGTAAGTACGAGGACAAAACTTTGAGCGTACTTAGTACTGGTAACTCATGGTGGCCAATACCTAGCCGTAGGTGCAGACTGTGGTTTTAATGTTGATGTCCACCTTCTACAAAATATCTTTTGTGTGGATCGAAAGGATTTAATTGTCTACACCTCGGTCTACCACAGCATTGGGAATGGCGTAAAGATATAAAAAAAAAAAGAGAACATATTTTTTTTTTATTTAAGAACTTTCCCCTTTTATTGAATTTGATTAAAAATAAACAAACAGTACCGTCTTGCTATGAACTAAACAAGTTATACACCCAAATCTCAAAGTCAGGTATATGATTAGATTTATTCTTTGATTAGTGACCGATAATACACTGTGGTCATGAGGAATTACAGAACAAAAACAACTTTTTTTTAATCGAACGGCCTTCAAACAGAACACAAAAAACAGCAAAGTATTCTAATAAACACTACTTACAAATTTACTGGAAGTGCACCAAATGTTCATAAATTAGTATTATTGGAATCATATAATACCTATTGGTTGGTCTTTAATCATAAATAGTTTACTCAGCGTTTTATAATGATTATATTAAATTAAATTGTTAGTATCGTTTTATTGCTTCGACCTTGGCAGAAATACCGCAGTAGTGTCATCGTTAAATAGGGCATCCTCGAATATTGCAATTAAATTTACATCTAATAATTACAAATTATCCAAAAAGGTATTTCTTTGCTTTTTAACCAACTTCAAAAAAGGAGAAGGTTGTGAATTACGTTTGTGCCCCCGGAAGAATGAGAATTACGTTTGTGCCCCGAAAGAGTTCTCTGGCACATGTAACCCAAACTCTTTTTTGGTGTAAAAGTGTGTTTGGTGTACTTCAATAAGGTGATGTAAATCCAAACATATTAAGAAAATTCATCAAATATTATAAGCATTTTGAGCTTAAGCCCTTTTTAAGTTTTTAGCATCTCGAGAATAACATCTTACACTGCTGAATTGATGATAAAGGTCATAAATTAAGCCTTAAAGGAAATGAATTAGGCAATAATATACGATCTGTCGACAGAACTCCTCAGCAGATAGTTATTTCATGATAACCGATTCAAATCAAATCATTTATTTACCGATATAAGTAACATACATTACATCCATCGATCGTCATTTTTGAAACTACCACCGTTTCTTGCTTGCTTTAAACCTGTTTATAGGCAAACTTTGTACTTGATTGGCATTTAATAATTTCCACCGACTGTTGGTGAAAAATACCAGACCAAAATAGTATTTTTTTGAGATGGTGATGCCGTCATCTATCGAAAGCATATTGTTTTTCAAAACTTTTCCCTTATCTCTTACGACACCCACAGTAACCGAGGGGGGAGGGGATAATTATTTTACGTCCATACCACATGGCCAAAACGATAAAAAAGATGACAAACATAAAAAAACGTAAGGTACCGTAATGAACAAATATATTTAGTTAGACACCTCTACTCTTCACTTCCATACCCAATTTATAATGAATCTAGGTCAGATGTTTTCAGTGAAGTAGCAGGCTCCTCGAAAACTACTACTATAAATCAATACTCCATTATTTGAATCGAGCATATTGAATGCAGCACGTAGCAAGCTATGCAGGATTTAGATTGCTAAAAAATTTGAGCCTGAATGAAGTGACAGAATACTATTTTTTCTAAAAAAACTAGGGTTTGTATACAAAAATAATTTCACAAATGTGGAAGTATTTATTTTATAATGTTTGAAAATTTTATTTATCACATAATAATACCAAAATGTGAACAATTTTAAATAAATTAAATTACAGAGAAAAATGTTTTTAAAAAAATGTTTTGTCTTAATGTAATGACATAAAAGTTCAGCATAAATATGCTTTAAAAATCAATAAAACTGAGTAATTTTTAATAAAATTTAACAAATAGTTTATAACCTGGAGCAATGTACAGAATTTCAACATTTCATTCCGGTAAAACATATAATTACTGTGGAAGAAATCCGATACATCTTGTATATTAAATGCACTTCATTATGCGACAACCCGTTTTAAGTATGACTCCTTTTATAATTCTTTATAAAGTTTAAGATTATTGATTAAAATTCTATTACGACTTTTAATAGCAGAAATAGTAGTCGAAATTTTAATCAATAAGCGAAAACTTGAAAGTCAAACAAAATCATCCGCCACAGAAAAAAACAAGAATAATGTACATCTAAGCGTGCGTCATCAATGCAGTAGGTGTTATAATCGATGTATGTGGGTCGATTGCGCAAATCATCCGCGGTCCTTCATTATCACAATGTATACATAATTACAAATAGCAATGTTCAGATATTTGGCTAAGGCGCCAGACACACAGATTTTACAAGCCGTACATGTGTTGATCGCGCTTACTTTTTGCCAGGCGACGCGGCTTGTCACGATCATAAGTATTTGTTACAAGGCAAAGTGTAGAGATTAGAAAAGGACTTGCCAGATGTGTCTAACATGTTAGACGACATTGAAATATAGTCTTAAGATTGAGAACACCAATTGCCGTCATAATATCAATAAAAATGTATTCAATATAAATATTGAACATAAGAGATATAATAAGAAAAACATGGATACTTTACAGTAATGTAAGTTACATTACTGTAAAGTATCCACAAAACAACAAAAAAAATTTTGTTCTAATTGTTTACCTAAAAATAATACGAAAAGTACTAATTAAGTTCAACACGCAATGAACTGGTATTTAACGAAGACATAAGTTAATGTGATATTTAGATATTTTAAGCTGAGTCATAATGGGATGTAGGGTATAGTGATGTCAAAATTTAAAAAGATTTTATTACACGAAACTTCTCTAACTGCTATATATCTCATAACTTTAGATTGTTAGGCTACTGACGACAAATTTGGTCTCACATTTATCTGAAGAATAAAATTGTTCGCTAGCATTTCACACACATTATCAAAATAATTGTACACGAATGTCATAGTCAACATACACGCGACCTCACGTTCTCTGTCCCGTATGTACTCGTTATTGCAATATCACCAGACTTCAGTTTTCCCCGCGAATTTTTGTTTTGTTACTTCCTTTGTAAGTATTAAATTAAATACAGAGTATATGAATATAGAGCAACTGAATCTGATTGATTTTCTAAATATTAATCACACTGAAAATCATTTAGATAACGCGCACATTTTGATCAAACGTTAAGTATGGCAGTGCAGTGGTAATAAAAACATTCTAATTAAAATAAACAAAGTAGGAACAATTAATATTAGTTGCGATAAGGTCGTTTGTTTAACGTAAACATTAACGAGTAATGCTCGATAGCTGCACTCGTGAATGGTATAACCATTATTGCGTTGAACAAATGAGTAATAGGAGCCGCGATACGGCGGAGGACCGACAAGTGCAATTGTGAGAGGTCGGTCGTTCACATAACCCATACGAGCTATTTATAAATTATTTTCCTATTTTATTATTATTTTCTTTTATTATCATTCTTTTACTTATATTTATTTATTTTAATTTTTACTTTTTAAGGCATCATTGGTCAGTCATCTATAGTAAAAAGTACAGCATTTAAGTATTTCTTGGCTGTTAAACTCAAGAAGTTATCGATTAGATATTTTGACAGTTCGTAGCATTTTTACCCAAGAGTGTACATCGGGACACAAAGTAAATTACTAAATGTCCAGAATTTTCCACGGGAACAGTAAATACTTTCGTAAAAATCCAGCCATTATTGAAGTGCAATCTATGTAAAGGTTTTAAAGATTGAAATAAATGATACAATATTTAAACAAATATGTTTTGCGCTTTTTAATTCATTCTTAAGTACGTAGGTATGAGACCATCAACTAGCGAGTTTAATTAATACAAAAGAAAAAAAGTTGATAATGAACACCAACCTTGTTTTTACCGACTACCTTCTGATTCTACCGTAAATCTCGAAAGAAAATTGTCATGCAACTTGAGATACTATAAATGAAACATTTAATGGCATAGCACCAAGCAATCCTCGTTTCTTCTAATCGCCTTACTTTCAGTGACAAACTGGTAATCATTACAAATAATTGTTGTTTCTAATCCAACTGCACTGAGCATGCTATCTTCTTTTTATACAATTAGAATTTATCAAGGCAATAAACAATAACGAACCAATCTTGTTGCAAAACATGATTGTCCTTACTCACCTCACACATTTGTAACTGAAATAATCTCCTTTCTTTCTCCATTTCGTCTGCAATTTCTGCAGGTGTTACTTCAGTCCGGATAAGGCCGGCTTCCTTTGCTTGTGACTTTTTCTCTTTCTCAATTTTCAGGTACTTTGACTCATAGTCTTTGGAAGCTTTATCAAACGGCCTTTTCAAATCACCCTTGACACCTCTGAGATCACCTTTTAATAGACTATCCACAGGAAACATTACTATATTGTTTATATTCTGCATCTGCGAACAAATAAATTCATATTAATGAATCACAATCCATGAATACTCTAGTAATAGATGACACCTAGACAATCAATACATCCATCACACATCGACTTCAAGCACATCTATAAGTAGAGCTCATTAGAATATTTTATTTAAATTAATATGCCGTCGACCCAATAGGCTAATTGGTAGTGACCCTGCTTTCGAAGCTAAGGGTTGCCGGTAAGAATCACGCTAGAGACAAACTTAAGTGTGATCAATATGAATTAATATTTGAACAGTTCGGATCCTAAAACGGCGATAGGCACACTGCCAGTCCCGTTGTTCCAAATAAGCTTCGTAAAAGGTGGATCCGTATACCCCAGTGTTGGTATAGTGCGTTAAAGAAAAAAAAAGTTTAGCTTAGAAAGTTATAGAAAAATGTAGTATTGAAACAACTTTTGCAGGTACATAGATAATTGATTATTAAATAATCACACTTCATCGCAAACGCACCGCCTGACTGAGCGTAAACATCACAAGTTATAAAACTTGCGAACCCGGATGGACAAGCTTTATGTCCTTACTGTTACCTAAAACGAAATGAAAAACACGTACTGTTGCAATAACTAAAGTTGCGTTAACGTTCTCCAGGAAAAAAAAAACTTGAATTTCGAACAGTCTATGTTTTATGCATTACTACCACGCATAAAACATAGACTATTCGAAAGTCGAATCCTAATTAGATAGGATACTATTGGAAACAATATTTGAAAAACCTTATTTTTAACTTTTCAAAGATCAACTTGTAGAATGTACATAAGTATTGCTTTAACATATGCATTTACATTCTTCAATCAACGAGTATATGAAGTAAGTAAGTATATAAAGTATTATATGGAAATATAATCAATAGATGACGGAATAAATTTTTAACGCTGCTGTTAAAAAGTTATAGTATACTGCAATCGCTAATCTACTTTTCAAGCGCGAATTGTCGATTATAGCAAACTCTGCTTATGGGAAGAACCTTCTGCAGCTGACTTTTACAGACCGTTAAGTAAGTTATTTAATCTCTATTATTTATCTTTACTAAGGAAAACAATCTTGAACATCGTTATGGCAACCGGTAGATTGCGGGATAACCATCTCTAAATATATCAGATCAGGGTGGCTCGGAGGTAAGAGCGTCGCCACGGATCGGCGAAGGTCGCGGGTTCGAATCCCGCCCGAAAGTTGAAATATTAACTTTTTTCTCTTTAATTTAATAACATAAAAGTTCAGCATAAATATGCTTTAAAAATCAAAAAAATTGCATAATAAAAATTCAGTTGGCGTTATCATATTGTATCGTTATCATATATTCCTAATTGAAAATTCAGGACTATCAAATTGTCACTTCAAAGGGATAATAGATGGCGCCTATGCAATTAAACAGGGCATAAGTAATATAAGAGAATACAGATTTAACAGATGCGTGTAAGACACGGTGGCTCGGAGGTAAGAGCGTCGCCACGGATCGGCGAAGGTCGCAGGTTCGAATCCCGCCCGAAAGTTGAAATATTAACTTTTTCTCTTTAATTTAATAACATAAAAGTTCAGCATAAATATGCTTTAAAATCAAAAAAATGCATAATAAAAATTCAGTTGGCGTTATCATATTGTATCGTTATCATATATTCCTAATTGAAAATTCAGGACTATCAAATTGTCACTTCAAAGGGATAATAGATGGCGCCTATGCAATTAAACAGGGCATAAGTAATATAAGAGAATACAGATTTAACAGATGCGTGTAAGACACGGTGGCTCGGAGGTAAGAGCGTCGCCACGGATCGGCGAAGGTCGCAGGTTCGAATCCCGCCCGAAAGTTGAAATATTAACTTTTTCTCTTTAATTTAATAACATAAAAGTTCAGCATAAATATGCTTTAAAATCAAAAAAATGCATAATAAAAATTCAGTTGGCGTTATCATATTGTATCGTTATCATATATTCCTAATTGAAAATTCAGGACTATCAAATTGTCACTTCAAAGGGATAATAGATGGCGCCTATGCAATTAAACAGGGCATAAGTAATATAAGAGAATACAGATTTGAACAGTTCGGATCCTAAAACGGCGATAGGCACACTGCCAGTCCCGTTGTTCCAAATAAGCTTCGTAAAAGGTGGATCCGTATACCCCAGTGTTGGTATAGTGCGTTAAAGAAAAAAAAAGTTTAGCTTAGAAAGTTATAGAAAAATGTAGTATTGAAACAACTTTTGCAGGTACATAGATAATTGATTATTAAATAATCACACTTCATCGCAAACGCACCGCCTGACTGAGCGTAAACATCACAAGTTATAAAACTTGCGAACCCGGATGGACAAGCTTTATGTCCTTACTGTTACCTAAAACGAAATGAAAAACACGTACTGTTGCAATAACTAAAGTTGCGTTAACGTTCTCCAGGAAAAAAAAAACTTGAATTTCGAACAGTCTATGTTTTATGCATTACTACCACGCATAAAACATAGACTATTCGAAAGTCGAATCCTAATTAGATAGGATACTATTGGAAACAATATTTGAAAAACCTTATTTTTAACTTTTCAAAGATCAACTTGTAGAATGTACATAAGTATTGCTTTAACATATGCATTTACATTCTTCAATCAACGAGTATATGAAGTAAGTAAGTATATAAAGTATTATATGGAAATATAATCAATAGATGACGGAATAAATTTTTAACGCTGCTGTTAAAAAGTTATAGTATACTGCAATCGCTAATCTACTTTTCAAGCGCGAATTGTCGATTATAGCAAACTCTGCTTATGGGAAGAACCTTCTGCAGCTGACTTTTACAGACCGTTAAGTAAGTTATTTAATCTCTATTATTTATCTTTACTAAGGAAAACAATCTTGAACATCGTTATGGCAACCGGTAGATTGCGGGATAACCATCTCTAAATATATCAGATCAGGGTGGCTCGGAGGTAAGAGCGTCGCCACGGATCGGCGAAGGTCGCGGGTTCGAATCCCGCCCGAAAGTTGAAATATTAACTTTTTTCTCTTTAATTTAATAACATAAAAGTTCAGCATAAATATGCTTTAAAAATCAAAAAAATTGCATAATAAAAATTCAGTTGGCGTTATCATATTGTATCGTTATCATATATTCCTAATTGAAAATTCAGGACTATCAAATTGTCACTTCCAAAAGGGATAATAGATGGCGCCTATGCAATTAAACAGGGCATAAGTAATATAAGAGAATACAGATTTAACAGATGCGTGTAAGACACGGTGGCTCGGAGGTAAGAGCGTCGCCGTGGATCGGCGAAAGTCGCGGGTTCGTATCCCGTCCGTGTCAGTTGAAATTTTAACTTTTTTCTCTTTAATTTAATGATATATCAGTTCAAAATAATCAGACCGAAGATATCGTCTGGTATGAATTCTGGTACAGCGATTATCAATTCGCGGGCAAATCCACCCTACGGGAGAGGTCTATGTCCTGCAGTGGACTTTAATAGGCCTTTATGTATATATGTATGCATTTATAACGTAATAAGGAAATAATTAGCTTCATTAAAATAACCCTATTTTTTCTGTAACGAAATTGAAACCGATTTGAAAATTAAAACAGAAAGTAATTTTGATATGAAGAATTAGAAAGATTTTGATATTAACCCTGTACTTTTCATTTTTTAAACCGAAGTAATGTTACTGTTATACCAAATGAGAACTAAGAAGTAAGAACTAATAACTACGTTAAATATTTTACAGTAACGCCTTAATAATGTTTTGAGTTGAATGAGTTTATCATGACATGCTACATTAAGCAAATTTATCTTTCGAGGAAAAAGGTGTATGACAAATCCTTCGCCCCATTACGGCGTACATATTACAACTTACAAAATTTCACAATTATGGTATTTGCAAAAAAAATCATTCTTTACTAATTATAATATAGGAATCCTTAAGTCCAAAATTGACCTAAGTAAAATTCTGAAACGATTATATGCAACATTTACCAACACATATTGGAGTCTAGGTGAGAGAAAACTTTTTTATTTATTACTTGAATTCAATTGCTTTGATTTTGGTGTACTTTAAATTTTTAGTTCTATGTAAAACACGAGTTCACAGGTCACTCAAAGGTAATTGATTACTACAGTCACACCAAAAAAAATATTAAAAGAAGATTACAGAAGCGTTGTAACACCCGAGGACTATGGTGGAATGCCTCATGTCTGTGATTTTTTTTTTCAGTAGCCAGTTTATGAACAATACTATATAAATGGGTCACTGTTGATTGTAAGGAAAATGTAATTATAAATAATTTAATTCATCAAAGGACTCCAAAGAATAGTTTTGAAATGATAATAGATTCCTCTGCCTAGGTGTAGTTGGTGTAAATACCTCTATTTGGCCAATTTCTGGCACCAAATATTCGTGAAACTACTTGTACGATACAAATCGTATTCTATTCATATTCAATTCAGTTCTTTAAGAGTCCACAAAGGCCGTAGCGGACAAACACAAAAGTGACAAGTTTGCGCGCTTACCGCTAAAAAGAAACCCTTCGACGTGTCACCTCATTTTGAGAGCACTCCCCTAGTTGCCTCAGCCAGTATCGAAATCCTTGGCGTCGACATAGCAACGTTCAGTTTCACGGTCACTTGGAAGGGAAGGCCAAAGGCCTCCGAGGAATTGTTCGGATTAATCCCAGCCGCTGAATTTCTCCATCGTACCTTACGGCATAGTCAAAATTACATCAACACTACCTTGATGCTTGGCATTCCACCACAGTGCGTTTTTTGCGGAATTTGCCACGCACTTGCACTTTATGCACCTACTAATTTATTATTATACTCATTAATCTTTTCATCTTTTGTCTTCACTTCCGCTTAGTGTAAGTAATGGTTGTTATAGCGATATTTATACAAAAATAGCTATTATTCCCATCTGTTCTCATTTACGTCCATTATTCATCAAGATAAAACTATCCTAATATCATAGATTAAGTTACATGCAACATTTAATTAAAATATAAAATGTAATTTCGAAGGTTAGCGTCAACGAACACCTTACACAAACGATTCTTATATCCACTGGACCGCAAAGAAAAAGGGTCGGATAGAAAATCTTGAATATCTTCGAATGTATCTTACCTATCTTTATGAAATAAGGCTAAATTAATAATTATTATTTTTTTTTATAGAAAAGGTCGACAAACGAGCAGGCGGCTCACGTGATGGTAAGTGATTACCGCCGCCCATGAACACCCGCAATACCAGAGGCATAGCAGATGCGTTGCCGGCCTTAGAGTGCCCCCCCCCCCACCCCAAATTGGGGGAGGGGGGTGTGTGGGCCACGGTTACCTGCACTCACCAGACGAAACGCAGAATTTTGTTAGACTTCTACTTCACGCCGGTATTCTGTGTGGTCGTGGTACTTCCCTAGTCGAGCCGGCCCATTCATGCAATAACAAAAGTTGATGAGTGGCTCTACCACTGATATAAAAATTATATAAACTGATAATGGTATAAAAAACAGAAAATTTTAAATAATGATCTTTTGAATTTAGTACCAAAAAATTCAAATTATTGTGTATGTAGGGATCGTGACACTTGTAGATCTGATCTATGTGGCTACCCCCTCAGTGACAATGAAATCAGTAAAGATATTTATTTAGAGTTAATGAGAGAGAAATATTCTTTACCTAGTATTTGAAAGGCATATAGAATGTAATACTTCTACCATATTAAAATTCAGCTTAGATGGTTGCTTTACAAACGGTACATTTCATACAAGCCAGTTCAAAGCGTGACATATCACGAAAATGGGGCTTTACTATTGTGTAGGCCGCGTGCTCTGTAGAAAGGCGCTTAATACAAGCTAAACTCGACAAATGCATACAATGGGGATTTGAATGAAAACCTGCTGAGCAACGTACAAATTCAACATGTATATCCAAATATTGAAATAACAATAGCTTAATAATGGCTTAAAAATAAATTAAGAGTACTATTATTTTTATATCTTCACGCAGAGTTCCTGACGAAATAGCCAGAAAGAATACATCGCCGACTGTCACGATTCTTACATACCTCATGGTTTCTTTCAAATTCCTAATTTTCTTCATACACGCACACCGAGTAGTCTAGACCCTCCTCTACGAAACCTACACCTTTTACTGTTAAAATTCGCACTGTGTAGTTTCTTCACCATTCTGTTTTTCACTTATTGCCCATGCCATATCGAAGAAAGCCTAATTATTTTAGTGATAATTCCCTGAGGTTTTTCCATTTGCCTTATCATTTCACAAGCCCTGTGAAGATACAAAAAAGTACATAAAATCTCCTCGTTAACAGTCAGAAGCTTAACAAAGTATTCATCTAATTCAAGGACTTGCAGGCGAGGCAAGTGGCGAGGCAATAGTAGGACCAGACACTTCAGACATTAGACGCTGCTGCCCGTCACAAGTATATCGGATGGTTGTATCTATCGGTAGCCCTTAATGGGCCTATCATACCTACAAAAATGGGTCATGCGTCTTCCACGTTTCATTGTTGACAATATTAATAAAAACTGGCCACATCATTGTTAACAGATACTAAAAAATAAATAAAACAGTTAAATGGTCAGTTAATCAAAAAAAAACACGCGTTTAACAATACAGGCGGCAATATACTAACTTTAACCCTCTGCTTTTGTAGCGATGCTCATTAATCTAATTCCTTACAATCTAAAGCGCAATAATAGCACACGCGAGGTTCTCATCGCAGTGCTCGTAAAAAACTTATCTCAATTGCAGAATTTAATTTTAAACGCGTGCACGTATTATTATGACATTTTAATGACATTACAGTTTGATGATGGTTTTATTAAAATAAAGTGTTAATCAGCTCGTATTGTTCCAGTTTTTTTAATGACTTGTCATCGTCTTTTGATCAATAGTTCCTTTAATTTGTCTTTGACTAATTCTCACACCGTACTGTATATTTAAAATACGGTATTAGAGTTTCGGAGACGGAGATGGAGACTAGAATTCCATTCCCACAAAGAATTGATCGTTGAACTTTAGAACAATAAGGCTAACCACCTTTATCGTGTCCCGAATAGCTTCAGTAAAATGTGTTTCATACACATAACTATAACAATACAAATAACTATATAAAGACAGAAGTATCTATCACCCTATTTTTTCCATGGGTGTCGGAAGAACTGAGTAAAAGCAAAGCTTTGAAAATTAACATAGCTACCGATATATGGGGGAATAATATTTATCTTCACAACCTTCACGACTAATAAACTTAAGCAGATAGGTCACAAGCAGCAGCACCCAACATGCGAGATGTGTAGTACTGAAATGGCCAATTTGCTTTCCAAGCTTGGTGTCAATGGGAAATCTTCTTCACGAGATATATTTATATACATAATCCTCCGTATCGCCGACGATCGCCAACCGACGACCAGCGTGGACGAGTGGCGTCCATATCGATTTTCATGGTGTCGCTAGCACTAAAATTCCGGATTCGATTCCTAATTGGGTCAACGAAAAAAATACTTTTTCTACATTTTCTCCGATCTGGGTGTTTATGGTACCTTCGTTCTTTTTAATTCTATAACATAAGTGCTTAAGCCTTGTGTTATAGAATTAAAACATATAGTTTATCCTTAAACCGTGGGGTTTTGTGCAATGTAATGTTTTTATGTTAAAACCTAACCTTCACTTGTTTTATGAAAAGATAATGATTACGACATTGCTATCACACCATTTTTTCTGCGATATAGTTACACGGTAAACGTAATGAAAATGTTACAACCAGTTTTCATTGTTATAATTGAGATTATGAGCACGAGCACGCGGGGCTCTATGTTGTTATACTATTGTATGCAAATATCCTGTCATAAACAGTAACATCGTGGTTTATTTGTCACAGACACAAAATTTGTACAACACTCTTGTTAAGCTATATTATTCAAAATTATTTAATAACTATTACTCCACACAATTTAGGCTTTCCGAACCACTTTTCACCGTAGACATGTTTTGTGACAACGTGACAGAAGGTGAGCCTGTCGCCGTTTTTCTGTCCAAGTGAACAAGTCGTCGTTTGCCCACGATAAAATCGTGCATAATTTTTGAAAAAACGCACGAGCCTACTACCCGGGGATTGAACTCGGGTCTCTTGACTCGATTTCCCACGTATTTCCAAATTTCGAAAAAAATCGAATTCTTTAAACATTTCATTGACTTAAAAACTAAGACCAAAACGATTGGTAAACAAGAAAATGTATACATTTATCCAACACATACGAGGGAAAATAAATCATTCTAACCTCATCAAAACTTAGAAAATAGTTATGAGTAAAAGTTTGTTTTAGTTGCCTATATCAGATCTATGACGCTAAATTCAAAAATAATAATAAAAAAAAATAAATAAAAAAAATATCTTCACGCAATTCCCAATACAGGGGTAGACAGAGGTCTAGTCTAGACAATTAAGTCCCTTCGACCCACCTTCCACCGAAGATATTTTCGGGACAACGTGACAGGTGGTGAGCCCGTCGCCGCCTTTATGTCCAAGCCAACGATGTAATTCGTACATAAGTTTTTGAAAAACTCATTGGTACGAGCCTGCCACCTGAGGATCGATCTCGGGTCTCTCGACTCGAAATTCTGACCACCCAACCACTCGGCTATCGTGACTTTTTAAATTCAAACAGGTTTTATTTAAATAGGTGTTCACTGTACTAAAAACAGGCCTATCCAATTTCGGCAAGTCAAGCTACGGAAGGTGAAGATCGTTGAGAGGGTGAGGCGCGCGGCGTAGAGGCGACTGCTTGGTGACGACGGAGCGTGACATGGTTCGGCGAACAACTGCAGTGTACCCACGTGAGATCGTATCATGGACAGACAGCCTGAGCGTCTCGCTTAATAGCATAACCAAACAAACGAGTTGAGTCGCGCTATAACCTAGGAACCCCAGCATCAATCTTCTAGGATATAAGAATGGATAGTAATTATAGACGATTTTATAAAGAAACCGTAAGAATCTTTTCTGGATCTTTTCACAGAAGTTGATTAATTATAAGTGCAATTAGCACTTGTTCAAAGTCTTCAGTATTTCTCGCAATGAAAATCATTTATACATTCTGTCAGTTGTGACTGATAAACTATGGTCTCGAAGGTGAGGCATTAGTACAGTTGGTTAGTTGGAGGCATTAGTTAGTTGAGGCAGGTACATTACTTCTACATTTTTTATTAACTGTGTATGTTTGAAGATTAGGTTGTTAATGCGATAATTACCCAGGATAGAGACAGGGAACGAGAAAAACTTATTACGTGGCATTTATTAATATTAAAATCAAAATTGTACTCACTCCAACGAAATAACTTATCCAGATTGCATTGCATACCAGAGCAATAGCTGCAGGATTTGATATCGAAAATACACTTTACATCATCGGCGTATGAAAAAGAAAAGCCGGGACAATACAGTCCGGAAGGTCATTAATCATAATTTAAGTAAAGAGGCTCTAAAAGTGATCCTTGACTTATTCCAGATTGAATATGAGTTTGGAATCATGTTAACGAGACGGAGAAATTGTTACCAATGCTTAAGATAGACAGCAAAGATCTCAAAAAAGTTGTAAAAACTGTTGTATACAGATAAATTTCAGGTAGTAAATATTATTGATATAGAATGATTAAAATTAGAATTAAATAACCGCACAGATAATTTTATATTATAATTAATTAATTTGGCCTTAAATTGGGCCTTAAATAACTACAAACCTAATCGCGAACCTAAAAGCAGCGGTACTTATATAAATACATTAATTTTAGAAAAAAGGCCATTATTGTTCAAAGACCCTATTTAAAGGACAGCCTTTATTAAAAGTAAATTTAAATAAATCAAAATTGTATGATATCTTTATGTATTATATTTAAATTATTTAATTTAAACTATTTTGGAACTAAGTAACGGGTGGTTAGCCGTCTTTATGTATCATCCAACGATATAAATATGCATATAAGTTTGGGAAAAAAACCATCGGTACGAGCCTACCACCTGGGGATCGAACTCTGTTCTATTGACTAGAATTCCGATCACTCAACCTCGCGGCCACGATACTAGAAATATCTCTGAGGAAGAGAGACAGACTAGACAGTAGTTTTACGCATAGGAATCAATTAAAATAGAACGCAAAAACAGCATACGTAAAAAATAAAAGAATGTAAAAGGTCGAGAAGAAAAAATAAATAAAAGCGAGACGGTAAAACTTAACCGGTACTAGGAATTTGATTTCAAAGTTCAAGGAAAAAAGTGTATGTGTGTATGTAAGAGGAAATTTATAAATGAGAAACTAAAACAGAGATAATTAAAAACAAATCTTCTTTTAAACAAATGCGGTATAAACAAATGAATCAGATGGCGGTTGTGTGTCACTACGGCTTCGGCAGATTTTAACCGATAACGAACAGTAAAAAATATATGAAAAAAGAGCAAAGAACTCAGAGTCTCGTCATGCGAAACGTGAAGACATCGAGTCATTGTTGAGTAATGAAGAAACAAGTTCTGTGACGCTTGAAATCACTTCTCAGTTTAAAAATAGTTTTGATATAAGGCACAGAGAAAATGACACTATTCTAAGTAAGACTATAGCAAAGCATAAAAGAGAGTTATGAAGGGTATGTATTTCTTTATGTTCATCAGCTCACATGATATGGTAAATTACATTACCTGAACGTGTGTTGATCGTTAAGTTATGTAAAATTACATTGAATTGAATATGGTACCATAAAGTGCAGTTAAAAATTAATGATGCCAAGTTGGATATAAAAAAAAACTATTTAACAAAAAAAATTACAAAAGAAATGAGCATAATTAAAACTAAATATTAATAATCATGCCCGTGTGGTTACTGCATAAGTAAACAGCACATCTTTCTCTCCGTGGGTGTCATACGTAGCGACTAAGGGAAAAGCCTAGAAAATACAATTGGCTACCGATAGATGGCTCAAAAAATTCTAGGCCAAAATTAAGCAGACCAATAACGGGCACCGTCTAAGGTACGTGGTGTCTAGTCTTGCGATGCCAATCCACTTATGTGCTATATTCTGTAGCAGACAATGGGGCCTTTTACGGGCCGTTATGACAATGATGACTGCACTAATATAATAAAAACGTACTTTAATAATTTTTTGTTAGCACCAAGTCAACAATAAAGCTTAAATTTTTGTTCTACTATATACTATTACTTTCTTGAATCAATATTAATGCTGTTTTGTACTATTTATATTACTTATAATGTTTATTAATGATGATAAGTAAACGTTTAAACTTTTCAATCAATCAATCAATCAATCAATAATTTATTTGCCAGAATGTAGGTAATATTAGTTCTTAATACTAACTAACTACTTTTACTTTACCTTTTTTATATTTTTAATGTACATGTAATGTAACAGTCATTATTTTATTCTTATATATTTTAATACAGGTTTTCGTATTCGATTGGAAACGGACAATAGTTTGTGCGAAGGACAAAGGAAGAACGCCCCGTTTCCATGTCAAGGACGGGTCGAAGATTTTGCGCAGCTTAGCAGGAACCGTTGTCGCTAACAAACTCTAAACTAGAGCACTTCAAAGTTGCAACTCAGAACTCAATTTTGTATTTCTCGAGAAGCAAAGAATAATAAAATAATTTTACAATCTTCAATATATTTCTTTATATAAATTAAAGCTAAATGTCAAACTGCGTGAACACATAATTTCAATTTAAGAAAAAAGATATCACACCTTTTTTGGCATATTAAAAAAATCATTTAACTACATTTTTTCATGTGGAAAAGAGTCAAATAAGCAGTTGGTTTATCTGTTATTAATACTTACTGATTTCTGCACTTGCAAAACAAGAGTGGCGCCCATTCACAGCCTCTTGTGCTTTTAGTGTGGGAGGGGCCTAGGCTTATAGGTTACTCACTCACCGGACGCAAGCAAAGGGACAATATACCTCTACCACATGCTGGTATCCTGCAATTTCGTAATATTGCCCCGGTCAAAACTGCCCATGTATGCAGTAGCTAAACCTGCCGCCTGGCTTTAATCTCCATAGACCAAGTGATTATGACGCACATTACTACCACATCTGAGTGCCAACGTGGCAGGTTGTTGGTGGAAATAACGAACATACCTTTATGAATTCAATTTTAACTGACTGAATTTTAACTGAGAGAAAAATAAAACTTTTGACAAAAGTAAGAACTTATCTATAAAATTATTGTTTTGTCTTTCTGTCATTTTGTTTCATTCTGACGCCCTCCGTGGACGAGTGGCGTACAAACAGGTTTTCAAGGTGTTGCCAGATCTTAGGTTACGGACTCGAGTCCCGATTATAATCTAAAATTACCAGTCCAGTCCAGTCCAAAATATTTTTTAGACAGTACTGTTTTCTTTATCTAACATAAAGTTAATCGATCAAGCGCTGAAAATAGGTTGCAAAAACCGGGAGAAAAATTCCTTTCTGATAAAATATTGCACGGTTGAAATTTTCCTCATAAAACGTTCTAGAAAAAATTCGTCAAGTCATATATAATCCTAATATTTATTTTATTTATTATACACTATATTTATCATTATTAATACCTTTTAGAGTTTTGATAATGAATAAACTAACTATCAAATATCTAGAGGAATATCTAAGGAAATGTAATAAATACAAATACATATAATGGTAATTATTCAACACACGAAAGTTTTTAACAAAAATTTAAGCGCCGAAAAAAGTTATTGCAAAAGTATAAAATAAAATATAAAATAAAATATCAAAGGTCTCTTTCCGCCTTTAAAAACATAAAGGTTTTTTTTGAAAACATAAAAATTTAAGTTAAAAATAAATTTTTCAAGGATCGGTGCACTCATGAAAATTCAGTGGATGAACAATGATACCCTAATTTACACGGTACTCACTGATTAGTACAGTCTATCCAACAAATAGAATTAGCGAAATCAAACTACTATGTAAAAAGTTATGCGTGCGAACCTCCTCCATGTTTGTCGTCGTTTAAAAAAATATTTTAGTTTATATCAAGGGCAATAAACGAGCCTAGAAACAATGCTATAAATAGACTATACAAATTTCTAGCGAATAATATTGAATAAATTTTTTGTGGTTCATTTTGCATTTAGACAGAGGCAGCAAATGGCCGTAACAATTACCGTTTTCGGTAAACACTAAGTAGTACAAACTGGGCCGCGCTACTGTACTTACTAATGAACCGGAGTGCTCTCGCGGGCCATCTATGGCAATAAAAATGAATAATAACTCGATTTATTTTAGTGGTCACAGTTTAGTACGTAGTACTTAGTAAGAACTACATTTTTTATCTTTACACGTTTCATATGGTGATAGACGGAAGTTTAGACAATTAAGTCTTTTCGACGAACCTTTAACCGAACACTATTAGAGACATTGCGTCGATAAGCATATCACCGTCTTACATATATTTTATACATAGATTAATATAAATTACACAACTCTTTCATCTTGTTGTTCGCTGCTTCTGCTTCGATGGCAGGGTCACTACCAGATAGGTATAACCCTGATATTATGGATGTTTAAATACAGTTTTTTTTGCTTATTAGTTGGTGAAGAAAGATAAACCAGTAAGCTACGTGATAATAGTCTTAACTCTTATACAATACGGTTTGCTTACCAGAGTCTTCATAAGTGCGGACAGCTCTTTGGTAACAACAGCGAATTTGAAGAACGCTGCACCAATATCTGGCTCCGAGTCTTTGCTGAGCGCGTTCCCTCCGAGCCGCTCGAGTGCCCGCGACAGGTACATCTCGTTGTCCACGTGAGCTGTTGAAAAAACACAGTTATCGTTTCACAAAATACGCTCCTACCAATTCATAACTATTGCATTGAATAATCTAGATAGCCGACTGGTTAGATGGTCGTTATTCAAGTCAAGACCCGAGTTAGATCACCAGGCGGCGGGCCTTTTTACAGTGGTAGAGCCACGCATCAGCTTTTGTTGTTGCATGAATAGGCCGGCTCGACCGGGGAAGTACCACGACCTCACAGAATACCGGTGTGAAGTAGAAGTCTAACAAACTTCTGCGTTTCGTCTGGTGAGTGCAGGTAACCGGTGGCCCACACACCCCCCCCTTCCCCAATTCTGAGGGGGGGGGGCACTCTAAGGGAGGCAACGCACCTGCTATGCCTCTAGTATTGCGGGTGTTCATGGGCGGCGGTAATCACTTACCATCACGTGAGCCACCTCGTTTCGGCTCGTTTGCCTCACTTTTCTATAAAAAAAAGGCGGCGGGCTCGTACCAATGGGATTTTTCAAGAAACAAAACTTTTGTACGATATATAAATCGTACAAAAGTCGGCTTGGACATAAAGACGGCGCCGGCCTCACCACCTGTCAAGTTGTTCCAAAAAATATCTTCGGTGGAAGGAAAGTTGACAGAAACACTGTTTCTGTCGACAAATCGAATCGAATCGAATTAAAATCAATCTAATGATTGAAACAGACGGATTGAGCGTTTCATGGTTTCGGTTTTCATATCGTACTCATTACCATCCTCGTTCAGACCATTACTTTTACCATCTGCTAGGTAAGGGTACGTGAGGTCCGGCTTCAGAGTAAATCCGGCATGAAACTATGGTAGCTATTCTTTTCCTTTTATTTTTACTCTATTTTTCAATGTTATACACATTTTACAATAAATAAACATGTCAATATCGTTAAATGTATATCATATAAAATATTTTTCATATAATTATAAGAGATGCCGGTACGTCAGCCAGCTGATTGTAAGTGCAGGTTTAAAAACAAATTTTATACAAACATGCTCAAAATTAATGGTATTTTTCGAGAAATTTATACTAAAAAAATTGTATTCTAATTAACATTTTTAAACCTTTTACCTTAACCGCCTCTAACGACAACGACGCAAAGAAAGGGTTGTAAATTTGTACACAAGGCAGTATTTCATTGCAGTAATAAAATAATGGCCAACTCGTTCGAGTATGCGATTTTTAATTAATATAAACATTAAAGATTAGCCCGATTAAAATAATCGAATAAAGCAAAAACTGCAAGTTTAGGAAGATATCGAGTTTATCTTTAAGAAGTCAACCTTAGATTTTCGTAGAATACTGAATATCGAAACAAATATTAATTTGCCTAAATTTTAATAAAAAGACTCAAAAAAATAGGAAGTTTAACTTTATTATTACACCGGTGATCGAGTATATTACCTTTGTCCTACGTTACTTATCCACTGTAACAATAACTATGTACACAAAACACTGCGTGCGTGCGTTTCTTTATGCAAAATTACTAATTACGCAACTAATTTAATTATTTATTTACATTTCATGCTTATTACCGCATCCATAGTTATTCAAATTAATGAAGTTATAATTTCTTAATAGGCTACGGATAACAGATTTTTTGTGTGATAGGAATTAGAATCAAGAGTCCCAAGTACGATCACCAGGATGAAGGCATGGCAAATATAAAATTAGAAAGATTTGACGGGGAAATATAAGATTTTAAGATTAAGACGGCAGCAAAGTCAACTGTCAGGTTACCCCAAATAACCTCCGGAGAAATGCGAGTTGAAACGACTATTAAAAAAACGCTTAATGTAAAGCTACTATTTACATAGTAAGAAGAGTTTGCAGTTGGGGCAATGTTCCGAATTATTGCAGTTTCATGAAGAGACCTGTTGTCCGAGATCCGTGAGCCGATACTTAACTAGTTACTCAGTTGGATCTAGTTGAAAGAGTACTCTACTCCATCAGCCTGTCATTGCCTCTCATTGTCTATTAATAATTTTTCTACTATTATTATGTACGGAGTGAAACGTTCTGTACATTGAAAAAGCGTTTCGTTCATTGGGCCATTCATTATAACTTATCTAAAGTCTCCTGCTGAACATAGGCGTACCTCAAAGATTGCCACATAAAAAGGTCCGTGCAATCTCTATCCATCGATTCCCGCAATATTCTGTAGATCATCGCTCCAACTTGTAGAAGACCGGAGTGCAAAATTTCTCCTACAAGTTGAAGCGTTTACCTATACGAAGCTGCTACTCGAGAATATTTCTTCCCCAGTGGTTGACAGTTCTAAGAGCTATGTGGCCGGCCCATTGCAACGTGCTAATCCTTACGACTATATCGGTAACGCTAGATCTGCTGCAGATGTCTTCGTTACGGAATCTATAACAGAAAAATACCGAGTATAGCCCTTTTCATAGCTCGCTGAGCAATGTTGAGTTTCTTCATTCAGCCTGCAGAGAATGACCACGTGTCAGATTAAAACATCGCTGGCTACGCGCACTTGTTGTATTTCGTCTTAAGATTTTAAGTTATATTGGACGAGAAGACATATCATAGTTTCCCGAACGAGTCGCAACCGAACCTAACCGAGCGAAATTATGCACTATCCTTAAAAAATACAAAATAAAATACTCTGACAAAATCAACATATTTCCTGGAATATTCTGCCTTAACTTCAAGACTTAATTAATATACATAAACAAATGCTTTCAGAAGCATGGTACTTTTATATTAAAAAGCATAAAGATAAGTATCTGAGACGCTGTAGGAGTAAGCCGGTAACAACATTTAGGTAGAACGGACGATTTAGTGATCCGTGTCACGGCCCACATTTGTCTAGGCTTAATCTCGTGCGTGCTCTAAGAGTTATGATATATAATATAAACATTTATTTATCTTCACTCAATTTCCTATACTGGGATAGACCTATCTAGGCGATTTTGTCCTTTCGGCCCACTTTTCATCGAAGAAGTTTTGGGACTACATAACAGGTCGTGAGCCTTTCGCCGTCTCAGTGTCCAAGCTAACGATGCAATAAAATTACATAAGTATGTATAATATTAATATTAATTCTTCTTCTAAATCGCTCCCTCATTACCGAGTACCGAGACAACGTACAAGTTTGTAGAGCCGGATACGTTCTGTCGCCTGGTGGAGTGCGACGCCAAAGGAGATATCCAGATGTTCGGGATTTTATCAGACCACCGTTTAAAAGACCTAGGGCAGTCCCCTTTAGGTCTTTTATCTTCCATTTTTCCTGTAACCATCAGACGTTTCTGATTATCCGTATTTCTTCTTACAACATGACCATAGAACGAAAAACGCTGTGAGCAAATTGCAGATAAGCGCTGATCATTTTCAATGTTAAGCTATTTTAGCAAAGAAACCTTCGTTCGGTAGGCTGTCCATTGTATGTATAATATTTATATATACATAATAAACACCCGTAACCTGAGAAGAAATATTAATAGTCATCGCACAAATATTTGTGATCACAATTTAAATCTAAAATACCTTTCAAAACTTTGTCTAAAACCGTGGTAACAGTTTGACAAAAATAAAACCTCTTGCTTGTGTAACGTGACAAACACGAAATGCTATAAAAAACACTGCAATGAAACTTATTAGTGTTAAAACTACTCTAAATTTTCATTAACATATCAAATCATACCAATAAATATTCTCAAAAGATTTAAATCTTATCAGTAATAGAAAATTAAATGGACTAAAAGGGAAAAATTAGAAACAACAACTTCTGACGATTTAGTCACATAATCTACAGCATATAAGAATCTTATACAATAATTAAATGACTTAAAACATTGCGCCAATATAATTCATTAGAATAATCTAGGCTTTCTGCTACCCGTGGAAATGAGCCACTTTTAAAATCCGATTTCAGCATTGCAATCTCAGAGGAAAGCCTAACGAAGAGAATAGCGCGATCACAGGGATCTGTAGTGTTTTAGCACAAATATGCTGCATTACATGATAGTTGTTTTAGCTTAAAAATAAACTGATGAAATTATGTCGATAAAGTTTACCACACCAATCTTAATTATCTTCTAAAGCTACAGACTATATCTATTCCATTAAATAAAACCTAGACTGCATGGTAAGGGAAAAATATTGTCTTCACGCAATTCCCAATACAGGGGTAGACAGAGGTCTAGTCTAGACAATTAAGTCCCTTCTACCCACTTTCCACCGAAGATATTTTCGGTACAACGTGACAGATGGTGACCCGTCGCCGTCTTTATGTCCAAGTCAACGATTTAATTGGTACATAAGTTTTTTTTTTGAAAAACCCATTGGTACGAGCCTGCCACCTGGGGATCGAACTCAGGTCTCTCGACTCAATTCGATCACCCAGCCACTTGGCTATCGTGACTTTTTCATGGTAAGGAAATGCGAAAAAGACGATCCCATCGACTGTCATTGCTACATTAAGAGTTACTTCAATTGCAAGTAACTAGCTATGAGAGATTTAAGAAAACCTCGATAAAAATACTAAATGCTAATTACTATTCACTTATGACCATCAATCTATTTATCAACAAAGTGTCACCTTCCAATGAAAAGCAAAAGTTTTAAAAAACATAATAACTTGAATCTGGTCTCTAGGCTAGTATGCAATGCATTTTAGAAGGTTTATGTTTTGTGCACGTTGACGTCATAAATTCAATTAATTATACTCGTAGTTCATCCAAAGCATCACTAGAGTGGAATGTCCGCGACATGTTTGCTTGTTTTTTGGTCGCGCACGCGACCTTGCCGACCGCGACGCAAGCCAAACCCGTCGGGACCAGTCCCAGCGACCGCCCCGCGGCGCGGTAAACAAACCACGCAACACGCGATGCAAAGTCAATAAACTAAAACTGATATCACACTTGCACCGAAGTTAATAAAATAAAACACTTTCTTTATTATGTGCAGCATCGCATACGTATGTATTGAAGATAAGGTGGTCAGCGAATAAATATCATGATAAGATAATGATAATTTCCAGCTACGTTATTCGAACATTTTGAATGTGAAATAATATATTCCTATACCAAAATATATTAACTATAAATAAATATCTTCACGCAATTCCCAATACAGGGGTAGACAGAGGTCTAGTCTAGACAATTAAGTCCCTTCTACCCACTTTCCACCGAAGATATTTTCGGTACAACGTGACAGATGGTGACCCGTCGCCGTCTTTATGTCAAGTCAACGATTTAATTGGTACATAAGTTTTTTTGAAAAACCCATTGGTACGAGCCTGCCACCTGGGGATCGAACTCAGGTCTCTCGACTCGAATTCCGATCACCCAGCCACTTGGCTATCGTGACTTTTTCATGGTAAGGAAATGCGAAAAAGACGATCCCCATCGACTGTCATTGCTACATTAAGAGTTACTTCAATTGCAAGTAACTAGCTATGAGAGATTTAAGAAAACCTCGATAAAAATACTAAATGCTAATTACTATTCACTTATGACCATCAATCTATTTATCAACAAAGTGTCACCTTCCAATGAAAAGCAAAAGTTTTAAAAAACATAATAACTTGAATCTGGTCTCGTCTGCTAGTATGCAATGCATTTTAGAAGGTTTATGTTTTGTGCACGTTGACGTCATAAATTCAATTAATTATACTCGTAGTTCATCCAAAGCATCACTAGAGTGGAATGTCCGCGACATGTTTGCTTGTTTTTTGGTCGCGCACGCGACCTTGCCGACCGCGACTCAAGCCAAACCCGTCGGGACCAGTCCCAGCGACCGCCCCGCGGCGCGGTAAACAAACCACGCAACACGCGATGCAAAGTCAATAAACTAAAACTGATATCACACTTGCACCGAAGTTAATAAAAATAAAACACTTTCTTTATTATGTGCAGCATCGCATACGTATGTATTGAAGATAAGGTGGTCAGCGAATAAATATCATGATAAGATAATGATAATTTCCAGCTACGTTATTCGAACATTTTTTGAATGTGAAATAATATATTCCTATACCAAAATATATTAACTATAAATAAATATCTTCACGCAATTCCCAATACAGGGGTAGACAGAGGTCTAGTCTAGACAATTAAGTCCCTTCTACCCACTTTCCACCGAAGATATTTTCGGTACAACGTGACAGATGGTGACCCGTCGCCGTCTTTATGTCAAGTCAACGATTTAATTGGTACATAAGTTTTTTTTTTGAAAAACCCATTGGTACGAGCCTGCCACCTGGGGATCGAACTCAGGTCTCTCGACTCGAATTCCGATCACCCAGCCACTTGGCTATCGTGACTTTTTCATGGTAAGGGAAATGCGAAAAAAGACGATCCCCATCGACTGTCATTGCTACATTAAGAGTTACTTCAATTGCAAGTAACTAGCTATGAGAGATTTAAGAAAACCTCGATAAAAATACTAAATGCTAATTACTATTCACTTATGACCATCAATCTATTTATCAACAAAGTGTCACCTTCCAATGAAAAGCAAAAGTTTTAAAAAACATAATAACTTGAATCTGGTCTCGTAGGCTAGTATGCAATGCATTTTAGAAGGTTTATGTTTTGTGCACGTTGACGTCATAAATTCAATTAATTATACTCGTAGTTCATCCAAAGCATGACTAGAGTGGAATGTCCGCGACATGTTTGCTTGTTTTGGTCGCGCACGCGACTTGCCATTTCACGACGCAAGCCAAACCCGTCGGGACCAGTCCCAGCGACCGCCCCGCGGCGCGGTAAACAAACCACGCAACACGCGATGCAAAGTCAATAAACTAAAACTGATATCACACTTGCACCGAAGTTAATAAAAATAAAACACTTTCTTTATTATGTGCAGCATCGCATACGTATGTATTGAAGATAAGGTGGTCAGCGAATAAATATCATGATAAGATAATGATAATTTCCAGCTACGTTATTCGAACATTTTTTGAATGTGAAATAATATATTCCTATACCAAAATATATTAACTATAAATAAATATCTTCACGCAATTCCCAATACAGGAGTAGACAGAGGTCTAGTCTAGACAATTAAGTCCCTTCGACCCACCTTCCACCGAAGATATTTACGGGACAATGTGACAGGTGGTGAGCCCGTCGCCATCTTTATATCCAAGCCAATGATATAATTCGTACATAACTTTTTTCAAAAACCCATTGGTACGTGCCTGCCACCTGGGGATCGAACTCGGGTCTCTCGACTCGAAATTTCGACCACCCAACCAATCGGCTATCGTGACTTAAACTTGATAATATATTAACTAATTAGCTTAATATACCTTCTAGAAACTAGAAAATCGAAAATTATTACCAAATTAACTATCCATATTTTTCTATCTTCACGCGTTCGTCAATATTTGGGAAGACAGGCCGAATTTATTTGGAAACCGAAATTATTTGGGAATAAGTGACAAGTGGTGAGGCTTTCTTCATCTTAGTAACCATGCTACTGGTACAATATACTTACATACTATTAGACATCACAAATACAAATATTATCGTATCGTCGTATTAATCCACAAACAAAGAGTGGCTCATTTAATTTACCTAAAAAGTAATATTTTAACAGTGACAGTAACAGTAACAAAGACTGATATATAGTCTAGACTTCTGTATACACCAATACTGAGAAAATACGTGAAGACAAGAAAAATAATGACAATAACTCTAAAAAATGAAGAGGTGACTATATGATTAACACTATAGAGACTTCACACATTCGATTTCTTTTTGATACAAAATGGTAAGTTAAAGCTTAAATATATGCAAAAAAAAACTTGTAGATCCAACTAAAAAAACTTTTGGTTAAGTGATTTTTGAAAATGCAAGTGGTATGCTCATGTGTTAAGTTCGAAACAAACTTAACATGAACCTACAAATACCGCTAAGGAAACTAAACAACGACCTAGTTTCCATCACAGTGGCACACGAAGAGAAATATACAAGCGGCAAACCACTGGCCACTCTGCTCAAGTCCGGTATCTAAAGCAGCTCAGTTACGATCGTGAAATAACTCCAGAGGTTAATTTAACGTAGGAATTTTCATATTAAATATTAAGTGTTGAAATTAAAACTACAATTCTGAATAAGAAACTTCGGCCTACATGAAATATTTAGCCTTTACTTTATCTGTGACACAGGTAACTGTAAGCAGATTTTTGGGATAGAAATGTAACGACTTTAATTTTACTGTAATATACTACATAAGTATTATGTATATTCTGCATGCAGTACTGAAGTATGTAAGAAATGTCGGATATACAATTTAATTAACGCACAGAAAAAGCAAGGCAAAAGGCCTTTAAATTAATTATACTAAAAAAGGGCGTGGACTCTAACGCGCCTTTCATATATAAAAGTGATGTTAAATAAATATTTATTTTTAACTTGAAAATGGTACTGTTCAACCATTCAGTTTCCACTATACGAACAGTATAGGAACTACAACATTACATTACAACATTTTCAATAAGCCTTAATAAGTTCGTTATAGTGGAATTGAAATTATTAAAAAATTAAATTTTAAAAACATCACTTTAAATTTTATTCATATTAACTATCCACCTAGGTAAATCTAGCTAAATCTAGGCAGAAAAAGGCATTACAATAAAGCGAGAATAAGATACTAACTCATGCAGCATACTAAAATATGAAACTAGTCCGTCCGTAGCCACATCAAACAAACAACATTAACTTACATTTAAAAATGTCTTTTGCATCGTAAAAAATACAATATTTTTTATTTTATTTTTAAATTTTATTATTTTTTCTTGTGTAGACGTGACATCTATGTATGTCAATGTAATGTAAGCAATAAGGTCATCGGGTCGGTAAATACAATACATGACATAATGGCTAGTCTAATAGCGAAAAGCAATTTTAGGTATACCTCCAGACATATATATATACATATATATATATATATATATATATATATTTTATTTTATTTTATTTTATTTTATTTTATTTTATTTTATTTTATTTTATTTTATTTTATTTTATTTTATTTTATTTTATTTTATTTTATTTTATTTTATTTTATTTTATTTTATTTTATTTTATTTTATTTTATTTTATTTTATTTTATTTTATTTTATTTTATTTTATTTTATTTTATTTTATTTTATTTTATTTTATTTTATTTTATTTTATTTTATTTTATTTTATTTTATTTTATTTTATTTTATTTTATTTTATTTTATTTTATTTTATTTTATTTTATTTTATTTTATTTTATTTTATTTTATTTTATTTTATTTTATTTTATTTTATTTTATTTTATTTTATTTTATTTTATTTTATTTTATTTTATTTTATTTTATTTTATTTTATTTTATTTTATTTTATTTTATTTTATTTTATTTTATTTTATTTTATTTTATTTTATTTTATTTTATTTTATTTTATTTTATTTTATTTTATTTTATTTTATTTTATTTTATTTTATTTTATTTTATTTTATTTTATTTTATTTTATTTTATTTTATTTTATTTTATTTTATTTTATTTTATTTTATTTTATTTTATTTTATTTTATTTTATTTTATTTTATTTTATTTTATTTTATTTTATTTTATTTTATTTTATTTTATTTTATTTTATTTTATTTTATTTTATTTTATTTTATTTTATTTTATTTTATTTTATTTTATTTTATTTTATTTTATTTTATTTTATTTTATTTTATTTTATTTTATTTTATTTTATTTTATTTTATTTTATTTTATTTTATTTTATTTTATTTTATTTTATTTTATTTTATTTTATTTTATTTTATTTTATTTTATTTTATTTTATTTTATTTTATTTTATTTTATTTTATTTTATTTTATTTTATTTTATTTTATTTTATTTTATTTTATTTTATTTTATTTTATTTTATTTTATTTTATTTTATTTTATTTTATTTTATTTTATTTTATTTTATTTTATTTTATTTTATTTTATTTTATTTTATTTTATTTTATTTTATTTTATTTTATTTTATTTTATTTTATTTTATTTTATTTTATTTTATTTTATTTTATTTTATTTTATTTTATTTTATTTTATTTTATTTTATTTTATTTTATTTTATTTTATTTTATTTTATTTTATTTTATTTTATTTTATTTTATTTTATTTTATTTTATTTTATTTTATTTTATTTTATTTTATTTTATTTTATTTTATTTTATTTTATTTTATTTTATTTTATTTTATTTTATTTTATTTTATTTTATTTTATTTTATTTTATTTTATTTTATTTTATTTTATTTTATTTTATTTTATTTTATTTTATTTTATTTTATTTTATTTTATTTTATTTTATTTTATTTTATTTTATTTTATTTTATTTTATTTTATTTTATTTTATTTTATTTTATTTTATTTTATTTTATTTTATTTTAT